>KK112308.1:324646-364059 GCA_000611955.2 Stegodyphus mimosarum
TTAAGCTTGCAGGCGGCCCTGGTAGAGTCTTCAAGCGGGCCGGAGCTTACTCATCTCTGCTTCAAGTGTTTAAATCACCATGCTGATTAATCCCGTATATCATAGAACTCGTATATTTTCGGTGGCTAAGATAAGCTACTTATTAAATTTTTCAAAAACCAAGCTAAATTTAATTTTGTATTCACTTCAATCCAATAACTTTGGTGATCCTAAACTGCTTATTTATATTATCAAAGTCTTAAGAATAAATAATTTAGTGAGAAAGCAGAAAAAGTATTAATAATAATTTTTAGTAATATGGTGCATTTAGCATCTTCATTAGGTATACGGTTAATTGTAAAATTCTCCCTGGTGTTACTGCATATGCTCGTCTCAACAATTCTTTAAAATTGCTGATGTTGCTGCCATCTCTACGAAATTTTATTTAACTGTCATTTGTTAAATTATATATATATATATATTTGTATTATATACATATATATATATATTAATTACATATATTACATTTGTTAAATTATAAGGTATTTTCTTTCCCCTTTCCGTATGCCTTCGGGGTGTAATTGGAAGCATACTCGACACGTATTCGGGAGGTCCAGCGTTCGAGTCCCGGTGAGGGCTTTGTACATTTTTCATGTCTCCAGGGAAAAAAAACCTGTCTCTATACATAAGAAAAATTCTAAAGCAACTCAGGGCTGTATGTCACTGTTCCTGAAGATGTTTAAGATTGTAAATAATCGTCATTATTTGTCTGTTTCTAAGCATCTCATTTTTTTCTGGCTATAACACATTAGTCGCCATTTACTACTATACTGAATTCGAAATTTCACTCCAGGAATACTCCACCAGTAGCCAAACTATTAAAGACTACTAAATACTGGTTGTTTCTCCTGAGTTTAAACCCAGATGAAACTGGCTGCATGGTTGATTTTCGTAGTTTCTCCATGCGTAATGTGAATACGAACTAATTTTGCATAAAAAGGCTCTAAAGGCATCTACGGCATGTCTTTCTTTAGGCAGCTAGCCCACCAACCATAACAATTCACTAAACAGAATGTTTTTCGCAAAATGACGCATATGTCTAAAAAATATATTGAGGTTTTGCGCAAATTGATACTAACATAATACTGGTAAAGTATAGCAGACTATTTCATCTTCGATCCGAGGACGTTCCCAGGTCTTATTATTTTGAAATCTTAATTCTGTTATTACTAAACTTGAAATTATACAATACTTCTTATACTGATTGATTAAACGCACCCATAATTTTATTTCATATTACCACAAATATCAGACACTAACATTAAAAATCATATTAAAAATTCCAAATTTTATGAATAAAGACTGTTTATAAAACATTCTTTATATTTCCCAATTCTTTTGTCACAGACTAAAACTGTTTTTAATATTTTTTAAAAGTGTAATAAAAGTTTAAATTTAAGGAGATGTTCATTAAAAACTTTAATTTCTTTATACTAAATTTTATATTTGATTTTAATGCTCTAGAATAATAATTTTATCATATTTACTTGAGGTTGCGCAATATACCTTATTATATATCTCAGTGTGCAAAATTGTAAAGCAAAATGATTTGTAAATTTGTAAAACAAATGTATTACTATCTTTCACAGGCATGCGACGGTGTATTAGTCATATTACCATTTAGTATTAATTTTCTTACAGAATTGTTATTTTCCAATAATTAGTATGGATTAAAATTCTTTTTAAATATATAAAAAATAATACATGGAGCTGACGGCTAGTTTGCAAATTCACTAAAGCAGATGAAGGTGTCTCAGACTGGATTTCGGGTGGTTTCTGAATGTTTTGTCTGTTTGCGAAGCAAATAAGAGTTATTTAGTTTCTGTCTGAATATCTTCTGGCATTTCTAGTAAGGCAGAAAACTCTCGAGTGTTTAGCATTATAAACTCTTCGCTTTAATCCAACTCTCTAACCTTATGAAATAAAAGTATAATAAAATTCCTCACAATGAGACGAGCTGGTAAAGGCTAGTCTTTTATAGATTTTTAGAGTAATTTTAAATATGCCTTCATATACGGCGCATCTTACGTAAACAGAGCTGACAATATTAAGCCCGGCTCGAGATACGAGCCCTGCAAGCTAAAAGTTTTAGGAATTCTCTTTGTTTTTTGGAGGGTTTATTCGCGAGAAGAATTGACTAAACAGTTCAACAAATGAAAACATCACTTTCTGTCATGATAACGTCAAGCTTACTAATCCTATTATAACAACACTATAATCATTACATAAAATTATGTTTTGACTATAATCTTTGCAATAACGTACATGAAAGCTTTTTCACTTTCTAGATATTGTGTAAAACGGGGATCAATTGATTTTTTTATTTTAATAATAGCATTTTTACCGATTGTCTGAGAAATAAATGGAATTTCAGAATTCCTGTAGAAACCATGTACCAAAGTCGTTAGAAATTATGTTTCTATGATTGCAAGAAGAGATGAATAAGTAGGAAATGGCGGACCGCATCCTTTCTGAAACTCTTTCTAGATCTTGAAAAGTTAATAACAAAACCCTCCTCCTCCACAGGCAAGTAATTTTAATGTACTTTACCATAATAAAACTATCCAACCTAATTTCTCATATTAATTAAGGATTTAATTTTTGTCTAAGATAAAATAAAAATCAGCGAATGTGAAAATTGCAAATTTTTACAGGACTAGTTTCGATGGTTTTTGCCGAACCATCATCCTCAGCTGCCAAAGTGTATTTGCGCTTTGGCAGCTGAGGATGATGGTTCGGTAAAAACCATCTAAACTCGTTTTGTGAAAAATTTGCGAATATAACGCCGATTTTTGTTGTTTGACTTCAAAATTAATATTTCATGTGATAGTCAGAATTGTTGGAAATGTGTAGTAACTTCACAGTAAATGGAAGATTCAGAAAAAAGAACATTCTATTAATAGGTAATATATCGTTTGCCTGATGATTTACTGTCGATGAATCCATCAACCGAATATTACAGCCCGTAAAGTCGAATGTTGATTAAACTGTTATACAGCATGACCTTTCACATATCTTGATTGTTGTCATTCCACTTCAGTAAAGAAGCACTTCTCAGTAATCCTATTACAATATTTCTATTATAGCAGTCATGTTTCACGTTTATCGATAATCTTCATCTTACCATTATAGTCACACGTAGCAGTATTGATTTTCACTTTAATTTATTGTTACGTGAGTACTGTCCTGATGTATATGTGTAAAGTAACACATGGATGTATGATGTGTAACTAATGGCAAATACAGGGTATGCCATACGCATTGCGAGAATACCAATAACACTGTGTTAACTGAATACAAAACTTTCTGTTATAGCTTATTTAAAAACAAGTGCTAGAACAATATTAATTTCTTAAATAACTGCTAGTGGCTTAAGGTGCACAATGCGAGTGAAAAATTAGATTCAGATTTAAGGAAGGACAGAGAAAAATTTGTTTGATAACCTTTTTCTTTCCCAAAAATACTGCCGTCATTTTTCAGAGAATTTCTTTTAACTGCAACAAACTGTTGACTATGCTGCAAGTTTCTCTCAGATAAAAATTGCTTACGAAACAGATTTCTCTTAATTGCTGAGTTTTAATAGGGTTTTCTTGTCCTTATCATCGCGAAACAATCTATTTTTCTAGGCCATTGCTATGAGGTCAATAAAAATACATAAATATAGATGAGCGCTTCTTATAGATCACGACTGGAAGGAGTGATGAGTCATGACTCTGACTTCCTTAAACGCTGATGATTTAATACTGCAAACAAGTAACTCCTATATAACATCGCACTTCTATAGCTCTGTTTCAATCTAACAAAATTAAACAACTAAGAAAACTTCTGTGTAGTAGATATTAAAAGGACGCTGTTTCTCTTTAACACGTTTCCAGAATAATCACTCTAGATAAAACTTTAACTTAAAGCCAAATCCTATGAGTAGAAAATGACAGAAAAAAGAAGTCAAACTAATTTGAATACACTGAAGGAAAAAATATATTCTAATAATTTTAGATTACAGTCTAAGACATCGAAAAAATGTTTAACAGTGAAATTTCAGTAGTATTCTAAAAAAAGGGTATTTTATTATTTGAAAAATGCAAAAAAATGTTGTGTAATTTTCGTACAAGTAAATTTGGCATTCAAAGAAGCCAGAAAAAATTTCTTAAAAACTTCTATAACACGAACCAAACTGATAACACTAGTTTCCTGGGATAAGTCTAAAAAGGTCATTCAATAACCCTGTTAGCAAGCTGAGAAAATCAGGATGACATCGGAGTTATGTCAGATCAGAGCAGGGAATAACAGCAGAGAGAGAAGAGCTAAAAATTGAAATGTTACTCTAAAAGCATGCAGAAACGTAGGAATTAAGCCGAAAAGAATGGTGCTCTTTTTTAAATTAAGAATCAATTGAATAAATTCGCAAAAAGGCTTTACAAATGCTGAATATGTGTTGTCAAAATCTATAAATAACAGCTTAAAGAAAGAATAATAGAAAGTAATTTATTTTTAGGTGGGGACGGGGGATAACAGATTCTAGAAATCAAGAATCTACAGAAGAAAGGTCCGATTTGTTAGGAAGAAACCATTTTGATTTAAATGTGCTTAGCACAACTGAAAAACAATTAGCATTAACATTTATTACTTCACGTTGATGCAAAGCATTTGAAAAAAATCTCGATTAAATAAATACCTTTAGAAAAATTGATCCAAAGTCCACATATTCAATTTAAGAAATGAAAGATTTCGAACGACAACAATTCTGCCGTATGGATTACATTTTGCCGTGTGGGCTGTTTTATTGCAACAATTTTCCGTGTTAATCTTAATTTTCTAAAGCTTTCATTTAGTAAAAATATTCGTATTTTAGTGAAACTTCACTTTCCCTAAAAAAATTGTATAAAGAAGAATTTAATGAAACTTTATTGAAGGCTTGTCAAAAATATCCGACGTGGTCAGCACATGACTTCCCTCCAAATATGCGGAATAGCAACGAGCTTTAAGTAAACTATACCTTCCGGGTATCGTTCGTAAATAAAATCCAGTTTGTTTATAAATTTTATGGCTCCATCTTAGTGATAAACACTATAGTTAAGTGTAACCATTCATTTCTTTTTATATTCTCTCTATTAAAATGTTTATTTCTTTTAAAATAACACTTGTCAATAACATTTGGTTGCAACACCATTTTATTCGAAATGTCATTTGACTCAAAAGAGAAACGAAAACAAAACTGAAAATAGAATCTAAGACATTTAATTGTTTCATTACGAGAACTCGTCTTTATCGTGAGATTATCATCATTGCCTTTAATATAATTTCAAGAATATATTCAATGCTTATAAATGTAATATATCGTTTTCAATCACGAATGTATTTTAAACACCAAATCTAAGAAGTTTCGGACTATCTCGTAGCACACTGTTTTATGAAAGTCTGTTCAGATCTTTAAGTAAAGTATCACTTCCGTTTCATCAGTTTCAGCCAAAATCTAGCATGTTGTTACCATTGATCTGAAAACTCTCAAGTACTAAAATGGAAAAGTTTTGGATTATATTTTAGTATATTTTTTTAAACTTGGATAGGCTTCAAGTAAAGTTTTACTTCCATTTTTCCATTTAAGACTGTTATAGACCTTCCTGTTAAGTACCACTTACGATTGTTTTATTTTATCCAAAACCTAATTCGCTTTTAATATGAACGCAGAAAGCTTATATGCAAGAACTAGAAATTTTTCGTCACACACATACAGAGAGACATCATTATAAAAATAGTAAAAATGTGTTGTAGGGAACCAGATTTGCGCTGATTTCACTGAAAACTCACTTTTGAATTTTTGGACAGAAAACATAACATCCCTTACCTATGTATATAGGTTAGCGGGAGGTAAAAATTGAATTTCGCATATTTTTCCTGAAGGTATCGCGTGACAAAGATTAGCTTTATCTAAAAACGTATCTTATTTGATGCATTTATTAACCTGAATAAATAAATTTAGAGCACACATTTTCAAGAAAAGTTTACTAGTGGAATTTTCTTTAAACATCTTGCATAAATCTTTGATCTGTTATTAATGTTTTTAATAGCTATACTTATTACAGTTGTGAAAAGAACTTTAATAAATACCTTAATTTTTAAATGTAATTTCTATATTTATTTTATGGAAAATATTTAATTTATAGATTTAACGCTTTTTAACACTAATTTTTGGCATTTCTGAAAATCTAATGATACATTATACGAACCTTAACTGTAAAATCTGATACTAGATAAATAGACATGATCTAAATTTTAATAAATAAATGTAAAAGAATATACAATTTTTTCAGAGTGAGCAAGTTACGTTGAACCACGGACTGGGAACTCCAAATGAATTGACAAACCTGCACTGGCGTCTAGACAATAAGACGCCAAAAAGCTAAATTTAATTTTTGCTTCTCTCAAGCCTGACGGCAGTTACTATTATTTAAGTCCCATTAAGAAACGCTTTCTGTCTCCCTCCTAAAATGATAATTAATAATGGATGTGAGATCTTCTGTAACGATGACCTCAATGGAAGGAAACCCAACAATGTAAAGAAAGAAACTGAGACAGTTGCGCAGTTACACCGTAACTGATTGTTAGAAAAGAAGAAATTCGCATAAACATAATTCTATCATTTTTAAATCAGTGAATGTTTGTTTCCTTTACTTAAAGATAATTTTAATATAAATAGTTCATTTCACCTTCTCCTTAAACAAATTTTCAGTATTTAAATTTCATTAAATAAAATGGTTTTCAAATTCTTTAAAATTTATCAATGGATATTTTGGAAAGGTACATTAAGATAAATTTCCTTTATAATTGAACTTCGGCTTTAGAGTCCTTGCTTAGCAGAAGATATGGCTACGTGAAAAATTTACTGAACACGCACACACCCCAAAAAAATTTCTAGAATTCTATACAGCTAAGAAAAATGTGAGTATTCCCTTACATTTTGAATTTAAGTTCAAGAAATAATTTCTTCTGTTAAGTTGCTTGCATATATAACAATAAAGCAGTTAGTATGAATACTGAATCATGAATGTGTGTTCCGTTATTATTCCTATTTTTCGTGGTTATCTTTGATGATAGGTGCCTACCGTCATTTCGTAGTAATATGGTGCAACATTTTTGCAATTCGCTTTGCCCCCCCCCTCCGAGATGTTTCCAATTAGTATCTGCTTAGTTACTTTGAGAGAGAAATACTGCATCAAAATTTTCAGAACAGAGTTTGAGAACTTAAAAAAATGTTTTACAGTTAGTCAAGAAATGGAATAACTAATTTAACGGCTAGCTATGCAAATAAAAAACATCTGATGTGGACACCACATGCCTTCCTTGTACGGCTTATTAAATTTACACATTTTTTCCTGCACTTTGTTTAAACTTGAAAAAAGTTTAAGCAACTTACTAGACTAATTTACTTAGAGTTACTAGACACTCATCCACATGGTCTGATCATGGAACAGGAAACTAGAAATGAAAAAAACAGTGTCTGCATTATTGTTGATGAGTACTTGAAAATTTGACCTTAATTTTGCTATGTGTAAGTTAAAATTATCAACAATTTTTTAGTGTATTTCCCTTTCCAATTAAGAATCTTAAAAAATTTTAATTTTCAATTATAAAAAGTAAGAAACAAGGAGGCAGTCTCCACGTAGCATGAAAGGCACCGTTTATTTTTCATATTACCGCAGTAGGACGCTATCTTCTCAGTATGAGAAATGAGAAATTTAAAAATGTCATTAAGAATAATTAGGCATTTAACGGTGGTTACAATATTATTACCAAAATACTTGATTCTTGAATCAGCTTCAATTTCATTCTGATTTGCTAAGCGATTTTAAGTTTGAAAATTAGTAGTTATGTTAAGATTTATATTGTTAGTAAAATTGTAACAGACGTTTCTGATACCATATATTAAGTACTTCGAGTTCACGAGTTTTCTAGTTCTTCTACCTCTCTATCAAGGTATTATATTGTAACTGTCAATAGCTTTTGAGGGGGGTGAGGGAGGAGATTAAAATACTTTACAAATATATATATAATATTCTCGTTTCAAAATAGAGATATATGTATGTTTGTATTTTAACTCTTCATTACATATTTATATTTTATATTTGTGTGAAAGGACACAAATTGTTTTGCAGTCATCTGAGGTTTTAAATTTTAATTTGTAAATATGTCACTGCCAGTTCTGAACAGCCTAATTCAGTTACCACTTTCCTTACACCAACTATTTGACGATTGTGGCAAAAGATGTAAATTTTCTTTATTTCATTTTTTAATTTTTAATTTTTTTGCACATTTTATACATTTGTTTTCTATGGATTTCAATTCCGTTTTAATTGTTTTTCCACGTTTGATGCATATGTAAACAATTATTTTTAATAGCTTGATCCGTGAGGGATATGTAATGAATTTAAATGTTTTATTTCAATTTTGCTATATCACCATCAGTTGTTACAGATTTCAGCACATAATTGGATTAGGTTTTGAACTTCTTTCTTAGATTATATTTTTTATAAATATGCAGCTCTAGTGTTTCACATTTCATTTGTGTATCACAATGTTTGGTTCTTACAGTTCAAGGCATTGTCAGTTTATTTTTAATATAATATGTAAAACGCAATATGGTACTGAGCACCCCAATGTTAGACCGCATGACTCGTACTTTCGAAAGTATTTCATAGGTAAACAAAAAGCTCGAGTTTAAGTCGGCATCATACATATGAGTTTGATATTTTTTAAGTGTTCCTCGAGTTAAAGATGCTGAAACGGACTAAATGTCTTACTGTGAAATAATGCTAAGTAAATGTGATATTTTAATATCAAATTTAAGAATTATCTTAACTTTAAGGATAATCCTTTCTACTAATGAATTCGAGTCCATGAGAACTGGCTGGCTGCTTGGGCGTTTTCTTGGTTTCCCGCATATGTGATCTAATTCCTCCACAAAGGCACCATCCCCTTTTGGCAGACAGGTATAATCTTGACTCCTTTGCAGTAATCAAAATAAATTAAAACAAAAAACCTTGAACCACCAATTTTTGAGCGCACGCAGTCTTTCACTGGAACATGCGCACGTCGAAATTCGAAGTCCGAATTTTTAATTTCGAATCTGGTTTTCATTTATTTCATGTTTTTGTGAAAATTTAAAAAATATTTTACTAACAAGCAATACATTGCCAATGCTCAAAATTAAACATTTTTAATAATTTCCGTGCTGTATCTCCTGAAATTATATTAACTTCCAATGCAGGACGTTCGCGGGCCACTGCAGGGTTAGTTAGTGTGCTAAAGATACACCAGATTTATCTAAGACTCTGTGTTAGTGCTCTACACACTTGTTCCTGTTCTGTCCCGCCTGAACTAAATAATTTTTAATTTCTTTGTGCCAATACGTTGTCATTCGACAAAGCTTAATTTATTTAACTTTCAAATTTTATGTCCGTTGCTGATTAACAAACTAAGAGGTTAAAATATATAGTAATACAGTAAGTACAGTGCTTAGTATTTTTTTTTACTTTTTAATTTGATTGATTTAAAAGAAAGTATTTAATTATGTTGCCTTGCTGCTACTAATAATTAGCGAAGACATTCTTCAGAATTTATTATGTTTAGATTGTCCAGTATGTCATAGTTTATGACAATATCGCTTTAATCTCTTGATTCCTTTTTCCCTGATTCTCTGAGAAAAAATTAGAAAAGCTTCGTTGTATCAGCAGTAAGAGAAAGAAATTTTACTACTGAAATAATATATATATATAAAATAATGCAAGAAATTTCGGAGCAGCGTCGATGCATAATAGCTATATAAGATAAAGAAACTTGGCAATCGAAGCGGTTTTAATTCCATTTTGATTTTCCAGTTGACGTTCGTGGCCACAATCACTTGGCACTTTAGTCCTACCAATTCAAGACCATTTATATTTTGGAAATATTGCGACAGAAAGCGCGCACAACGAAATACCAAGCAGCGTACAGAAAGAAACTGAAGTGCCTAGTTAGCCAATATGGAAGCACAAGAAGAGAAAAGTTTTGGTTTGAGTTAAAAGTTTCAGTTCCCAATTATTACGTCATCAGCGCTGCGCAAGCCATGCAAAATGGAATGATCTAGAAATGACGCAATCCAGAGAATTTATTACGATTTTTAAAGCAGAGCGAGAGAATTAAAGGGAAATTAGGGTGTAGAGATTTATATTTATTTTAAATAATCAGTTAAATTTAATTTTAAGTTACTTTCCTATATGCCTTCATTCCCCTAATTGTCAGTGCCAGAATATTTAAATTTGGAAGCGCGCGTAAGAAATGCAAATTCTACCAGTGGAAGAATAAGTTTAAATATCAAGGTTTCAGTAGAAATAGAGTCTGAGAAATTTCTGTGCGTGCTTATAGGCAAGCTTTCGCTTAGTAGTTACTGCGGTTAGTCGCTATTATCTTGCTGTCACTAGACTCAATCTACGCGCTGTAGGATACAGGATTGTATGAGCCCTGTAGTGTAATTCTACTACTTGTGAACATCTTGAATTCTTGAGTTTTGATTCTACTGTTTTAGTTACCGCCCAAGTTGAGGCGTGGTGTGTTAGAGTCAAGTTGACGCATTGTAAATAATTTAAAGAGTTTAATAAAGGGCAGTTTTAACCCTTCTTCGGTGCAATGACTATTTTTCCGGATTTTACACAACAGAAAGACAGTAGAACCTTACAAGGGGTTAGTTTAAATTATAATTTTGATTTACATATTTTTTATCTTACATATCCCCCCTTCAAAGAGAAAATGGGTTGGCGACAATCACTTGGCACTCTAGTCGTGCCTATTCAAGACCATTTATATTTTGGAAAGTATTGCGATGGAAAACGCATACAACGAAATAGCGACCAAGCAGCGTACAGAAAAAAGCTGAAGTGCCTAGTTAGCCAATATAGAAGCACACGAAGAGAAAAGTTTTGGTTTGAGTTAAAAGTTTCAATTCGCAATTATTACGTCATCAGCGCTGCGCAGGCCATGCAAAATGGAATAATCTAGAAATGACGCAATCCAGAGAAGTTATTACGATTTTTAAAACAGAGAGAGAGAGATAATTAAAGGGAATTAGGAGTCAGTTTAAATTATAATTTTGATTTAGATATTTTTTATCATATATATATGATGACTACTGCAGAAAGACCATGTAGCCCATAATCAAATTGACTGGTAATGTTGCATATTGAAAGTGTCAGCCAATTTGCTCGTAAAATTTGTCCTACAGCCAATCCGAATTACCTTTGGGATTGGTTTGACGTATTACGCAACGCTATTCCTGAGGTACAAGTTCAACAGTTGTTTGACTTAATTCCACAACGAGTACGAGTTCACACTGAAGCGCATAGCGGCTTTATCAAATATTAATTTGGGGCATTTAGAACTCTTATACTTTTTAACTGTTTCTTTTCGTTACCACAAATTGGATGTTTGGATTGTTCCTTCATGGTGTTCAAATTTCCACGAACAGGAGGGTAGTTAGATGGTAATATGAGCGAAAGTTGTAGATTCTGTTCTAAGAATTAATGCATGATTTTTTTAAAATCTTTTCGGTAGTTTAAGCGTCGAAAATTGACAACCCTTTAAAGATTGCTTAATTTTTATGAAAACAGTCGTAAAAGTACGTATTTTGTTTAAATTGCAGAAAATTAATTGTAATTAAGTTTTAAAATGAAAGAAAAGTTTAATATCAGTTACAAGCCATTTTTACTTATAATTCCTAAAACATAAAGAATTTTGAATTTGGCACTTTTTAGTATTTCAATTCTTTAGTTTCAAAAATAGAAATTTACTTTTAGAAATATCGTTCCCATTAACAACCGAGAGGTAAGGATATTCATTGAATACTGGCAGTTCAACCGAGTTCAGATTCTGGCAAACTGGTTGGGAGCTTCTGTGGTTTTTCCAAAGTCCAACATGAGTAAGAGCAAATTTCCCTTAATAAATCGTCCACGAAGGCATTTTTCGACTTAAGTAGGTAGCGCTTGTGGGCTTTACAACAATAAAAATAAATAACCTAACCTATCCTAACCTAACATTCCAGAAATAATCGCAGGTAAGTTGTCGGGGGAGAAACTCGAACCCTGGACCTGTCTCGAATACGCGTCGAGTATGTTTCCAGCTACAGAATTTACGAAGGCATGCGGAACACTGTACTAATTTACACTGTACGAAGACATGCGGAAAGAAGGGAGAAAATACCTTATAATTGTGGTATCTGGAATTAAAGTTAAAAGCTGAAATGCAGTTTAGTTGGTTTATTTTTGGAAATTATATTTTTGAAATAACCGATTTAGTTATAAATAATTATTTTGAATGAGATGCATTTAATTCAATTTTTACTAAAGTAAATAACAAAGAACCAAATACATGTACCTATATATGCAAACAAGACAACGGAAAACGATTTGTTTTATTATTAATTACTGAGCGCGTGCAAAAACTCTACGCGTTTCATAGTTGCAATTTGTGATCGAAAGACTTGTACTAAAGGTGACAGTAAATGACTGAAGTATTTTACGAGCAGGATGTTGGACAACAGAACATGCAAAGATACTGAGTTTATTATAAGGGGAACACCAGATGTCATTTAAAGTCGGTAACGGTCTTCACCAATGACCAGAAGACATCTGGAATATCGGTAAACACTGTAATTCGATCCCGTTTCAAATCTTGGCAAACGAGATGACTGCATGGGAGTTTTCGTAATTTTTATTGCATGAAATGCTAACCTGTTTCCCTTACAAAGTCCTTCATTGTCGCAGTCTTGCTTTTAAAACGCTCTAATCTTTACCGTATTCAGTTGTAAAAAATAATCATGTATATGATTACAAGAAATTACAATATTCGTCAAGATTCAAATGTATTTTTTTTTTTTTTGCTTTTTGTAAGTTAAAACGCGAAAAGATTGCTTGTTCTGTATGTTTTGGTGCACAGTGAATCTGACTGTAAAAAGTCACCGGATGTCATCGGACACCGATTAAAAAAGCTGTGTAGTTTGATGCCTCACAATCGGCTACCTTCAGCAGCCCATTATGCTCATCCCAGGCAATAAGATCTTCACATTTTGGACACTAAATGAAACAAATGCATACGATAGGATAACAGTAGTAACTGAACTGGATAACTGAACAGTAGTAACTGAACTGGATAACTGGATAACTGGATAACTGAACCGTAGTAACTGAACGATAGGATAACAGTAGTAACTGGGCTTGTACAAGGAGTTTCATCAGTTATCACGTTCCATTAAGCAGTGATATTTACTTTAGGCAATGTACTGAAATATGCATGTATATTATACAGAAAGTGTTAATCAGAGTAAGTCATGCGTTTAACTGTTTAAAATGGCAAGTCATAAGAAACAACACAGACATTATTAATTTACGTGTTTTATAAAGTCAGTGCTGCAGCTCAAACGTTCGGTAGCATCTGTAAGTGTATACTATGGAGAGGATGCAGTTGATCATACATAATCACCTCCTATTTAAAAAATTCCTGGAGTGAAGACAAAAGGTGTATAGAACTGTTAATACTCTTAATTCAGAACTTAAAAAGTGAACATTTTACAACAGTCCATAAAAGAGCGAAAACATTATCATTATAAAGAACAACAATCAAAAGACGGGTGCAGGTCCATCACGAATTTGGATCAGCGAGTTCCAACCGGTTTTGAGAGAAGCGAGATGATCCGTTACAGTAGTGAACTATATTTTGGTAGAAATTTTAGTAGAAGATGAGAAATGAATTCTGCACTATAATATTAAGGATAGTGGATCGAGCTTCAAAACTGTACTACCAACATCAAAAGGACGACCACATCTTAAAAAATAAGTTTATGGTGAAATGCCAAAAGAATAACTACTACTAGTAGTAGTAGTTAGTTGACTTCTACTAACTGCAGCTGGACAGCCTGATAGAACTAATATTTAAGCCACTAGCACTCGTCAGTTGCAAAGGCGGTATTTTTTTCTTTGATTATGCCAAATGTCATATATATGTAATATCCTGGCAAAAATTTATCTTTCGTTGTGATGTGTCATCTCACTAAGAGTGTTCCCCAATGCAAATCTGTCTAACATGTTGCCTTTGCAGACTACTATTTCATTCAGTCATTACATAACATACCCTCATCAAATCCTCGATGATATAGTGGATGCGAAAATGGGCTCTAAGACATTTTGATTTCAAAATAGAGCACTTTCATGAATGTAGAAAAAAACCTGCTGCCAAGCAGTTTGCTAGAGTTTATTCATAATTTCTATACTTTTTACTTTGTTTTTCTCCCTTTTTTTACTTATGAGCAGGCCGAACTATTGCAGACACCTAATTATGCATATATATTAAAATGCCATCAAGGGTCAAGTGGCTAAAGCCGCGGAATATTGACCGTTTTTTCTAGGTTCTATTATTCCAGCGACTAAAAGGCCTCTCTTTTCTGCCTGTATGTCACGTTCTCTTAGAAAGTCTTCCGTACAACTCTTTCTCTTCTGACTGGCAGATAATACTTTACACGCTTTGTCATAATCAGTCGACTGGCCGAACTTTAAATCTGAAGAAGAAATTTGAATAAATAAGGAGTTTTTTTAAATTATTTTGTTTTTAAAAAATCAAAATTCAGAATTATAATGCATTTTTAATAATTTAATATGAGGTATTCATTGTTTTAAAGATCGAAATGAATAAAAAACTTCAAATTGTGTTTAGAGAAATTCTGATAAAATTGCGTTTTTATGAAAGTGCTTAAAGAACACATTCAGTCATATAACACCCAAGTGGGAACAGCAACCGTTAAAAAAACATTTATAGGACATTCCTTTAAAAATAACATTTGGCTTAAGATGTACACGAGAGATATGCATGAAATAGTTACTTTTGTGCTTGTATGAATACTGCCAGATAAAAACTTATTCTAGATGATACTTTTATTGAATCTACAGAATATAATCTCTAATCGCATTCAAATCTGCGCATTAAGTTATTACTATATTTTGCATCTATCTTCTAAGTTTTAAATTATATTTTACGCAAAACACCAGATTAATATTATACTATAAAACTTATTGCTGATGTGATCAGAATATGTAATAGAGATAAGATTTAAAACAAAAAAAAAGGGGGGGTATTGTAATGGTATTAAAACGAAAATATTGGTGCCAGAGCAGGGAAACGAAACAAAGTTGAATAAAATGTGATGATTACTCTCCCGTTAGAGTGCGTTACGCCGCACTTTAATGGGAGAGTGAATGTTAGAGCTAGTCCCCGTTAGAGAGAGTTTCCCGTTACAGTGCGACTGTTTAATCTTGCAGCTTTGTTTCATTGTCTTGCTTTTAGTGATGTAGTTACACCTTTTGTCTCCCGGGGCGATTCATTTGACGCATCTCTCAATGAACACCAAAAAAATCAAATCTATGAAATATTAAAATGACATGTACAGAAAGAAATCGTATGTCTGCCATAATTTTTTAAATAAAACTAATTCTAACAGTTTAAAGTGCTATTTTGTTCGCCGATGACATTCTAAAAGTTTGCTTCATAACTCCAGTTATTCTCCTCTAGGCAGTACAGTATTAATAAATACTAGATTCTCAGTTTTAGGACTCAAATGCTCCTCAACTGATTTGTGTCTAGAAAATTCTTCCCATAATAAGTAATACTTATAGCAAGTGTGAGGATAATTCGAAGTAGAATTGTAATATTTGGAGTTTCATTTTGAAGTTTGCATTTTAGAATAAACTATAAAATTTCAAAGCAACTGATCTGCTTCTCGGGTTTCGTCTACCCAAGCAGTACCACAAATGAAACTCTGAAGTAATCCACTCTTGGCTGAAAAACTTTTCCTTATTTATGACTGAATTGCTATTCGTGCTTTTCATTCCATAATTTCAAACAAAGAAAGAATAGAAAAGAGCTGAAGCTAGGAAGTCTTTTTGTAATTTCTTTGAATACTATATCCAGTGTAAAAACAATATTCTCTACTCAATTCAGTTTAGTATCACATTCTCGTGATTGTTCACCACATGAATGGCCGAGTGAATACTGGTAGCTGGAGCTAGGGAAAATCCCAAACAACGGACTAACCTGCCTTATGTGATTTGCCTTATGTATAACGGAGGGTATACTTTACGTTATGAATAAAGTAACATTGTATTTCATGTATGCATAGCGTGAATATGAGCCATTTCCCATTATTTAAGTTCTTTGCGGAGAATTGTCCTCTACGAAGACATCCCTTCCCTTAGACAGATAACCGAACTGCCGGCAGAGTGGCTTCCGTCCTAAGGTATTACGGAACGGAAAGACAGATAACCATAGTGAACTTTGCTATAATCTAATGAATTTCAAGTAATCTTTCTGCTACGAAAATCAATGTAACTAACCCCTATAATAATTTCCACATGAAAAATGGCGCCTAAAAATTATATCATCAAGGGCGGACCGCTCCCTTTAGCTACGCCGTTGCTCGCACTAATAACAGTTTTTCTAGCTGAGTCCATTAGATGCATTTTTAATATAATCATCCTCCACTCTTTTCACTGGAGAGATTTTAGTAACTGATGGTCTAATTCAATTTTTAAATCATGTAAAATTTTAAATGAATTAAATGTAATCCTCAACAATGAGATGGCTCAAAATATCTCGACAAGAAAGAAAAGCTCTATGCTTTGTTATTATGGTTAATCGGAGGGAATACTTTTACTGTTATATTCAGTTCAGTTTAATTCCTCTTTAACAATTTCGATTTAAAATCAGTAATTATCAGCAGCCTTCCAACTTTACTCTTAATCTTATAAGCATACTGTGACAGCTAACTTGTTTTAACATTTTAGTGCGTTTAACTATAACGATGTAACTTCTCCTTAGCACACGAGAAAAATTGTAAATTTTCAAGATCATTCATAGAGTAAAATGATGTGCAGTTAAATCTCTTTGAGCCACGAAGTCTCAGAACTGATTAGTAATTCTTTCTTTCTGGTTATTGGAGCCATATTTTAATGGTTTGCAACGGTTTCGAGAAAATCTTTTAGATAGTCGCCAAGTTGACGTAAAACCGTTAAATGTTGCCCAGGTTTGTCAGGAGCGTATTTGCCCGTATTTCGCTTTCTAGTTGAACTATTTTTAACAATTGAAACGTTTCGGGCTCTGAATTGAAACATCTCCTATCCTATAAGGTAAGATATGTGGCCTTAAATTAAATTATGCACAAATAAATTTTAAAAGTTCTAAACTATTACCTAAAAAGCAACAAACAGCTAAGTAAAATCATGCAAATATTACGATACACACACACACACACTTGGGGGGAAAGATACATTCGAAAGGTTATATTTACAGAAATTTACGCTATGTTTACGATCGAATAATAGGACTTCCAAATATATTATGGAATCCGGAAAACGGAGTTCTGTTATACTTCGTAGGTGTAATTTCAGTTCCTGTACTTGTTTTACATAATTTTAATTCGTACAATAATATACGAAATTTCAAAGGCCTTCATGATTTGCCTGTTTGTTTTATTCGTATTTTGTGTCGCATTTGCCGAGTATTTGGAATGCCTTGAAAGTATCAGTTCTTGGTAAATTATTAGATATTGTTGGTGTTTTTTTTCTCTGTTTTCCCACGTAATGTAATTTTCTACCGAGACCTTAATTTTCAATTTTCTTTCTTCACCTTAAAAGGCCGCTATTGAAGAGTGAAATTTTGTTTGAATCGTAGCATACAGATTTGACTAACGTAATCCATCGTTTTAATCGTTCTGTACTTCAACGCCGAAAAATATTTTTGAAAACTGTTACGCGCGGTTGCTTTTTAGCGAAACATAAGGAGCCATGATAAATCCTAAAAGTGCTCTTATTTGCGTTCGTAAAATTCCCAAAGACATGTGACCTCTGTGTGACCTCGACACGTGCATTTTTTAGTCGAGTTGATGAAAGCAAATAAAATCGAAAAAGTGGAAACGAAGTAAATCACAAAATCATTGTCCCGTTGCAATCAATGTCAACTGATATTTCACTCTGTGACGTCATTCGAAGGACAGGGAGTTTCGTGGAAATGGAACAGGAACGTTTGAAGTCTTACGGAAGTGACGTATCGACCTAGTTTGTGACGTAGCGGTCACCACACCTTCGCGGCGAAACGCGACCACAGTTTGTAGCCACCGCCCGAGAGAGAGAATCCCTTTGGGAAGAGAAAGGTTGCCCTGCCATCAGCCAACCTGACCTCCAGCATGTCTACATATGTGGGGGTGAGGACCGCTGTGGTTTCGAAGACTCTTTCGCGGCATACTTGCAACAGATTGTATAACATGTTACTTTGTTTCTGTGCTCCTGGGCAAGATTATATTACGCAACGAGGAAAATGAACTCTTACCTTTAATTTGTTGAAAAAGATGCAGGTCATAAATAAGTCTTTTAACTCCTTCAGCGCTATGCAGAACTAAGAATAGATATTATATCTGGCATATTTCGACTACCTACTATTCATTAACACTTCTGACACGCTATCAACCATAGAGTACTAATTGCAACAGCATGGGCAAAATTACTAACAGTTAAATTTCGACATCTGAGACTATGCAAAATACTATGCTTTAAGAAAAAGTAATCCCCCTCCCCACTAGAGAAAATTTTTTACCCACCTTATTTTTCCCTTGAAATTAATCTAAAAATATGCTCATCTGCATCCATCAGCCAAAATAAAAGAATAGTCTTATGGAAAAAAAAAAAAAAAAGTCGGTCGTCACAGAGTAGCGCATTTGGCAGGCAGGCTACGAATTTCTCAATCCTATTCCAGGTGACACCATTAAACTAGTTTACATCTTGAAAGATTCTAGTTATGTCGCCTGTTTTCGGTTAGAAAGCTACTGCAATGAAACCTTTCCTTATTTTCAACATTGTTTGCGCAAACATTTAATTCTTTTCAATTTTATTTAATGTAGTTAATAAATTCAGTTAATTAATTCTATTATTTTCATGATTTCAATTGATTTCATTTAATTCAATTAATTCACTTTAATTTTCTGAATTTCTAATCCCGTAATCCTTATATTGCACCAGAGCTGTAGGTTTGTTCCACAAGATACAGAATCAAAATTAATTCTACAAACAGAAAATTTTAGCCAAATTCTTTGTGGCTTAAATTTTAAACAAGATTACATAATAGCGGAAGAGTTGAGTGATGCGACTTACAAAGGCCGCTCGGTTCATCAAAGAAAGAGAATTCAGCTGACAGTGTGACAATTATGCTGTGAATAATTTCCTGTTGGCGAGACAACATACACATACATCTTATCGGCAGAATCTTATCGGATATCTCACTACTCCCAACCGATTACTGAACGAAGGTTATAGTTGGACATATGAATTTTAAAATTAATCTTAAAATGGTTTTGATTTCAAACAAAAAGTCGCTATTAATTTGAAAATACAATATGAGTCTAGGCTGTCTTCCTCAGATGATAGCAAATCACATTTTTCTATCATGACATTTTATTTGAAATTAACGTCACTTTAAGATTGAATTTTGAGCCATTTTAAAACCAAATTCTCGCAGTGCGCGATAAAATACAGATAAAGGTTGCCCTAGCACTCTTTTTTTCATATTTTTAAAACACTTGTGAAATGTTAATATTTATTATTAAAAGATACGTAATTATCACATTTTATTTATAATTGTCAATTTCATTTCTTAAATAAAACTATAAATATATTTTACTTCAATTTTAAACTAGCCTATTACACAATTTTTTAAAAAAAGTTTATACAGTTTTTTCAACAAATAACACTGCTCAATTTGCCAGTTAAAAATGTCTAGAAGTTCATGTAAAGCACATTTTCTTAAACATTGGTTTTGAAAAAATCCGCGTAACATTGGTCACACTTACCACTTAATCCACATAACACTGGTAAAACATTCGTTCATGTTGTAATCCAAGTAGCCACTGAAATAATTTTTGAAAATTCATTTTTTTTTACTCAAAACATTTTTTTTAATATGTTATGGTATGGCAAAGAAGTACTGCCTGGCCAAAGAGAAAGAGCTTTCGTTGAGGAATTTGAAAAACAGCTGTGTCATATTCAAATTACACATGGGAGGAAGTCATGAAAGCATCCATGCGGGATTCCATCCTAGATTAAACTACATGTCTTCAGCGGGTTTATTTGGTCAACTTCTCCCTATTTTGGAAAAATTGGTGAGGCGTCTGTTGATGTCAGACCTTTGCATCCTTCTCTATTGAAAGATGTCTTTTCAGAGAAATGAATAATGCAAATTTTTGAAGGCAACATAAATATTTGTGACAGAAATAATGTGAGCCTTCATTTACAGACTATCATTTTGTAACTACCATTGTTTCCGGAACCTGAACCAAATTTTTGTTCAGTTTCAAATCTTTGAAATACCTCCTAAAAGCAAAACTTGAGCGTTTCTTTTCCTTGTGTAGGAACTACGATTTAAATTATTGGAGTTTAGAAGAAAGTTGTCAAAGAAACAGATAAAACTACTAAGATTAATTTCAGCTGATTAATTATATTCGTACCTCTTCCTCTTGGAATGTTTAACTTCCTGCCTTTTTCATGTATTTATAATTGAAAAAATTAACTTAGGAAAAGCAAATGAAAAAATTAAATTAGAAACTGCAAGAAAAGCCTAATGTGGACACCAGATGACTTCATTCTACAGCCTATCAAATTATACACTTTTTTTGCTGCACTTCATTTAAACTTTTTTCGAATGACTAACTTAATTAACTGATTGCCTTCGAAGGTGAAAATCGCAACCAAAATTGAAAAACTTTTAAAATTAGCAGTCCCATATAAAAGACTTCAACATTCTATGGATAATGGTTTTTGAGTTATGCCAGACACAGTTGTGCATGTGTACACATGTACAGATATCGCGCAAAACTTCTCTTTTGAATCCATTTTAAATCACTTTTACATTCCATTTTGAAATAAAAAATCTTTTATTTTGTCTGTGCGTATAGATGTTACGCAAAAAAAAAATCATGCTTAGGGATTCGGGAATGGTCAAAATAGATATTTCCGTTGAAATAGGATACCCGAAATTATTCGCGATTATAATACTTCCTTTTTTGCTTACAAAGAACTAGAAAGGTGAAGAAAAAACGTACAGTAATCAACTAAAATGGCTTGCTGGTTATGATAAATAAAAATCCTTGATAACATGAAACAGGTAAAAATTGTTACAACAGAGTATGAACAAAAATTCGACTGTAGTTATCGTACTTTTATCGCATAGCACCTATAAATTAAAAATTATGTAATTTTCTAGAATTCAGGGGCGAGTCAAGTTGATTTCACACTTCGTGGATTAAATTCCCCTTGGAGAAAAATTGCCAGAGTAAGCGATGACTGAACATAGTGTGTAAAACTAATGTTCTTGCGTCGAGTTGAGGTCGCGGTCGAGTGGCGTCGGAACAGAAAAAAAGTCATTTGTGCGTGCAGTCAGTCCGTGTGTTTAAACAATTAAGCATATTCTGAGACAATATCCTTGTTTCACAATGCAGTGTTTTATTTTGAGATAGGACTCTTGGAATCTTAAGTGATTTAAGTGACAGAATTTTTTATGTCAGAGGAATATTTTCCAGACAAATGAGCACCGATTTTCTTTTGTTTGTAAAATGCTGATTTGTTTACCTTTACAGGTTTTTAATCCTGAGAACAAATCTTTGGTCCGTAAGCAGCTGTAATCCAAAAAATTATCGTCTTATGACTTTCTTGAAATTTCCGATTTTGCTGATTTGAATGAAATAGTCTTGTGTTCTCTGACTGTGTAATACTTGAAATTATTCTAGGATGCATGTAAAATAAATTACTTATTGCATAAATAAGTTTGAAATGAAAAAAAAAAGATATTTTTTGTGGGATTTGAGGTGCGAGTTTCTGATTTGCTGAGCTTTGACGAGATTCAGTGTTCTCATAAGCAGTCATGGGTGTCCTCATGAGCACCGAGGGCAAACGCAATTTGTATTTTTAGCCACTTACAGGAACGTTTGAATTAACCTGCATGAAATAACTGATCAAACGCCATTTGATAAAACTGATAAAACGCCATTTTATGATCGAATATATATTTTATCAAACTGATAACAGTACAGTAAAGGATACTTGTACCTTTAATGGTAAAGGGGATATCTGCTTTTCCATAAGAAAATGCTTGGTCTTGTCATTATCAATCGCGTCATCTACATTGTCAGTATCACTATAAATCGCGTCAAGTCTCTTAATTCATCTATTCTGGCAAAGAGGAAGTGATGAAGATTGTAATTTGATAAGATGAAATATAGTGAAATATTGCTAGATTGGTGATAAATGAAATGTTTAGTGAAATACGTGAAAAAACATTTTAGCAACAGGAAATTGGCCGATTTCTATTTTGTACAGTAAATTATTGTATCTAGTAAAGAAAGAGAGGTAATGGTATTAAATTCCCTGAAAATTTTGTTTTTACAGAAACATTTAAAAGGATATATACTGCGCTAAACTTCTACTAAGTTAAATCAGGATAGTCATTTCAGGAATAAGTACAAGAGAGATTAGAGACATCCACTGATTAAATCTTATTTATAATGGTTGGCTGAAATTTTAATAATTTTTTTTATATTTTGAGTTATTATAATTAAAAATGAAGTAGTTTTGCTTATAAAATTAAAACTACTGTTATTCTTAAAATATAAAAATTTTAAATCGGTCACTTTTAGTTGTTTAATTATTAACATTTTGAGACTGAATTTAAAACTCACTATTAAATTTTAAGATTTAATTTGAAGAACTCTTTACAAGATGAACTAATTTTTTAAGATTTGAATTGCTACGTGATGACGTTATGGCCTAGATGACATCATCATGCAATAACTAACTCTGAATTATGTTGTTGACTGTACGGTAGTTGACAGTGACCTCTGCGCAAGCAAACAACAAGGACATTTAAAGATGGTAGGAAAGTACTGTTTGAAACAAGTGAAGGTCACAGTCAACTCAAACGGCAATCAGTCCAGTGTGACTTTGTAAAATGTGATTATTTCACACTATATTTTCTTATGTTCAGAGGCGTGTGTTGACTCGGAATTATCTCAATATGGGTTTTTTTCGAGAGATGCTATATTCTGATTTTTCTGCACGTTCTTTAAAATAAAATTTTGACGCATCCTATGTATGTTAATTTAACAAAATAATTAACCTATTCATTTGAAAGCAGTTTACTTCTTAACACTACTCTGATATTTTCAAAGGCAACAAAATTATTAAAGGAATATTTGCTGTGGGAAATGTGACTGCTATAAAATAACTTTTATAAACTTTATAGAGACATTATGTATTTTTTCGAAGCAGTAATCATGAAAAATGGGCAACGGCTTCGCCAGGACTCGAATCATGGACCTCTCGGTTACGTGTTGAGCGTGCTGACTACTATATGACGAAGGCATGCGAAGATAGCGGGAGAAATATCTTATTTACTCCCCCTTTTAAAGGCAGACAATGGATTAGGGGCTCCAATCGCCAAATCCTGGTGGTGGAGAATCATCATCCACCACCATTTTTAGTTCGGGCGCCAGTGTAAAGTCATTAGGATTTTTTGGAAACAGGAGAAATGAAAAATGAGCAACGCCTTCACCGCGAATCGAACCACGAACCTCTCGGTTACGCGTCGAGCGTGCTGACCACTACACCACGAAGGCATGTGAAGAAGGCGGGAGAAATACCTTATAACGTTAATATATTTAGTAAGAGAAGCTTCTGACATCATGTGTTATTTAGCTTGGCCACAGATTTCTTTTCGAAATCTCCTGTATGGTAACATTCGCTGGAATGCTGTTATTGCAATATGGGATGCTTATGAATAGTTTTTTACTTCCTTCTACGAAGTAAAAAGAAAGTATTGTAATCGCGAAAAATTTCGAGTATCATATTTCAACGAAAATATTCATTTTGACCTCTATCGAATGCAATTTAAAGATGTTTTTGTGCAACGTCCTTACGTAAGGACAAAATAAAGAACTCTACTCTTTCCCCTCAAAAGAAATTATGAAACCGATTTAAAATGCATTCTGAAGAGATTTTTTCGCCGCGTCTGTGCGTGCGTAAGTAGTACGTATGTATGTATGTATCTCGCCTAAATCAAAAACGAGTAGTCCTAGAACGTTGAAATTTCGTATATAGGACTGCTACAACATGGACTGCTACACCTCCTATTTTGGTTGCAATCGACGCCACAAAAGCATATAAGTGTATGTATTTATATTATGTATTAATTTATGTATTATATAGAGTGGATATATACATCCACTCTGTTACTTGGCTCAGTGAGCTCAGTTTTTTTATTTTTATATTTTGGTAAATTGTTCATTTTTTGCTTTAAAAACGCTTGAATTATGTTGTTTTTATCTTCCGAAAATGTTTTTATGCCTTTAGTTAATCTGCATACAAGACTTAAAACAAGTAGAATTATCAACAATTTAAAAGCTGTTTAAGTGCGGCTAAGCCTAATGATTTTTCCCATGGCAACCGTATTCGCTTACATTTGAAACTTAGGAGAATATTGAATTTGTTGCCTATCTAGAGAAACTAACTTCGCAACAACAAAGATAACGCCTTCTTTTATTATTGCGAATTATATCATGTTTAATCGATTCTGGAATTTATTCGATGAAATAAGTGTTTAAGATTTACTTCGTAATTTTTAATATAGATATTTTGAGATTTTATGTATTTTTGCCTTGTCGCAAAGTGAGAACTGAATTAATTGAATGAGAAATACTGAATCGTCTGTGAAAAACTACCTTTTTTGTTTGTTTGTTTGTTTAATTTCTTTTACACATCGTTTTAGATTTAGGCAACGATTATGTAATTCTCCAGATGATATACATAATTTTTGTGCATTCTGAGTTATAAAATGAATGAAATGTAACGCTGTTAAGTTAGCGTCAGAGTGTCTCTATGGTAAACAAATATAGGGAATTTTAAAGAGTGCATTTATTCTATTGTGGTTTATACGCTATCGATGAAGTATATTTAATTCAATCCAGTAAGCTTAAATGAAATGCAAAATGCATATAATTTAATATTCCGTATAAGGAAGTCCTGTGGTGCATACATCAGATTTTATTTTTTTTTCTTTAGGGTATGTGGTTGAAATAGATTAGGTTTGAACTAATGCTAAACTAACATCTTCTTACTCGAGCAATGATGTCTTATTCCAGCTTGCACAGTCACTCCGTTGAATTTTCTATTTCCAGTAATAAAGATATACAAAATTTAACTCATAATTTCATCTTTTGGAATCTTAGAAAGTTTTAGATTAGAAAACTTGGAGAATTCAAACTCTACAGTATAGCGTATTTTCAACTATTTGGAGTTACTTGGGGCTTTTTCTATTTCGATCACGAGCAAAATCTGCCTGCTCACCAGGAACCAAGCGATAAAATTGCTGAATACCGGTAGTGTGCTCCAGGATTTTAATCCCAGACAGTAACGACTGGGTGCATGGGCGATTTCATGGTTTTTCGCTTGTGTAAGGTGTGCACTAGCTAGTTTCGCTTAGAAAATCCTCTACAAAGGCATCCCTCCTCTTAGGTAGATAACCTTAGAGAGTTTTGCCATAATCAAATAAGCCAAACTCTGCGTATTGTTTTACCTAAACTGAAAACTAAACTTTACTATTGCTGTATTCAAATATAGGGTTATTTAAAAAAGACGAACAATATTTCAAATGGCTCTACTTTAAAATTTTCAGAGAAAGATAAATAAATTATGAAAAAAAAAAAGTGAAAATTATCTTGCAAACATTATACTTGGGTTCTTTCAGTCACATGAATAATTTCGAAAAGCCAATCAGATTATTCCTGTATATGCTTCATATCTTTCATTATTATTTCTAGAGCGGTAAAGACTGCTATTCGGATCATTTAGACACGTAGGCAAAGGAGTCACGTATGTAGTATCCTAAACATATCTCCATGTGTAAAATCCCATGTGGTAATTTAAGACCAGCTACGGAATACTAATTAATCCTGCTTTATAGCCAAGAAATCAAGTAATCATCCTGCTTTTACATAGATATTTTGTTACGTTGAATTCCTGTAGCACGTATTTACAGAATAATACATCAATTTTGCACTGCTAACCATCATAATTGAGAAGCAATGAAGGACGCTGCTGATTTACGTAAGATCTACATGATAGACAGAGCGTGTTAAGACATGGAAATTACAACAGTGCAAAGCATATACAATTAATCCGAGTCTAGTGTATGGTGCTATCTAAGATCAGTGTAAAACAGAAGAAGCAAGAACATGTTTTTCCATACGAAAATCGCGTTTTTTTAACTCAAAGTATAATAATCTTCAAGCAAAAAGAAGAAACATACAGGAAAATGTATCCGAATTCCATCGTGGGAGAACCATAGCTACCGAGCGTTAAAGTCGCTGAACACTGGTAGTTCGACCTGGGATCCAATTTCGGCTAAAGGACTGGCTGCACTGTTGGTTTCCATAGCTTTCCCCGCGTGTAACATTGCTAGAGTCAATTTCTATTAAAAAGTCTTTTGCCAAAATATCTCTCTCCGTAATTTCCCTCCTTAGGGTTCCCTCCGCGTAATATTCCCTCCCTACACTGGCTTAATATTTTACTATAACAGTAGCGGCTCTGGGATACATTAGTATGGACCCGGGTCCTACGGCCAGAAAAGGCAGCCTATGCTGTCCCTAACGTTTCGTGGCTTAAGCCATCCGAGTAGGCTAGCATTACTGCCAGAACCACGGAGTATATGGTTTGCCTCCCTTGGTGGTTTCCGAAACCCGTGGTTTGACGAGCGGCCGGTTCAGTTTTGCTCGATTCAGGCTTGGTGGTTTGAAAGAGAAGGCTTTAAAGTCTGCATTCCGGGATTGAGGCCTCTGTGGCGAAGTCCCTCTTTTGAGGCTTTCTGTGAACATCACTCGGCCCTCCTGCCTTAAATGGAAGTTGTTCACGAGGTGTCGCCGTAGTTGCATCTACTTACTAGAACGGTTAAACAAGTTTTGATTGATCTTTCTTCCCACAGGCAGATGGCCCTTCAGTTGCTTTGCATTAATCAATTAACCTTACCTAACCTCATTGCGGGAGAATAACAGTGTACTGTTACTGCAGATTATCATACCGTCAAACTGCTGCTCATGTTGGTCAAATCCCACCACTTTCGTGGAAATATAAATCGATGTGTCCAAGAGGAACTATTGGAACGATATTGAAGGCTCGCTTTGCTTAATTTCATCGTATAACACGGGATCTGCAGCTATAGTGGTGTGATGAATGACGTACATGGATGCATGAAGGACGTGAGAATCCCGCTTCTGCATTCAGCATTATGATGGATGTGCGAGAGTACGTGCGCCATCTTATAGAGTGCTCGCTAGAATCTTACAACATCTTCAGACAGGTCCAGAGACATTTTTGGTACCGGGCCCATATGTCATTATAGATGCGTTAGTTCGTATCTTCAGGAGGATACTAAAGCCACTTCCAGCAAGGCAATGCGCAAACGCAAGTTTCAATCTGCATCCGACATTTCCTTGATATACTGCAGATTGTGGGTATTCTTTGATCAGCGTATTCATCTGCTATTAGCTGAACATGTCTAATATATGGTGTCATACGCACTAGCATGACAGAGGCAACTAGCGGCTACAAAAGATGAACTATGGCAACGAATTATAATTGTCTGGACTGTAATATTTCAAAAGTCATCTAACTCTGTTTGACTCTATGCCTCGACGAATAACAATTGCTCCGGGAGGCCACATTTGTTGCTCATCATAGCAAATTTTATTAGCCCAGTGTTTTTGGAATTCTAATTTGTATTATAAGGGAAAGTGTAAAATAAACTTAATTATCTTTTTCTTGTTTGAGGTTTCTGTTTTAGGCAGCGGTCTATAGTATCAAAGGTATTGGATGCTGAAAATGGCAACAAACAAATCTCATGTCTGCATGATTTCCATTTCCACGAACAACTGTTTGCTCGAAATCACAATCACGGTAGCTCTTCCTTTCTGTAGTCTTCTAAACCTCGGAGGCATTTTATGGATATACTTCAGGCATTTTAGTTATACATTATATACATAATTGAATCATACCAAATTAATGCATAGTTAAAATTGGCATGAAATTACAGTCATCTGGGATAGAGTACATCATTTTAATTAATACTCTATTTTGAAGGAAATTCGCTCTATTCTGCTTTTCAATACATCTTTATTCTTGAACTTTATCGGATAAAAGTTTATTTATTTAATTCTTACACTGAAGTACTTTAATTTCTTGGTTAAATATTACATGGTCGTCCAGTGAAAAATATTTCCCACGTTTAGCGTAGAATATCTTCGGAATTTTGAAATTAAAAGCAATTCCATCTCAACTTCTAAACCTGACATAGCAGTTTATTCCTATATTATCAATTTGATTACATCCATTTAGAAATAAATAACAATTTGCTGATAATAAGGAGAGAATTCTTTTAAAGTGAAAAAACGTTTTTGCCGTAAACGTTTCTAGCTGTGATTTCATAATTGAATTGCCTTCCTTCATGTGAGATTTTAAGTCAATTAGAACCATAACTATACAGAATATGCTGTCCCATGCTTTATTTTATCCACCATTTATCACATTTTCGCAATGGAAAACGAGAGGGCAGAAGCGCAATACTTGAGGGTCACTGATGATCATCAAATCATGGAATGCGTTTTAATTCTTTAAGTAGTCTAAAACTTGCTAATTGAGTGATATGTATTTCTTGATAATTTATCATACAATGAGTGCCAATGGACGACCTGTGAGGCTTAAGAGAAAAAGTCGCTGTTGGTATTAATGACTTTCATGTTACTGAATGCTTTAAACAGTAGGTCGTTAGTAAACTGCCCTTAGTAAGAACTTAAGTAATGAACACAGACAACTGGCTATAAACTATTTGACATTTCTTGACAACAGCTTTTAGGGGGAGGGGGCTGAGTTTCAACCATAGATAGAAAAAGAAAGACATCTCAGCTAAACCCTTGTTATTTATTTATTTATTTCTCTCGTTTCGGCTTTGCATTCTTCATAGCTGACTAGCTAAGCCCGATCGACCAGTGCCCCGAGGTATTTATTATTCCTAGCCCTTTTGTTGCGTCTGACAACAACGCTGCAATTTTCAAGAGCAGTTACCTCTGTTCGGAAGCAAACAAATCGAAGGCACGACAAGATGAGATGAGTCCAACCGGAAACTGTCGCCCTCTTCTCGAAGATTAGCATCGAAGATTTTTCGGCCATTTCATTGAACTCTTAATCCCCGCAAATCGTCTCTCCGCCTGCGTGACAAGTCTTATGGTATCAGCCATTAAAAAATGGCGCTGCTTTGTTTGTTTCAGCTCCTTCATTAATAGAAGAATAGGGAGAGTTTTCGTGGTCTGTCGGTCATTGGGCCTCGCGGGATTAAACACCAGGTCAAAGAAACCTCAGAGGATATTCCAGGCAATTCATTTCTCGTCATCGGCGAAAGTCGAGTAGAATTTCGCTATAGAAATCTATCTACTTTCGGGCTGCTTCGCTGAGTAGCGGCAGCACCACAATTTTATTTGGTGGAGTAAGAACTAAATACAGTTCAATAAAGGCAAAAACAAGTGCAATTTCTATCGCATAAAGAGTTAATCATTTTGCACTCGAGAGGCCACTCTCAGTTGCCACTCATGTAGTGCGTCAACTTGTAACCGAATGACAGTAGTATAAGAAGTAAATTTTTATTGTAGAACTTTCGTTGTAGAGGAATAAGTCACTTATAGTTGATAATTAAATACAGAAAAAACATAACTTGTTATTAGGAAATCTAAACAACGTTACATAATAACATTATCTTATTAGCAATAAAGTCGCATGAAAGAGCTAAGTGTTTGACACACAATTTATACAAATAAATTTGCGTTATAAAATTTAGGAAGCTTATAACAATATAATTTTCTCTTTGTATTTTAATGTTCACAAGTTTAAATAAATTTACAGCAAAGAATTTCAGACAGCAATAAAAGCTGTAATGCAAAGATTTCAAATGCAGTTTTTCTAATCCCTTATTCTTGGAATTGTATTTTGTTTCTATTTCTTGTTTTCTTTTTCCTGTGTATTTCATTACCAGTTAAGTGTAGATAGTCAAAAATCTAGTGTGTGTGGGGGGGGGGTTAAATAAAATTTAAAAAATAACTAAAGTGGTTTTTATCGTCGCTTCACAGTCGCCATTTCCCAACATTAAGACCAGAGACCGAGAATAGCTCCTTGAATACAAAGAGATAAATATATATAAAAAGTAGCAGAAAAAAATTTTAACATCGAATCGTATCTTCTAAATTTAAGAAACGTGATACTGCCATAAAGAGACATTCTTATTTGATTACAAAATTAAATGTGTAAATCTCTAATATTAAAGAAAGATTATGGATGGTTCTTATTCATTAGCGATAAAAACGGAATTACTCTATTTCTGGAGACAAATTCAACGTTCTTTGGTTTAAGATATTTCAATTTTAGCTAAGTTTCAACTAGAACACTCTGTTTTTGGAGAAAATTCAGCCTTTTTGGAAAAACTCGAGAATACATGTACCTCAAGCTGAAATGATTTTCAAAATTGCTTGACAGAATCCAAATGATATAAGACATCGTACAATAATATCTCCAATTGTTAAACAACGCCAAGAACAAATCTCTGACTTGATCAAAACGTCACTCAACAATGATCCCTGATTTGATCAAACGAAGTGGGTAGTCTATCGGAGTACGGTTCATTTTCGATGCATTCTCTACCTCACCTAAACATTTCATACCAATTAAAACCTTAGTTTTTAAATCCAAAAAGAGCTATTACTCTTGAAATGGGATTTAGTGTTAGTTCACTATAAACGGCATTATCAGTTTTCAAATTGTTGCCACCAAATATTATTGCTCTGTATTATTTTTAAAGAAATTAAATAATGAAGATCTTCATGCATGTATGCTCCTCACATTGTTAAGAAATGACGGTATAACTAGAGCCATCAGATTCTTCTGAACAACGTGTAGTCCTCTAGCCGAATATGTACACCTAGTACTCCGAATATTGAATTTCGAATTTGTTTTATTATTTATTTCACATTTTGTAAAACTTTAATGAACTTTGTATTAACAAACATCATGATTTGACATCATGTAGCAACATCTTTCTAAATAAAACACTTTTATCTCCAGCGCCCTAGATTGTTACCATTTAGAAAAATGTAAGATATTTAAAAGCAATGTGTTACCGCAGCAGGAAATAAAATACTTTTATCTTCCATTCGCCAGCATGTTGCCGTTCAGCAAAGCCTAAGATACTCTCAAATTTAATGTGGAAAGTTACTGAGTAATAAACTAAGCGATTTAAGAGCAATAAACAAAGTTCTTAATATTCTTTTCTGCTTTTTAATGTCATTTATTTAAATAAACATGCAGTTAAATTGTAAGATGTTTAATTAGAAATATTCAATATTTTTTTGTGAAATTACACTAGCTTGACTCATTACAATAATTATATACTTTACTTTTTTATGTTAACTATTTTAGGGGGCTGGACATGCCAACGTCTGATCTTCAAAGATATAATATAGCGAATATAAAAATATGCATGGCAACCTCTAAACTCTATCGGGAATTCTAAAGGTGTACTGTTTTTAAATATTTTGTGATTTTGCTGTTGAATTGAATTTTATGTGGCGTAAGTTATTTAATAAATAACGTTAACACATAAAAAGACATTTTTTCCATCTTACTAAACAAACAGAATATTGAGAAAAGAGGGAAAAAATATAAAAAATGAAAGCCAACATCCTGCATCGGGAATTCTAAAGGTGTGCTGCTATGCAGCATGTAAACATTTTGTGATATTTTTGTTGAACTGTATGTAGCATAAGTGCAAAGGAAACTATGCTTGATAATGAAGCTAAAAATGGAAAAAAAGGGGGTTACCAGGAGTGAGCACAAAAGCAGACTAGTAAACTGCGAGCTGAGAGAAAGCATAAAAAACTTTTTGGGCGGTCGTTAAAATCTGAAATGTTTCAGATTTTCAGGCCAAAGTCGCAATTTGCCCGGAAAGGCTATTAATTTCGTTTTGGCATTTTGCGTCGTCCACTGTTTCACTTTTCAAATTGTTGCCACCAAATATTAGAGACGTGCATTTTATTTAAAGAAATTAAATAATGGAGAATCTGCATGAATGTATGTATCCCTGCTAAAAATGCCCCACAGAAACCAGTAAAATTTTTTATGGGTACCCATAAAATTCTATGGGTTTCTGTTGACTTTTAATGGTTTCTGTTGGTCTCTGTGGGTTTTTCTTACTAGTTTCAAAATGCCCCATAGAAACCAGTAAAACTTTCTGTTGGTCTCTACTGACTTTTACTGGTTTCTATTGATCTCTGTGGGTTTTTCTTACTGGTATCATCTGACACCATACAACCAACATCAATGTCAGAACTTTCTACTGGTTTGTATTGGTTTATAATGACTTTTATTGGTTTTCTTACTGGTATCAATATAATAGAAATAGATGCCAAATAAATCTTCTGTTGGTTTATATGGGTTTATTCTAATTTTCTAACTGACGTCAATAGACTTCTTTCTAAACAATGAAATTAATACTGGTGTCAGTAAACCAAAATTCATTGGTATTCTTGTTGTCTACTGATTATTTTAAATTATTTATTTATTTACTTTTATTTCGTTTATTTGGACACTGTTGAAAATAAGGTTATTTCTATTTTGTAACCAACAGAAAGCTTTGAAATTAAAAAAAAACATACAGTGAACCCTCACGTCTCCAACTCTTCTCTAAGACGATCAGTATTTCTAAGAATGAAAATATGATCTCTTTAAGACCATCAGAGTAACCTGGAAACGCAGGTGGTCGTTTTAGAGAGGGTTTTTACTACATATGCTCATTTATTTGATTTCTTAAAAGCTTTTGTCGGAAACATTAACAGTAATCATTTACACCACACACAGCGAGGTCTCTCTAAGGCGACCAGCCACACATAAAAATGCATCTTTACAAGTGGTCGCCTTAGAGAGGCGATGCTCACTACCAATATATGCTTATGTTCTCAGAAATATGTTTATCTTTAAGAGATGGTCGTCTTAAGGAGGTTGCCTCTACGAAATGAATCTCTCTAAGGCGACCAGCTACACTTCCGGAATTTTCTTTGCGGGTGGTCGTCTTGCAGAGGGAATGTTTCAATACCAAAATATACTTAAGTTTTCACAAATACTGGTCTCGTTCAGAGGCGGTCATCTTAGGGAGGTGACTTCGCCACGAGTTGGTTCTCTGAATACACACACATACACACTTATATATGCATATATCAACATTTCTGATATTACAAATAAACACCGGCATCAACCATCATCTCTTTAAGGCGACCGCGTTCAAACTATTTTTCTCCGTGTTACGCTGACGTGAGAAAAAATTTCTCTCCCTCCCCTGCTCTCAGAAAAGCAATATGGCGCCGTTCGTGGTAATGTTGTTATGGGATGTGTGTGATGTCGTCTTGGTGGATAGTAGGCTATAGTAATGCAATAAATAATTTACAATTTTTACTATGGGTACTGTTTAGATGTTTATAATGAAAAATAAAATACCAACATTGTCTGTGACTATGAAATAATGTGAAAGGAAATAACAGTAAAGCGATGCACGTGTAATAGTATCTAATGCATTCAGCGAACATTTTTTGACAGATAATTTGTTCTGAAATGGATTTTCTGTGCGTGAAATTGATTTTTCATCTTTACTTTTATCCTAAAAAGCAATGTGCAAGACTGAAAAGTGATAATTTCGGACTTGATAATTTGGCTCAGTGTGTTTACATCAGATGCACATTGCATTCTACAAAAACCGTATTTTTGAAAATTTGTTTTTTGATTATAATTTATTAGAAATACTTTTTAAGGCTTATTCATGTAGATCTCTATTATTTGAATGTTATGTGCTAATAAATTTGAGCATACCTTACTTAAAAGAGATCTTGCATGATTCAATTTTCAATTTTTCGACTAATGTGATGTGGTTGAGAAGAATATTTTTTTATGTCTTAAAAATTGTACTCATTATATTTCGAAAACAAAAAAGGTAAGTTTTTTTTAAATGAAGTAAACATTGAAATATTTAATGTGTGTATTACTTATTGAATGAGGTAGGCAAGACTTACAAGCCAAGGAATTTTTTTTGCATTACTAAAATTGTGTAAAATTTAGATGATCATAGTAGCTTACATTTTTTTTCGTCTATATTTCTGTATAAATATGAGACTAGAACCATATTGTTACATTAAATATTTTGTGCTATTTTCTTAAAACACATATAATCAAACATTTTTATGCATATTTTAATTTTCATCATTATTAATTTCATGAAGAAAATTTCAAATTTTTTTTTCATAAAGTACTTTTGAAATCAGAGTTTATGTAATATTAAATGTGCTAGTCTTGGGAATATAAAATATGAATTATTTATTGCAAAAAAAATTACATTAAGTGAAACCTCATATAGTGGTTATTTTCTTAGATAACCACCTCTGACAGTGACACATTTGTCAGGAACATAATTAAATAACAGTACTTAAAATTACTGATAGTTTTGTAAGTCTACAAGAAACTGGCATTATCTAGAATTGTGGAGTTAATCGTTTTAGGGAAGTTTCACTGTATAATCAGTTGATTTAGGTATCGTAATTTTTATGTGGATATGAATTTTGCATAAGTTATTGAAAGGTTTTACAAGACAGTTAAAACCAAAGCTTTTCAAATCATGAGTCTTGTATGGGCATTGTTTTAACATTACTTTCAAATATAGTTAGAATAATATTTAAGCATTATTTTCTCTCATTAGTTATACTGCGGAAATGCTCGTTACAATTTTCTGCATTAAATTTATCTGGTTGTATAGATATTAACGTAAAAACTGATTGTAAACAAATGAAATTATATCTGCTATATCTGCTTAATTGCGATGACAGTAATTTTAACTGTGTGTATAAGGCTGTGCAGAAGATTTATTTATATTGCTAAATACTGCACTATATGAATTTCATTTGGCAGTCTAAATACAGGAAATGCTCAGTACGAAGTTATATTTTTATAGTATATAATTTACGGTCAATAGCAATAGCTATTTTTCAGTACTTTAAATTTTAGTATTTAGAAATTTTACAGTTCAAAGTAATATTTCTATACAGATTTTAAAGTATTTTTTTGCAATAGAAATGTAAATGCCTTGTACCGAAAACATTGATTTAGATTTATTCCAATAATGCATCTCTTTAATTAAATTTATAATCCTTGGAGATGATATACGAAACACCTTTTGTAATAATAAATTATTTTATATATATATATAAACAGTATGAAAATTACTTACTAAGCACTTTTACGTTGAGAACTACATGTTGTATAAATACTTATTATGTTATAGATTTTATTTATATAAAGTCTGTGGAAGATTAGACAACACTAAAATCGAGATACAGAATAAGATATTATACGCTATGACATATTTCCTCAATTCCCAAACTGTGGGTTGAGAATTGGTATTTGTTAAGTCTTGTAAATTTTTGAAAGTTTGTTTTGTTACATTATAATTTACTGCATTTTGGGTATTATTAAGTTTATTATATTCTTATATTGAGGTTTCATTTATATTCTGACAGAACAGGTAACGTTTAAAGTACTGTAAAAAGATGTTTGACACAGTATATGTATATTATTATTTCTTCACTATATTACATTCTAAGATTCAAATTCCATGCAAAACATCTATGTGTATGTGTGCCATAATAAGCTGCAGGTTGTTGCTATCAGTGGTAAGCGAGTTTTGAGGAGATAGCAAGTATGCTAAATTTAAACTCTTTATGAAATTTCTAATAAAGTCCCTCATTCTTTTTGCTAGCTTTGTCTAGTTTTGTTTAAATCTGGTTAGAGCATTGTAGGTTGCTTAAGATTTAAGCAGATGATGCTAGAAAGTACTACCATCCTTTGGCAATACATTTCTCGTTAGGTGTCAAATTGTGACAAGCTGATGTGATTAAATTTCATTGTTATATTCCCAATTAAAGAACTGAAATACACTGTCCTACATATATATGCAATGAGATACACTATTATGTGTATATATTTATAATCAAAGTCATGATTCGCAACCATGAAATATATATACATATATCATTCGATGGTTGTGAATCATGACTTTGATTATTATCTTTCTATTATTTTCAAAATTATATAAAGGAAGTTTAAAATTTTGTAAAGAGAATTTATATAAATATTTTGTTATATGTTTATAGGTACTGATATGCATAGAGAAGGACAGGGGCTTGTAGGCTTCTAGATATTTATAAAATTTTTTAAAGTTTCTTCGTAATGAATTTTATTTAAAATTACTCTGTGTGCCTCCCCCCTATTTAGGTCTGTATATTTTATCACTGCTAATTGTGTATTGCTGGTTTATGCTTATAATTATTAGTTTTTATGGAAATTTGATCCACAGTTCTATTTTTGTATATTGTTTATTATAGGGATTCTGCGTATGGATACCCGTTCTATGTATGGATACTGCACTATGGTATAATTCTATTAATTTTGTTTATGGGTTTTCGTCTACTGTTTTGTGCAGTGATTTTTCCAATGGGTACCTGTATTAGTCTGTAGATTTTTGTGTACCGGCTTTTACAGAGATTTGGCCTATGGATATCCGCATAGGTTTGAGTTTTTGTGTACTGGTTTTTATCTGGAATAGACCTACGGAATATCCTTTTTTGAATGGAGATTTGGCCTGTGGATACGCATAAAATTCTGGTTTCTGGATATGGTCTTTTACAGGGATTTTGTTTATAGTACACATATGTTCTACAGGTTTCTTTTTATGGTGCTTTGGCCTACTGGTACCTGTACAGTTGTATGGATTTTTACGGGGATTTGGCCTATGGGTACCCGTACAGCTGTACGGGTTTCCTTCTATGGGTTTGTATGGGGATTTGGCCTATGGGCACCCGTACAGCTGTACGGGTTTCCTTCAATGGGTTTGTACGGGGATTTGGTCTACGGGTACCCGTACAGTTGTACGGGTTTCTTTCTACGGGTTTGTACAGGGATTTGGCCTACGGGTACCCGTACAGCTGCACGGGTTTCTTTCTACGGGTTTTTACGGGAATTTGGCCTACGGGTACCCGCAGAACTGTACGGGTATCCGTAGGCCAATTCCCCGTAAAAAATTTTATGGGTTTCTACGGGCATTTTTAGCAGGGATGTTTCTCACATTGTGAAAAAGCAACGGTACCTAGGACATCAAATTTTGAATAACGTAGTCCTCCACCTGAAAATGAGCGTATGGAAGCCCGAATTTGGAATTTATTTTATTATCTATTTCATATTTTGTAAAATTTTAATGAATCTTTGATAAAAACTCAACGATTTCAAAGCGAGCAACGGCAACGCTCTACGAAAAAAAAAATATTTCCAGCGCGCGAAACTGTATATCGGAAATTCTGAACATATGTTCTTTTTTAATATTTTGCGATGTTGCTGTTGAATTGAATTTTATAGTTTAAGTGCGAAAAACATGATATTTAATAAATAAAGGTAACACACTAAACGTTAAAAAAAATCTCTTTGGGCGTAACATAAAAAAAAACTGAAAGCTTTCATATTTTATTTTTTATTCTGACCTCAAAAGTTGGAATGACGTATTTAAAAGAGTTCAAAAAAGGAATGGTGAATACTCACCTTTAGGTTTCTTTTACAGTTTCTGTAAATGCGTGGCCAGATGGCGAATCTTCTTTGCTGAAATCTCGAATTCATCAGAATTCACAAAATTAGCTAATATTTGAAAACATTTAGTAAAACTTGCATCATTTCAAAGGTTTTCATAGTTGAACTTCCGTTATGAAAACAAAATTCACTGTTTGCTATTTGCTCAGTTTCATTCCCCATCTTGGGAAATCGCCAGCGCAGAAATTCTGTATTCATTAAAATCAAATTTTTTAGAAGTGATGAAAGGAAATGAAATACGGATTGTTACCAGTTGTCGATGGAAGTCGTAACAGCTTCTGAAATATTTTGCAAGAGAATCTCACTTCATACTATTTTTATCGTACGCATTTTAAATTTAAGTAGATGCATACCTTGACAATTTCCAGTTTCGGTTCCAATCACACAGTATATTTCCGGATGAAAAGGTCACATGAATTTTTTTGCTTTTTCAGTATGTCTACAAATTTCTAAATGCACTGTGGTCTATTAAGTTATGAAGCTTTCTTATTTATTTTGCTATATTCCGGAGCAGTACTATAAATTTTCTTTCTGAAAGTTTCTTTTAATACAGCAAGTTAAAAAATTGTTTACGCAAGAGGCCTAGTTCTCGTTTTGTCTAGGTGTTCGATAAGTCTTTCTCTGTAAGACTAATCAATTTTAGTTTTATATTTAAAAGAAACGACATGTTATTTTTACTTTCATTTAGACAGTAGACCAATACGACTATTATTAACCCTCACTGTAGTATAATATTGGCCAGAAAGCTTAAAATGGTGCATGAATTAGCTGCCTAAAATACAAGATCTAAGAATGCCTTATATTTATAAATGTATTTTAATATTCTGTGTTAGGGGAGGATGATATGGCTAATTTCAACCATGAAATAGGTTAAATAATAACTTTTGGAAAAATTAAATAACAAATGCAGTGCTATCATTAAATATTTTGTCTTTTAACGGCTATTATTTGGCCTAATATCAGTATGATATGAAAAAATTTGAAATTTTACACAATCACAAGAATGCGATACACACCGGAAATATTCGCTCGCCGTATTTTTGGCTCACTGTATGTTTAGATTGTCTCCATGCCGCACGGACACTATACATTTACAAACATCCATGTGTTCTTTGGGATTTTCCCTTCAGTACTGTAGTTGGCTCCCCTAACCATAGCGTCTGGGCGGCCATGCTGCTATGTACCTTTGATGTGTAAAAATAAGCAGGAATTCAGAAAGGCAAAAATTAAGCATAATAAAACAATCTGTAACTGTGTAATAAATTTTATTAAAAGGTACATTTATTACTATACACTGTGCACTATTTCAGTAAAGTAATTTTGTGAAATATTCAATAAAAGTATTTACCTGTAAATCATAAATAATCTTAAACTATTGAGAAAAAGGAAAATCTATTTTGTAAAAGTCTAGGAGATTTTATTGGCAGTTGAATAGATCAGAACTATCAATCATAACCACCTTCTGGTTTCGATTTCTGCTTACAAAATGAATTGGCTGCATGGTTA
>KK112308.1:371605-382651 GCA_000611955.2 Stegodyphus mimosarum
AGTTAAGAAAAAACAAACTGTAGAGAGAAAAAACTATATTTGGGAGATTTTGTTAATATCTCTATGGATTTCATAGCCTAGCAACGGTTGAGAGATAAAATCGCTGAACACTGGTAGTTCGGTTCGGGTTTCGAATTTCGGCGAGCGGGCTGGCGGCTTTCTGGTTTACCCCTTCAGTAACGTGCTTACGAGCCATTTCCTTTAGAAAGTACTCCACGAAGGCATTCCTCACCTTGGCAGAAAGCCTCGAGTGCTTTCCCATAATTAAATAAACCTAACGTCACTTATTTTGTTGTCGCTTCCATAATCTAACTCTCATGCGCAATTTTTTCCTTCAGTTTTTCCATAACAGCCGTCATAATTTAAATTATTGTTACAGAGCTCCTTAGATACGTATTACGAAAGAGAGTAATAGCCTCTTGATATGATCTATTGTTAGAGTCCTAACTGACACTGTAAGCCGAGCTTTCTTCTAGGTCTTTTTTAATTAAGTGCTGAGGAAGCTGTTCTAAATCTTCCTTTGAAACATTAAAGAATCATGTTATGAAGCTTACAACATTAGTAGCCTCTTTTATGTTTTCGATGCTAGCTTTCTGGAGTCAAATTTCCTTTCCTTTGTTAGTTCTTTGTGCAGATTATCATTTAGCTGTTAGGTTTTGGCAAAAACATTGCACCACGACTCCCAAAGAGTTCAGTTAGCAGCTTTCCACGTTATCTAGTTCCACTTCCATCATTATCTTGTGCCGACTAAAGTTGAGTGGATAAAGCCGCAAAACATTATTAAATGGCGAATTCTACATCCTGTGAATGAAAGGGGTATGTGAGTTTGTCGTTGTTTAACGTAAATATTAGACAGTGTCTCGCAGAAGCTCCACAAATGTAACCCCTTCCACAGCTAGTGGGACCTATGTACTTAGACCGCTGAATGCTGACAGGACCAGTCCAAGGCAAATGAGCTGGCTTCGTGGTTGGTTTTCGTGGTTTTCCCAATTCTATCGAATTTAAGGTTCGTGCCATAACTAATTCCAGGCTTTCTAGTTCGATAACTAGTTATAACCAAGCACTTGAGAGCTAATCTTTTAGATATGAAAGAATTATTCGTAGTAAAATTTTAATGAAACTAGCTCTTATTAATGTTAGATATAGAAAAAATTCCGTGCAGCCAATATATTTACCTGGAATCTAATTCGGAATGAACAACTAGTATTTAACGATCTTATCTATTCGATCGTTGACTATTGCATCTGACATCTTTCGTACTTTAATTTTGATTCTTCATTTTATGGCACAGAATTACTGATTCCACTGAGTTGCATAAAGCAGAGCAGCTTAGACGAGGGGGGGAGCACTTTTTAATCCTAGAAACTCATACAGGGGATAAGCATAGCACCAACGCTTTTATTTTTTTCTAAAGCTTGTTTTGTTATCTGAAAGTTTTATTATTTGAAGTTTGGTCAAACAACATTTTCGTATCTTTAGTATTTATAGTATGATATGACTGTTTTTCTGATAGGATACCTTGACTGTCATGTGTCCACTCTTGAATGTCAAAATTCTATACCTACTCTAGGTTTAAATATGTTAAGTAAGGAAGAAAGAGTGGGAAAAGAATTGCATTAAACTTTACAATTCAAGCGACAAAACTGGGCAAGTATAATATGTGACTTGGAAGTCAGCAAGTTCGTAGTAAATCATAGTTATTCAGCTGTGATTTGTGACAGGCTTAAGTAGGAAACGGGCGCCATCTCAAAACAGCGTAAACCGGCTCATATCTGTGTTCTTTTTTCAATTGAGAAGAAGATACGTTGGCGATTTCTGGAACCCATATAAGCATTTCCTTCTAATCTCCTGAAATTCTAATCTAGAAACTAAGCTCACAAAAGCATAAATAAAATAAATGAAGGGAAAAGGGGGCGAAAATCATGTTCATTATTCTAGGATGCGATTCTTAATGGATAATTAGGCGCGAGCATCTTTCAATTACGGGCTTGAGAAGTTAAAGCCAACATGGATTTGAGAGAAATGCCGCCGAAATAGGTCGAAAATTGTTTTTACGACGGCGATGCTTATCGTAAGTTTTGGCGACATGATGAAATTACAAGATTCGGACAAGATTGGACAAATTTATTCTGTTCAGCGGCAAGGTCAAACGCGAGGAAATTGGAACTTTCTCCTTCTCTTTATCAGCTTGGTCGTGTTTCATCTTTCGGCGGAAGTATGGTTTCGAAAACAAGCGAATGTGTCGCGAATTTTGATGCGACTTTCTCTTTGATTATTGTTTTCTCTTTTCATATTATTTCCCTTCTTTGATAGTGCTGAGTGAAGCGGTTGTTGAACGATTGTTTGAGGGTGAATGATGGTTGTAACCTGTTATTTACTATTCAAAGCGTCGCCATATCTCGCTTAATTCAATGTTTGCAGCTGGAAGTATCTCATCTGGCGAAAGGGTATATTATTTCAATACCGCCTTTGGAATTAGATACTGCTATAGATTAATATTATAATATAAATTTCAAATTAGTTAATCCATAAACATTCACATCAAGCAGTAACAGGAAATAATTCCAGCAAAGAAAATATATTGATTTTATTGTTTTGACTAAGTTAAGCATGTGAAGTTCTTAGCAGAGTAGCGTATTTAATAGAGATAAGAAAGTTACATATCGCTGGTACGTAATCTATGACTGTATAATTTATACTAAAATGAATAATCAAAAATATTTAAATACTGTAGAGGGAGCAAAGGATAATGCTCGATTAAATTAATTCTGTAACCCACATTTTCAAATAATAGCTTTATAAATGTTTTTAATTAATCATACCAATTATTTATACTCTTAAAATGAAATTTATTTAAATTAATTTAATGCAATTTCTGCATAAAGGTTTACTTAATTTAGTTATTTTTGTTAAATTGCTAAAACACATGTTTTATTACTTACGTAATCTACAGCATCATTATCACTATTTGTTTCTAATCTCCTTAAGGAATTTTCTTGATATGGTCTATTGTAAGTCTCCCCCCCACCGCAAATTTGTTTTAATCAAAAACCCAAAATTTGTTTCATAAGCTCTGATGAAATTACTGCTTGGAAGTACCAGTTTAAGCAAAAATATGTTAAGTAATCTTACTCTCCTCTAAAACCATTAGAAAATTCAAACGATTGTGTACTATGTCCTTAATATACGGCGTCAGAAGGTACTAAAACGCTTCATTATGATAACTTTACAAATATTCTTAAAATTATAAGTGGGTTATATTGCAGTTTAAATGTACTTTAATATAATTTCTATTAAATATATTAAAAATGGAATAATGATTTAAATCATTATGAACTGGATTGATTGCTTTAAATTGTTCAGTTTGCTTAGGAATTACTGATTGATAAAATTCGTAAAATAAAGATTTTACATTTTGTTAAATGACTCTGAGAATTCTGAGAACTGATTATGCAGAAATCGGACAGAAGAATCTAGAGACTTTATATTTCGCTTAGTCAGCAACACATTACCAAGGCGAATTGATGATTTATGGTTGACAACGTAACGTGACAGTCGAAAATTTTTGGAAAGACTTTTCTAAATGCATCTCTTATATCAAAATTGTATAAATTAGGCGAAGTTAATCTAATGGTACTGTTGAAAAATTTAGAATAGTACAAATGTAGCAAACAGGGATTCGATATCTTCAGTCTAGTTCCAAATAAACAGATGTCTTTTACCTTGCTTCGTATTACAATGGAGTAATGTAAAGGATTGATAATATAATGTAAATGAAAATTCTGATTGACTGTGAGCTCTGCAGGATCACAGGATCAAATTAAAACACATCTCAGATATTAAGAAAATGTAACATAAAACGAATGGAAATTACAATCAACTCATATTGTAACCAGGTCACTGTCTCTTGAAATGCCATGAACCCTCTCTAAGACAATAACCCATGGTATCGGACAATTTGCTTTCAGAGCACATTGTCCCCTTAGAGAAGCCGACAGTTAGGGACGAAAATTATTGGATTTACCTTATTCAAACACCTGTCTGCTGAAGAGAAACACTAATGTAAAAGTGTGGTATGTAGGCTTATTAATGCTATTATATTAATTACGAATTAGTTGCAAAGATAGTTACCGACGAATACTCTGTCAAAAATAAACAAAGAAATATTGAATTCCAATTTTTTAAAATACTTTAAAATAATAATTTAAATAATAGAAAGGATTTCTTTTCTATGTAACAAAAACAAAGGTAAATTAAATCCCAATTTGTAAATTTTGTTTAGTAACTCAAAAATAATCATTAAAATACTTATCCGTTCAAGTCTGCTAATTTTCTTAAAGACATTTACATTACCTGAAGAAATTTTAGCCTAAGATCTGCTTAATATCTATGGTGTTTCAGAAAATAAGCGCATGTTGATAGACATAACTGTCAACTTCGAAATGAACGTAAATTATCGCAATCACATCGAAAATAAAAATGAACTGCTTTTGGTATTTCAACATTTATTATGCGATATCAGCTATTTAGAAAGGGGAAAAAGCTATTAAAACATTACAAGAAAATTGTAAATCATTTAAAGAATTTTTTCAAAATTTGGAATGAGTTTTTAAAATAAATTGCAGGCCGCTGACTACATAGCCCTCGTGTGCATCACTGTACTTAATCAAATATTCCAATAATAAGGAGATGTAGATTTTAATATTACATGTTTTATATATAAATATGTAAATTTCAAGCTTCACTATTTATCTGTTTTTAAGGCCTCTCGTAAAATTACACTCACGTTTGTGAAAATTGCAACACCATGAAGGACTTACGCGAGTGAGCTGAAATTTTCAGGAAATGCAAAGTAGCGCATGATATGCAAATGATTAGAATTGCAAATCCGTAGCGCATCCGTATGCTGAGCAGCGCCCTCTGAACGGCTGATGGATCCGAGTAAATAGACGGCTGTAGCGAGGCGTGTATGGTTATCGGTGGTTATCTGCTAGTGGTAAACGTTAACTCAATCTGTACTTATGCCTCGTCGACGAAAGAGAGCGAGATTTGAACAACTTACAGAGTTTGAACGAGGGAGAATCATCGGCCTTCGTGAAGCTGGATTATCGTATCGTGCAGTAGCCTCTCGTGTGCAGCGTAACAGCAGCACAGTGATGCGCGTTTGGAAGCAGTGGACGGACGAGTGTCGGACAACTCGGAAATCCGGGAGTGGACCCCGAAATGTGACGTCAGCTCGCGATGATAGACACCTGGTCCGCATGGCGCGGACGGACCGTACAGCTTCCTCTAGACAATTGGCAGCACTGTGGTCAATAGCTACAGGTGTTTCATTGTGTGCTTCATCAATTCGTAGACGTCTGCTGCAGTGTGGACTGCGCGCACGGACTCCTTTATACAGGATCCCCCTAACGCACGACCATCGCCGCCTGCGGCTACAATGGGCCAATCAGCATAGAGACTGGCGTGCTGATTGGCAGCATGTCGTGTTTTCTGACGAATCCCGCTTTAATTTGTGGTACCATGATGGCCGCATTCGTGTCAGACGCTATGCCGGTGAACGCCACCTTCCGGAGTGCATTATCGAACGCCACAGTGGACGAACACCCGGAGTTATGGTCTGGGGCGCCATAGCATATCATAGACGATCTCAATTGCTACGAATTGTGGGCAATCTGAACAGCAACCGGTATATCCGTGAAGTTCTACAGCCCGAAGCTGTTCCCTTCCTTCAAAGCTTGCCAGGCGCTGTATTTCAACAGGACAATGCCCGCCCTCATACTGCTCGGATTGTTAAATCCTTCTTTGCAGCGCAGCAGGTACAGCTTCTTCCTTGGCCTGCGTGTTCCCCGGATATGTCGCCAATTGAACATGTGTGGGATGTCATTGGTCGGCGTCTTGCTCGTGATCCTCGTCCTGTTGCGTCTGCAGACGAACTTTGGGTACGCGTACAAACGATATGGAATGCTCTTCCTCAGTCAGACATTCAAACTTTGTTTGACTCCATGCCACGTCGTGTAGCAGCACTTATTGCGGCGCGTGGTGGCCACACAAAATACTGATTCTGATCTCTTGTTCTTCTTTGTTTGCTTTGAACATTTAATCATTTATTTGTACCACTACCACTCAACTGTGTATTAAATTGCATTCAATTATGACGATTCCTTCTTGGTGTTGCAATTTTCACAAACGTGAGTGTATTTCGTCTTTTCTGTAGGCATGCGAAGGCTCACTATTTGCCGATTGGAAAAGATCGCTGAATATTGGGAGTTCAAATCTCTGTAAACGGGTTGGCTCATGTACGTTTTTTAATACTTTTCTGCATACGTACTGTGAATGCATATTTAGTTAATTAAAACAAACATCCAAGTTTCGTTTTGAAATTTCTCCACGAAGATACCATTTCTCTTCAGGAAATAACTCTAATGTGTTTTACTGAAACCAAATAATCTAATCTAATCCAACCCTGTTCACCCCACCCAAACACAGTCCATTCCTACCCTTTCCACTAAACTTATTGTAATAAGCAGCCTCTCCTTGTAATCTAGAAATGTTTAACATGTTTAATCTGAAAGGTTTCAGATTTTAACTGCTGCTCAAAAAGGGTTAAGTTGCCTTCACTCAGAGCATATTGCAGTGATACAGCCGTTTATAGGGAGCTAACGCGAAATACCATTTCGAGACTTGTAGTGCCTTTTGAGCTAAATATGGAGGGGTGCAGAATTCAAACTCAAATCCTTTTACTTTGTTTTTCCTCTATTTATTCTTGTGCTACAAAGAATTTTGCTTGCCTAACATGATTGAATTGCATTAACATAAATACTGTGTCTTGCTGTACTCGCATAGATGCATATATATACACATTTTAAAGAAAGAATCTCCCCCCCCAAATGGATTACACTAATACATCAATACATCATTCTTCTCTTGAAACAAAACTTTTGGTGTGTTTTATTCTATAATAAAATTTTAATCGCTCATGTTCGAGGTCTGAAAACACATTCGTGTTTTTAGTAATAATATATACTTGGGAAAAGGACCAGAAACTGAAATCTGAAGAACAGTGTATCATTAAAGAACGCGATTTCTTGCAAATCATCAGTAGAAGTTATGAGTACACCTGTTATGAATCCTCACTTGATACAGCATAATAAGATCCAGAAAAAATTATACTATTCTAAGGATGTTTGACTGAACTACAAAAATAAAAAGATTACTCTATCAACACCAAATATATTCGTAGGCCTAAAAGAACCGTTGGTAATATTTCACTCCAAATTTTATTATTATGGGCTCTTAAAGCAGCCTCTATTATCTGTGGAACCGTTCTACATTGCCATTGCACTGCGGGTGATAGGTATATGAAAGCTTAATGCCGCTGTTTCTTGACAGGGCTTGAAATATATCAGATGAAAATTGAGTTCCTCGATCAGTTATTAGATGCAAGGGTATTCTAAATCTTGCTATCCAATTGCTATAGAAAGCTTTCGCTACAGTTTCTGACGAGATGTTTTCGAGCGGAATAGCTTCCATCCAATTTGTGTATCTATCTATACATGTTAGACAGTAGGCGTTGCCATTTGATGGTGGTAATGGATCAAAAAGATTAATGTGTATTTCTCGAAATCTTTCTGGTGGCTTCTGATATTCGCCAATTATTGATTTCGTATGCCGGGATATTTTAGATTTTTGACATGGAATACAAGATTTCACCCAATGCTGAACATCTTTTTTGATACTTGACCAAATAAATTTTGAAGATATTAATTTTATTGTTGATTTGATTCCAGGATGGGATAATCCGTGAAACTGATGAAATACTTTCACACGATAACTCTTGGGTATATAGGATCTGCTGTGTTGAAGTATCACACCATAAAGTTTTTCCAGATAAAATTTAAAAAAAAATATTCGATCTGTTCAGTAGCAAAATACCGTTCCTAAGCCTGAAAGGTGCAAAGTAAGGAGAATTTAGCTAAATTTATATACATACACTCATACATATTTAACACTAACATCCTTTTCAGATAACTTCCTCTTACTACGACTTGACGAAACTATTTGTTTTTCTAGATATGTCAGACACGAGCCTGAGTATTGTGGTTCTAGAAAGTAACCTTCTAATTTGCAAAGAGGTACAGCACCAGATGACCGTCAACAATTTGCCCTCTTTTGAATTTCGGTGTATCTTCAATTTATGTCCTATATTTTTAATGTTTAAAATCGGTACCTCTAATACAAACGAAAATTTAAACTTTGCACTCTGCTGTTATTGATAAGTTCCTACCAGAAGCGCGTTTTCTGGCATAAAATTTGGAATACATTATTTGCTTCAAACTATCATACCTATTCTCGGAGGAATTGATACAATTATACAATTATACATGTTGTTCCTTAAATTATTTTTTTGAAAGTAAGAACACCAAAGAGATATCTGCCATTTAGTTTTTAAACGTTTCCTAATTTAACAAACTTTCATTTCTTTAAACATTATTATCTAGAACACTGGGGGTTATTCAGTATATACGGTTTATGAAAATGAAACATCTTTGAAGTATCTTCGAGTAATTGTCAAAATTTATGAAACAGAATGTTTGGTATTTACATTAGGTCCTCTTTGGGGTTTTGCTTAAATTTATCCCGCAATATTTATCTTAAATAACATCTGTATTTTGGCGTTTTATGATTTCCGCAAAATTTGGTGTCTATTTAACAGGAGAAACTAACTTTAGTTACTTCAAGGTAGGCAGTTGCATCGCTGCTGCTGACGATACTGTAATTTTAAAAAAGCTCGTTTTAACTTTTTATGCTTCTTTTCAGGCCTATATCATTTAATATAATTTTACTCCATGTGTGTATTTTTCATGCAAAATCTGTATGCATGTATATGTGTGCTCATATTTTTAAGGTTAAAACCTATATTGTAGACTAAAACACTCTTCCGTATATGTGTTCAACCAAAATTATCAATTACAGTTAAGAAACAGACGGAGGGCGCAGGTGGCAATGCTCTTCAAGAGGTGGTCCGGACTTGTCGGCAGCTTTAAAAGGGCGCCCTAAATGATGGGACCCATGATTACCGTTGACGTGTAGACGTCTTCGTTAGTTGCGGGATCAGGAATTCCGAACAAATTACAGGCCGCTCTGTTCACTAGTATGTTTAAGGTATGGGTGGGGATAGACGGTTGTTTTTTATATTGACTTTCTCATTTTTATTTTATTTTTTATTTGTTTGGGAGGAGACGGTCTACCCCCGTCGGAAAGCTTTGAGTAGAGTCGGGGCGGTGGTGTTTGCGGTCACCAGGATGAGCTTGGACGAAGGAATTACCTTCCGGAAATCCGTTCTCACGTGGAGGGGTTGCATTGAGGAGGGTTCGTAAATTGGAACTATTTCATATACCAAAAAACTGGTAGCGTTCACTTTTGATTGCGTTCGCTGAGGTAGATTACTTCATTCCTTTGTTCTCACATTCCACTTTGGTTCATTGAATCTTTTGTTTTGTCGCTGATAAAGCAGAAAATTCAGTGAATCAAAGTGGATATATGTTTTACACTATTGTAATATTTAGACAGTGAATATGGAGGAGAGTTAGATAGAAATTCTGCAGTTGAGGGAAGCAGTATTAAATGTCAAACTGTTTTATTCAGTTTACTATTGAAATACATATTTCTATACATAACTGACTTTTAAATTGAATTTTAATGTCTTGAGCATCGATTTAGCAAAAGTCAGACACAAGATTTATATACTCAACATTCAACCAGGTGTGCACAAAGGAAATATTCACAAACATTTATATTTACACTTAAGATCAAAATATATTCATATATATGAAATGCACTTTTAGCGTAAGTTTCCGTGTATGTTCTGGCTGAAATAAAAAAAGCACGTAGCAATTTTGTATAAAGTATGAGATATAACCTATTCTATCATGTTTTTGAAAAAAATTGTTTCAAACTAGTGAAGAAACGTCACTGGTTTTTTTTAAAAAAGTGGTTATAATTTGCTCTTTAGAAAATTGAAGCTAAGATTACATTTTCCCAGTCAGTTTTCCCTGTTTTACAGAATTTGACCCGAAGTTAACGTTTTTCATACAAATTTAATGCTTTTCTCACTTTGCTTATGTTATTTGAACTTTTCATAATTTTTTCAATCGTGTAACTTCTATTCTATCAGGATGAATTCCTCGCTGAAAGTGCGTTCTGTTTTAAGAACCTTTGCACAGAATTGTCTGAAATGCATAATTTTCAGAATTTCTGTGAAATGACAGTGTGTTTCTAATAAAATGAATGGGTACATTAAAAAATTATTTTAAAATCAATTACATCCGTCTAACAAAGACTAAGTGTTAAAAATGAATAGCTTTAAGAGAATTCATAATATTTAAGTGTCATAAAAGAATAAAACATTGTTTGTGAAGGTATAACGCTTAATTACCTAATTATTTGTAAAAAAAGTAAAATTTTCAATTAACCCTCTTTTTACCAAGCCGTTCTTCAGTAATTCCAAGCGATTCTGACTCTATGAACTGTCTGTTTTAACTGTCTGTTTACACTGACTGGACTATTTTACATTAAACAAGCAATAATGAAAATAAATGAAATAGATTGAATTGTACAAAAATATGTATGACGTATCTGACTTAACTTTCGAATAATTCAGTGTTAGAGTGCTATCGCACATTTCTTTTGTTTAGCTTTCTCCGAATTTTGCTTTTTTTTTTTGTGCTACTACAAATTAAACACAAAAAATATTTCAAATTTAATTGTCTTACATTCATTGTAATTCGTCATCGCGGAATGAATAGTCTTTGGTGTCTGACGAGGCTGAAATAAAATTCGTAGTATTAACCACTGCTGACCAAATAACCGAGATTTATTAAGTTTTTATTTGAAGTTTGGCTTCGCTCTAAAACTACATACTTCTTTCCTTCTTACGGAAAATTAGATCGATGTCTCAAATGCATTACTAATTCTCAAAGTTTCTGCTTTTACAGCTTCTAATTTTTCCTGCTACTTAAATATTTTAGATATTATCTCTTTCCC
>KK112308.1:382670-406361 GCA_000611955.2 Stegodyphus mimosarum
AGACGAATTTGGACAAAAGTGTCATATTTTCGTTGTCACTTTTTATCTTCTCCATTAAGGCGTCTACTTATCATTATATATCATAGATAAGCTCTTCTCTTTTTCCGTTATTATTCCATAATCCGTTGTCAAACGCATCAGGTAACAATACTTAAATAATATTTCGCTAACTGAACGTATCAGAGTATTAATGTTGATCTTAACTTTTATATTTAAGTACTTTACTGGCTGAAATGCAACCATATAAAAGGCAAGAGCTATCAAGACATGTTTATAGTTCAGATAATTTATAGAACAGGAATGAAATGATTGTTTTTATAGCATAATTTGATTTGTTGAGCGTAAGTAATATTTCGTGCTGACGTGGGAGATGATAACTACTGCTAAAGGGCCCGGAATGATGAAGAAGAAAAATATTTGATATGCATTTAGAGTACATTAGTTCATGTACTTTGACACGTTGACCATATTGATCTGTCGTAACCTCAGGCCATATAATGTGAGACAGATACAATTATCACGCTAGCCAAGAAAGGAGTGGATTTTTTCTACTCCACAAATTGTAGGATTTTATCATATATGATCGCATATTGTCCTCTTATGAACTGGCAGAACACTTCATATGACATGCCCGATGTCGAAGCATTAAACAAGTGCAGCCGCTTCAGAGATCTAAGAGTATCACCTCAATGTATCGAGAATGGGTGCTAACTCGTGGAATATGATAATTTGGCATACCACAGCATCAGATATAGCACAGCTATGGTGTAATGCATTATTCACGCATTTATTCTATCACTGAAATACTTCCACACAGGAGTGTAACCAGCCTGGTTTTTGATATAAAAGTGGGATTCGTCTTAAAAGATGATGACGTGTTAATCGTTCCTTCTTCTGCTCTTTCAAACAGGATTTTAGGAGTAGATAAGTATGGTGAACATTCAAAGATAGCCGACACAATAGGCTTCTTTGAAAAATTACTTATGTGGGAAGTTACTTTGAACCAGGCATTCAGAGATTGCATTTAAAGAATCGCACAACCACATGACTACCGCTAGCTCATCATTAAGAGGGCAACACATCCTTGTTGAGATAGGAAAACGTGCAATCAAATCATAAAACTTATCAGCCATGTACATAAAATACACTGGTGTGCAAAACTTAAGCAACAGCAGGGTTTTTTGCTATAACTCCACGAGAAATCAACTGAGAGACATGAAATGCAGAATGAAGGAGAGTATTATGTACGTAAAGGATGACGAAAGCATCGGAGCTGAAAAAGAAATACAATGCATACGGTATGGAATCGAACAAAAACAAGCTTTATTGAACGCATAGTATCGTGACTCATGATTGACTATCCAAGAGGAAGAACAACAAGCAGATGTTCCTTAATATTTGGATATGCTCTCCCCTCACTGCGATGGTTGCTTCGCACCGTTCTCCGCATGCTCAGAACCAGCTGGTGCAACATTTCTTGCGGTAGGAGTGCCCATTCCTCAATCAACATCTGTTTGAGTTGTTGGGTGTTCTCCGGAGTATGTAAGCGTACTGCAATGCGTCTCCCCAAAGCATCCCACACATGTTCGACGGGATTTAAATCTCTGGAGTACGCTGGCCAATCCATTCGAGTAATATCTTCACTTTCCAGTAGCTCCTCAACAGCAAGAGTCCGATGTGGCCGTGCATTGTCATCCATAAAAATCAAGTCTGGGCTAATGACACCTCGGAACAGACGCACATGGGGAAGGAGTACCTCCTCACAATAGCGATCTCCGGTTACAGACCCTCTGTCGAAAACGTGGAGCTTAGTTCGCCCGTTCAGCATAATGCCTCCCCAGACAAGAACTCCAGGACCACCGTTACGGTGTCTTTCCTTGACGTTACTGGGATAAAACCGAGTCCCGACCTCTCTCCAAATCAAAACGCGTTGAGAATCGCTTCTGGTACTGAGCCGACTCTCATTCGTAAAGAGGACACGACTCCATTGATCAGTTGTCCAATATTTGTGCTCTCTGCACCACTGTAAACGGTGGCGTCGGTGGCCAACTTTCAACGGGAGGCAGCTTTCAGGACGGCGGGCGAATAGGCCCCTTTTGTGAAGGCGTCTGGCCACAGTAAACTGCGACACTTGTCGCCCCGTTGCTGTACAGAGTTGCTGAGCAATGGCGCTTGCTGACTGCTGTCGGCCTCTTTTCTCCTGCAGGACGATATATCGGTCATCCCCTGCAGATGCCGTCCTCTGGTGGCCACCACCAACCTTTCTAACAGCTGTACCTGTAGTTTCGAACGCTTTCCAAGTGCGCGAAACGACGTTTTGTTTGATTCCGAACTCTGCAGCTACACTTATGATAGTACGCCCCTCCTCCAGCTTTCCGATCATTCTTTCACGTGTGAAGTCGTCCAGGTGATTTATTCTAGCCGTATTTCACAAACTGACTCACTGGCACTTTCAGCGAATATGTTGAATTGCGTCTCTGTCCTTCCTGTTATTCTACTGTTGAGCTGTGCGCGTTGACATCACGCGTTTTGTGTACGCTCACGTCGCCTCTGACGTTTCGTTCCTGATATTTGCATACGCGTGACGTTTCTACTGACTTACGTGTTCATTGTACTGATCTCCAGACCTCCTTTTCTGCAATTTTATGGCTATCTGTTAAATTTTTACATTGTTGCTTAAGTTTTGCACACCAGTGTATATTTCTCCTTATAAAATGCCGATATTTCAGAAGTAGTATTTCTAGGAAATGTCGTATGTTTTTATTTGAATGCCATCGCTGCTTCTACCGTCATTATTTTATTGTTGGCACTGTCTGATACATGCTCTTCATCTCTCTTCAGCGCAACGCGAATGTCAATCACAGTCAATTCACCGCCTACTTCAGAATAGCAAACTCAACACATAGGGGCCGCAGCAATAGATACGGGCTTCACAGAGCCAAGCTCAACTGCCGAATCGCTGTTAGCGGCTAGGCATGTTAACCTGACATCTTACTAAAACATATTATACCTGTTCGATTGAATTCGGGTCCAGCGATCTTGTGAGCCAATTCAAGTGACGAATATCATCACTCTACAACAAAAGGAAGTGAGGCAATGTAGTGCATGAAAAGGAATTTATGGCTCTCAATACACCTGAAAAAGTGAAAGAAACAGAATATTTAGAACATAAAAATGTTAGGTAAAATATTTCTGTAATTACAATAAAAATCGTCTAAAAATGTGCGAACAGCCTCTGTACAGCCCATTTTTCTTCGAACAAGAAACTGTGATCGCTTATTTCTAGACATGTTGGAAATCTGGTTGTTACCCTAGCTAAACACAAATTATGATGATTACATTTTTCAACCACGCGGTGCTCCGCCCCATTTTCGCTGGAATGTACGAGAGCTCCTAATTTTATTGTTCACCAACGCTGGATTGAACGTACTGCAACAACAGACCACTACCTTTTCCCTGGTCGTCCCGTTCGCCGGATTTTATACCATGCGATTTCTTTCTCTGAAGATTTGTTAAAGACCGAGTTTATGTACCGCCAATGCTCGTGTTCCTTGAAGAAATTGTGGTCGGATAAAGCACGCACTGCAGACCGTCACGGCGAACGCGCTACACCGAGTATAGGAAGACTTTGATTACCATGTATATATGTGTCATGTGACCAGGTCTGCACATATTGAAGGACTGTAATTAATGCAACAAAAACCTGGGCACTTACCGATGAAGTTTGCCTTATGCTATAACGTTTGCCCATATAAAGTAATATATCGATTTATTATTATTTTAAAACCACACTATTCATTTATAAACATCCTGTATATATATAATATCTTTGGTGCGGTTGATTGCAACGAAAAAGGAAGGTGCACAGCTACGTGTTATAGCTGCCCCATGTACAAAATTTCAACATCTCGTTTTCGTCTACTCGTTTTTGAGTTAACCGAGATATATACGTACGTACATACGTACAGAGATCACGAAAGAAAATTCTTCTAAATCCATTTTACAATCCGTTTTGTAAAACCTTCCTTTGTTCTGTCTGTACCTGTATATGTCACGCAAAAACATCGTTCAAATGGATTCGAGAGCGGTCAAATTGAAGATTTTCGTTGAAATATGATACCCGAAATTTTTCACGATTGTGAAAACAAATTGAGTGAGCTTAGTTTTTACTTCGTACAAGGAAGTAAAAACTAAGCTCACTCAATTTGTTTTAACCTGAATATAATGGATACTTATGTATACATATTATATATATAAATGTATATACTTGCATACATATTCGGTACCTATTTCACACTTTCAGTATTCATTTACCGGATCTAATTGGTATTCATTTACATTACTGACGATAAAAGGAAATTGCTGTTTGACGTTTCTGTTAAAAATAATTTCGCGAAAGCTGCAGGTTTAATATGCTGCCTTTTCCTTTTATTTATAGTCTAATTGTTGTCAGTCAATTTTTCTATTCGCGCACTTCTTTCCTCGCTTCCGCCTCCTTGAATAATCGAAGCCCAGTTGTTTTTAGCTGCTCAGCACGAGGACCACGTGTAATCGGTTCGATGTGAGAGGTTCTATGTGATCTTCCCCGCTACGAATGACTCGTTCATTTCACCAAAAATAGATTTAAGCAGAGAAAGATTTCTGCCTCTGCTTGAACATACGCATTTTTATCGAATGCATATAAAGTATTCATATCTTTATAAATTAGCGATTATAATGAGCGAATCTCTCAAGTTTTCGCGCAAGAATCATGACTGATACCTGAGCTGCGGTTTCATTCATCTATTAAGACAAAATTATAAAAATAATTCGCCATTGTTTTTCAATATTAATGGAAGCCTTGTTAGTGAAAATAAAGGAACTTACATGCAAGCACCTATAATTAATTTTTCAGTAAAATCTTTGTTTAAAATTTGATGATGTTTTTATGGTATTCGTAGAAACAAAGTAAAGTTGCAGTATTTTAAAATAAATAGAAGCAAAGAGTTCTAATTGGTATTATGGCTCACCAGCGGCCGAGCGGTAAAGACGCTGAACACTGGTAGTTCGGTCCGAGGTTCGAATCCCGCGAATGGGCTGGCTGCATGGGCGTTTTCGTGTTTTTCCCCATGTGTAACGTGTATACGAGCCAGTTTCCCTTAGAAAGTCCTCCCCAAAGGCATCCCTCCCTTTAGGCAGATAGCCCTCGTGTGCTTTGCCATAATTAAATAACCTAACCTAATTGGTATTATATGGTATTTCTTTCACCTTCTTCGCATGCCTTCGTGATGTAGTGGTCAGCACGCTCGACGCGTAACCGAGAGGTCCGTGGTACGATTCCCGGCGAAGGCTTTGCTCATTTCTTCATTCTTCTGCTTTCGAAATAACATAATGTCTCTACACTGGCGCCTGAACTAAAAAGGTGGTGGATGATGATTCTCCACCACCGGGATTTGGCGACTGAGTCCCCTGAACCCTAGTCGCCCTTTAAAAGGTAATATAAGGTATTTCCCCCGCTTTCTTCGCATGCCTTCGTGGTGTAGTGGTGAGCACGCTCCAACGCGTAACCGAAAGGTCCGTGGTTCCATTCCCCGCGAAGGCGTTGCTCATTTTTCATCTTTCCTGCTTCGAAATAACCTAATGTCTCTACAGTACTTTTAGTTTCGGACGATCTAGACTAACGTTTTTCACAACAAAATAAAGCAAGGTCTCTTTTGATAATTAAACTGTGCATTCCACTGTTACACACGTTTGCTATTAAAGATTCTATCATCACATCAGTTTTAGCAGATGAGGATTTTTCTTTACAGCAGCCCACTAGTGCCCGAGTGAATAAGATCGCTGTTTTGACTTGGATTTGAATCCTGCAAACAGACTGCCTGCCTGGACATTTTTATGGCTTTTTCCATATGCAGTATGTACCTTTAAGCAGATAACCCTTGTACATTTTGCCGTAATCAACTAAACTTAAAGCTAAGTCACTGTTTATAGTAATCTATCGATTAGACACCTTGCTTAGTAATAGTAGACCAGTACTAGACATCTGCAAGTTAGTTGACATTATTTGACTTGAAGAACCCGAATAGTGCAGTTTGGTGTTTGTCCAAGTTGGCAGAGATTTGATAAAATAACTTTAACGCTCAAAGGAAGCTAAAATTTCCGTACAGTATATCTACAATTGTAGTGACCGTCTTCTTGAGTATATGAAACAAAACAAAAAAATTTCAAAGATCTAGTGAGATGATCATTTCAGTTTGGCAGGAGGCATGCTAAATTTATAGTTGTAGGTAATGTGTTTGCCATCGCAAAAAGTAATGCTGTAAGGTACTAATAAAATTTCCTTCTGCTCTTCACTATCAATCATGTTTTCCTTATTCTCATATTATATCTAATATATAGTATGAGATAATATAATACCTATAACACAATATAATACCTATAATATGACGCGATCTCTATATCACGAAACAATCAAGCTGTTGGTTTCATATAAAATTTCGAGATGTCCATAAGAAGACTTGTTCAAGGTGACAAAAGTGTCTGGCAAAACATAAAGGCAAGTAGAGCAGACCGAAATCAGCAAATTTTGTAATGGAATGTGGGCGTGTGCACTGAGGTAGTACAGAACACTGTTAAGATGTAGGTTAAGTTTTCTAATTGTATAAAACCTTATTCGCCATGTGAATTTCGAGCTGTATGCATCGTGCTCGAGTATCTCCTTTGAGTGGCTGCTTCGTTTCCGTCCGCAGCATCATAAATGAAATGCATATCGGCGAGCTTTGCTTTTGTCTAGTAATGCATACCGTTCAAAAAAAGCACGTGAAATGACGATTTACGCCGATAGAACCTTATCGTTCAACAGCGTTTTGTACCATTTCAATACACCCATTTTGTAAGTACTTGCTGTTACAAAATCTACTAATTTCAGTGTTCTTTACCTGCCTTTATATTTTTGGCAGATATTTTTTAATCACAGTGTATATATTATCAAACTGACGTTTTACATTACTGTGTGATGATGTAATCGGTAATTATACAAGCATTTCGGAGATTAAAACAGTAATGCTCATTTATTGCAACGTCAAACCTAGACTAGAAAATTAGTATTCCGCTGATGATAGAGATTTTGTTGACATTCTTAGTGATACAGAATTCATTTGTTCACCCGTTTAAAGATAGAATACGATAAGCATATTTTTTGCTACAATAACAATTTGCCGTGACTATGACAGACAAGTGAGATTAAGACAGCATGATCAAATTATTTTACCAGACCTCCGAATACGAAGGATTAGTATTTGATTTTATATATATTTTTTATACAGTTCCACAGAAAGACCGTTTTTTAAGTCCAAAGGAGCTTTGTGTCTGAGGGACTATTGTCTCCGATTTGCGATTTTGCGTTGAATCACTATGAACGGCTGTATCACTTTTCAAATTGTTGCCACCAAAAGTTATTGCCTTGTATTATATTTAAGGAAATTAAATAATGAAGAATCTGCATAAATGTATGTATATTTCTCCAAATGTGATAAAACAACGGTACCTAGAGCCATCCAATTTTGAGTAACGTGCGTTTCCACCCCAATATGCGCATCTGGAATCCCAAATTTGGAATTTGCTCTATTATCTATTTCATATTTTATAAAACTTAAACGAATTTTTGATGAACAAACTCAACGATTTAAAAGCGAACAATGGCAACACTCTACGGGGAAAAGCAAAACCTTTTTATCTCCAGCGCGCGGAACTGTGTATCATTTTAAATTATTTTGCGATCTTTCTGTTGAACTGAATTTTGTGGCTTAAGTGCAAAGAACATGATATTTAATAAATAAAGGTAACACAAAAGACGTTAAAAAAACGCCCCTTCGGACGTAATTTAAAACCTGAAACCTTTCAGATTTTTAAATTTTTTTTATTTATTTATTAATTTATTTATTTATTGTAGTTAGTAGTTTTTAATCGAAATGCTTTGTTACATATTTTAAAATGTCTAGCATAACTTTTCAACAAGAAAACCGATTAATTTTTCAAGTTTTAAAAATCTTGTAAAGATTTTGTCTAAATCTGGAGTTGAATCCGTTACCTTTCATACACAGAGATAGCGATACTCTCCAGTGCATTTCCTGTGTATAACTTTAATTTTCTTTTCATTTCCACTCTACTGAGCAAAGATGAATGCGTTAAAATACATCATTGTATGAGCTTCGGCTCGAGTCTTTAGTTCAGTGCATATGAGTAATGCATACGAGTGAAGGTAATTTTTTTTCTAAATTTTCTGCATTTATGTTTTATAATTTTATTATAACATTTCAAAATCTCAGTATAACTAGAGTTGGATTAAACGTCAATAGTCAAATGTACACTTGGAATGAAGGAGAACAGGGGATCCACCCTTTATTTTTTATTAGTATGATGGTCTTTACGTTGCTCGCTTTACTATCAATTTAGATCAGAAATCATTTTCTTCGTCTAAGGAAGAAATCTTACAATTGAGCAGTATTTAAATATTTAATTAAGTCTATTTGATATTTAATGAAATGAAAATGATAAAATGCAGCTACTATATTTTGTGTGCTCTAGCATTTTTAAACACGGTAGAGTAAGCTCTCCGCCGTTACTTGAAGGATATGTGTATTGCTATCACTACGTAAGGACGTAAGATGTCTCTTTAAGATTTTCATCTCCTTATTCTATCTTGAATAAAAAGCAGAATCAGGCATCATGCATTTTATTGCAAGGGTGTTCGTGGGAAGTGAGAGGAAGCTTAATCGCAAAGTTTCTTTAAGAAAACAGAAAATTTTATGAGAGTAGTTTATGGGGTTTTATTTATTTTTACTAGCAGTTATTTTATTTTGTAAGCCTTTCGTGAATTCTCATATTCACTTTGCATTTCCTAGTCGGGATGTAAATGAGTTAGGGTCAACGACAGTTTTTAAACTGTTGGAGCGAAAAGTTTAGACACAGCATGATTTGGCTATTGTGAGCGCAAGCTATTAGCTTTTTTCCAACTGTGAACCTTAACGTTACGCATTCTTGTCATCAAATTATTAACCTGCCGGTGTAGGTTTCTGAGTCAACCTGTTACTTAAACTGAATTATGTAGTCTCGCACTACTTTTTATCTTTAAATTTAGTGTTACATCTTTTAAGTTTTTGTCTCAAGTTTGTCAGTGTTTTGTAAGCACGTAAATCCGTGGTATCTGTTGATTATTGTTATGTTCAATTAAAAGGGTGTCTTTTAACCACCCTTTTCTGGTTGTGTTCAACTTCAAGCTATGCCAGAATTCACAAGGATCACACTGAGGTAGATATAGTCACATTTTATGATAGCTAAAAAAAATAGATCTTACAAGTTTTAACGTTGGCAACAGAATAGGTTTAAAATTTTAACTTTATATAGGATCTATGAGGTGCTAAACGTCCGAATAGAAATGTCATTATGCTTTAATAACAAGTGCTGCTTATCGAATCGAAAGCACATTAGTCGCTATTCGTTTAGTAGTTGCTTCCTAAGATTTAAAACAAAAACTCAAGGAGGATTTAATTTCGATTGAAAATGTGTGTTGAAAACGTCATCAATTTTTTTCATTTCCATGTAAATGTTAGGATGTTTTACATTTAACTATTTTTTAAAGTAAGCTTTTTCCTCAATAAAAATTATGAGTATATAAAAAATTCAGTTCTTCAAAAATATTACCAAATTTGATCAACGAACATCTACTATGTTTATGTAAACTTTAAAGACATAAATGGGTTTTATTATCAAGTGGCCACTTTCCCAAACCACATCAAAAAAGTAGTTCTTAGAAGGGAAAAAGGTCAGATCTGAAAAGATTCTCATTGCTTTTTACGTCTGCTTGATCTTCAGGGGTATTTCCTCCTCTAAACTGAAGAGTTTGTCCTATCCATCGCTTTGCTTTCGTACCTCGTTGTGCCGCTATCAGGATGCAGACGCGAAATGGGCCACCTTGACGGAAAAGACAATTATCTCCCAAAGCATACCGATGTTTGGGTAGGCGTGTCTCTCTCCCTCCTACGGCCCGTCCTCCCCAGTGCTCGAAACACTCCGAAACACCTAAATTTTCATCCCCCTCTTCTATCTTCCTACAGTTGTGAATTATGCGGTACATTGTCGTGTCATTTTTCAACGACAATACCCCAAAAGCGTAGAGATAGGGAGTGCAGTATGCTATCTCCCACCCCGTCTTTATCTTTTGGGTGGGCTGCCTCTCTGACGGTATTTGCTACCGCAGGCCATTGCAACGGACCGATAAATTACAGTTTCGTTAATTTGAATCATAGAACGATTTAGGGGAGGTGGGAAAGCGATGAGTGGAGTCTCTTTAAAGTGGAGATGAGACCTTGTTTGATTATCTCTACTGTGGAGTGGCGAAATATAGCTTCGGGCTTTAAGCCATTTTTAGGTGATTATATTAATAAAATTCACTGCGGTGGCACGTCGATGGTCAATACTTTATACAATACTTTATCTTTATCGTCAGTGCCGCTGACTTTTATGGTATAAAGGGGATTTTAGATAGCGATTTCTTCGCAGCATTTGAGAGTCAAATTAAATACATTACATGCCTCCCAATGAAAATTACAATTCAGCCAATTCATTACCTTTTATGTGTAACAATTTAATTCGGAATAATAAAAAGGCATTTGGCAATGGAATGTGTGCGTAAAAAACGCATGTAAGTGCTGACAAATAAAGAAGCAAGAAAGTAACTAACTAAGGAAGGAAGCAAGGAAGAGAAACTATCAAAGAGCAAAGAAAAAAACACTGTAATGATTCAATTTAAGGTGCTTGAATGCTCTGCCACGAAGTGTGAATTAACTGTGGATTTGACAGACAACCAAGGTTAACTATGAAGCTGAGTGAATTAGCATATAATATTAACAACGATCACAGGAATTTCGTCCTCATTTTAACAACAACTGACAGTCTGACAACTAGATCTTCATCGGACTCGGATTTTTGTAAAATTGTGCTCTTAATGCGCCCTACACACGGAGATAACACATGAATTTAAATATGATTATCATTGCGGCCAAAGAATAACCTCAACCTTTCCGATCCATTGGGGAGGGAGAGAAATAAAGCACCCGTAGTATTGGTATATTTTCTAACGTTATTGCTAAAGTAAACTGGCTGCCATCGTGCTGGAGTCACAGTCGTGCACAAACAGCTGGAAGAATACCGTAAAGGAATTCCAGGAAAATATATTACAGAAAGATACTATAGCGAATGAGAAGTACGAATAGAACTCAGGATTTGTTGTAGCCTGTTGTAGGTAGCAGCGGGAAATGATAACACAGAAAGCATAATCCTCCGGTTTCAAGGGCTGTAATTTTCGCAAATAATATATAGATGAATTTCTTCCTCTGTTTATTCTTAAAAATCCACCAAATGACAGGTTGGCTAACACTCTTGAGCTTACAGCAGGATTATCTTGATTGTTAAATACTACAGTTTACTTCACGGCAAGAGTTCTGGAATACCTTCTTTTGCTCACATTACGATTGCAAGCATTTGCATCCACTCTCACTTTGCTCCGGTTTGTACTTCAAATGCTTGACAGTTCGGCAGCTGCCTACTCGGGAATCGGTCTCTGTACATCCATTGAAGAGCTGCTCTATTTCTATCTCCAGGCCCATTGATAAAATGCATGTCGGCGAGATTCGCGTTTGTGTAGCGAAAACCATTTGAGAAATAATAGTTTACGCATGCAGACTATTTTCACATACTTATCTCAACATCTCCTTCTGCTACCTCAATTTGGTACTTCTGCACGCATGTGCAGTAATGTTTATACCTGCTGCACCCTCGTTCTTCTTTCATTTCGAAATATACTTATTTTGGTCACCTTTATTTGGTTTTGCATTTTTGCTAGATATCTGAAAATCTCCCTGCATTTAAATGTACTCCAGGTAATGATCGTACCACGCATTTGGTGCCATATCTTCATAATTTTATTTACATTTCTATATGTTGCAATCATGTAAAATTAAAAATCAAAAGAAGAGCCTTGTGAATGCAGAACAGGAGCGTTTTGAACTTTTTTCAGATCAATGATTAATTATTTTCTGTAAGAGTATCGTTATAGGATGACGAGAAAATATCAAGTTAGAAATTTAGAATGGAATTGTTCTTTGCTTGTTGCAAGGTATTTTCGGAAAAGATAGGCATGAACATTATTTTTCTAACTGCAGCTTTTCGACTATATTCTTTTAATCACTGAAATTTATTCAAGTTTTGCTAAATAAATTTCAGGGTTGTAAAACTTTCTCCACATTTTGAAGTAAGAAGAAAATCTAATATTATATTGAGAACTCATAAAATAAGAATTCGTTATGTAGTAATTAGTTAAAACTTGGAAGTTTCGCATCTTTACGTGTAAAATTTTTTAGATACATATTACAGATTTGCGTCAAAAATAAAAGGGTCCGCTGCAAATTTAATAACTAATACTGTTTATGTAAAATTAATGAACTTCATAATGAATATTTTATGAACTGCAATTGTTACTTTTTGAAGTTCATACAGTAAATCAGATTTCCTTTTGGAGAAACCTTCCCTAGTCCTTCTGTGCCGAGAACTGTGCTCACAGAAATCTCCACCTTAAAGAAATGTTATATAACTAAAGCGTCAATAATTAAAGAAATAAAACCTGCAGCCCCTCTTTTTCGAACATTTATTATCAATATCGGTGAAGACATAATAATACAGAAAACATAGTGCCATAAGACAAGCAAGGATTGCTTAACTTTTGAAATGTACTTTAGTATAAGTATTACGCCGTATTTCACCTAAGTATTAGACTTAGACGTGAATTTCCTTAAAATCAGATTCATTTCTGACTTCTAATGCTTATGAAAAATTAAATACGTTTTAATCAATAAGCTAAAAAAAAGGAATATGGATTTCTTCTGAACAAGTGCTGACATTGTATATTATTCCGAATGATTTATTTGTGCTTATTTTATTTATGTACAAACGTAAATAAGTGACTGTACTTTCACTGTAAGTTATAAAATGAAAATAAACTTATTCCTTGAGTGTTTCTCGTGACGCTTTAGGTTCGTAAAACTGCATCTTTCCTTAAATTCACATTGTCAATATCCAATCTCAACGTAGTACTACATACAAATGCAACGTGCGGGAAAACAGTTCTACAAATGCTTGCTTTTGATATGGATTATATCAATGTTTATTATGTACTAATATTTTACAACAGATATATTGATGTTTTAACTATTGTTATACAGCGTGTCAATAAATTCGTACAATGTTGTTCTGTAGCATTACAATTAGATTTAGAATTCCCAGTAGTCACCTGCTCTGTACGGACCTCTAGTCATAGTTAAATGTTCAGTTGTAAATTGCATATCAAGCTGGTATCATACTACCCATATGGTATGGTCAAGTAGTAGTACATTACTGTTTCACCCCCTGGGATCTCTCTTTTCTCCTACTAGTTAATCTTCTGACGATTTCTATTTTTTTATTTCCGTTTTATGCTTATATCCTCTATACAAAATGTTATTGATGTTTCATACCAAGAACTTTGCTCTTCTATCAAGAGTTTTCTATCTATATGCATTTTAATTAACATACGCTAAAATATATAAAAGCAATAAGAATCCCTTCGCTTAGTTCTTCTCTTTATGTTCATTAGATGCTAAATAAAATAATTATATATTAAAAAAACTTACTGTCTAAATATTAATTTATGGCACAACTGCTTTTTAGAACAACAAAAAAATTAGACGGACCTTACTGCTTTCAAACCTGTAGATATGCTTCACGTTTCTGTGGAACATCGTCAAAGGGCAATCTGATTAAGTTTAACCATAATGGCCAGAGGTTGTTATTCAACTTTATTATAGGTTTCAAAAAGCAGCTGTAGAAGTGGCTTTGTCATTAAATGCATTGCCCGACTAAAATGTGCAATGCATTTAATGGAACATATTTAAACCTTCATGTCCACTCATTTCATGTATTTTCACTGCCATTCTTAATGGCCATACTAAATTCTTATTCCATTCTTTGGCATTTACTTTAAAATATATAGAATGACTGTTTATTGCTAATGTATGTAATCGTCTGAGACATCTAAATAAATTTAGGTAAATAGCCATGCTTCTATGAATTTACGGTCGTGTAGTATTTGCTGCTTGTAACAGTTCTACATTTGCTAGAAAAAGTGGTGTTAAGCCGCTAATAAACCATATAATAGTTGGATTTTTGCATTGCTTCATTTACTAAAGAGTTAGCTTTCTATTAAACATAAAATTCCATTATCTATGAAGCTTAAAGAGATGCATTCAAATACTACAAACATGCTCACGTGTAGTTCAAAATTTTCATTTTTTATTGGACTAATGAATTTTAGCATTCCAACTTTTCACCTATCTACTAATTTTAATGGTTAGAGGAAAGTTCTTTAGGACTTAATAAATGAATATTTCAAAATAACATTTTTCCTAATATTTATACCTGTATTACCGATTTATTAAAATCGGTAATTCTTATACATTTTATTTCTTCTACCACGAACTTCTTAAGTTATAGCAACCTATTTTCCTCTCCTTTTTTTAATTGTTCACGAGTGGAAAAGAAAGGCACCGTTCATACTTTGAAAATAATTTTACCAATGTGTATAAACCACATTTGGCGTTATTATCGTTTATAACAAATACGCCAAATTTCAAAACCCGCCAATATGTAAATTCACGTATATCTCAGGACATTTTGAACAAAAAACTCTAATTTTTTGCAGGTATGCTTAGAAATATATTCACTTTAAGATGATGGTAAACATTTTATAGGTTATAATTCAAAATTTTTTTCGAAAAATATATAAAAATTACAAAGGAGATATTAATAAATATACACCAAATTAATATGGAGGAGTTAAAATTTTGAGAGCTATTTTTTTAAAAAACTACTCGTACGATTTTTACAAAACTTGGCACTTTGGCATAATTTGAGCCGTAGAAACGAAATATGGAAAAATATTGGTATGTTATTTCAGAAAAAGACCGATTTTTGTGTCAATATACGTATGTTAGAACAATGCTATATATAAATCTAATATAGATCCTAAGTACTGCTTTCGAAACATGAGAGAAGCAAGCTGAATTTCGTCAGTCGGCCTGTAGAACGGGAGATGTAGAACTGTCCCCTCCTTTTTTTTTCGCAGTATACATACCGTCCAAACTGTCTGCTGTACTTATGGGGGGGGAAGATCTTGAAAAAGCTATTGGAGCAATGGCTTACATATCATCTCATAAAAAATATGGTCTATTGAATCCACTACAATATACGTGTTCACACGGCAAAAAGAAAGCCCGATTCTGTCAATAATCGTGCGAAGATCATGAAAAGTAGTCACCACGGAAAATGGCATACTAGCATAATTTCTCTAGATGTGATGTCGGTATTCAGTAATTTGTGATGGCCAGGATTTCGGTTTTACTTACAAACTTTGTGTCTTAAAAGTATGTTGGAACTTTTGAAGAATTATTTGAATAACAGATAAATAATATACACTACACCAGAGATAAAGTATCTATCTGAAAATCCTATCTCAAACAAACCATGCAGGATCCAACCTTGATCACTGTATTGAGGACTGTAAGTGTGAACATGGTGCTATAACTCGATCTTGGGGAAGATATGATTCTCCAAGCTTGTGTGGACGATTTCATAATTATTGGAGGCGGCAATAGAACCGTTATTGAATGAAAAGATTAGCATACATTAAACAAGCTGAAGACATGAAAAGCAGAAAATACGAGTACAAACTGAATTTCAAATGAGAGAAGACAAATACGATCAAGCTCTCAAATGAGCCGAGAGTAATTAGTGATCCACCAAGGCTCAAATGGATGGGTACTCCTTACCTAGCAAAAACACACTGAAATATTTAGGATTCTTGCTAGACAAGGGAGGCTGACATGGGGGCCGCATCTTAATGAGAGATCGAACTTAGGCTTTGGGTAACAGTTTGAACCGTTTCGTATCCTACAAAAGGGAACTGAAAGGATAGATCATGAAGGAGCACTACTTCAGAGCAATTGGAGGAACTAATCCTCTATGGCTGCAGGATTTAGTGGTACTACAGTGACACAATATGTGTCAAGAACAAGGATCTGTATCCTCAGGACATTCAGGATCTCATCACAGCAAATACTGGATGCTCTGCCATTAGATTTGAAGGAGCACCAAGAAAGTGAAATATACAGGTTAAGGCGCTATGGTAAAGAGATTGCTCATGGTGATGAACAAATCTCGAAGTCCGAGATCGAGGAGGAGACAGTCAAGACAGACAGAGGTATCCTAATTAGACAGCGGTATCCTAATCAAACTTCAGACTGACTTTGCAGAAGAATCTCCCAGAATGTCGACAGCTGAAAATCTTCACCGACATCCTGAAACTGTAGATCGAAATGGATCAGTCTTTAATGCCTTCAGCAACGGGCAAGCCATAGAGAAGCAAAAGCTGAGACTAAGTAATACACGCTCAGTCTTCCAAGAGGAAGCAGTGACATGCCTTCATGTGCTTAAATAATTGTTTAAAAGTAAAATACAGTGAAATCAGAGTTTTTATCGCATAGCAAAATTATAAGGTTTCTTCTTCAATCTCTTAATCTTCTTGCTAAACATACGCTGTGAAACCCTATGTGGAGGACAGTGAGCAAATCTAGGCTATGTCCTTTAGTGTTGAAGAACTACAAAAGTCAGAAGGAGGGTTTAAAGGACCCTTTAATTCAAATAATTACAACTCTCCAACTTGAGAGTAAGCCACTACTTGGGCTGAACTAAAATAATATGAAATAAAGTGTGTTAACAAATTCAAATACCTAAACTTAAGGTTAAGTAGGACGGCGAAGGAAGCCTAACTCTCAGTGAAATGCAATAATGCGAATTTCACGAGCAAGAACTAGTAATTGCAATTGCCTATGAAGGCGAACTTTCACTAGACAGAGGAAATCTTTGCGCGCACAGCCTCATGGCGATAAATCCAAGACTCTGTCTCTTCTCCTCGTTAACTCCTGCCTTTTAAACTGCTATCAGATATATGCCATTTGCATAAATATCTCGCTCGCGCTAAATTCGGGCAGCAACTGAAACTTTGAGATATCGATATGAAAGTTCAAACTAAAAATAACTTGGTTAATTAAAATAATGAATGCTACAAAGTGTCCTACGACGTTAAATAACAGAACAACGACGCTCCTAGTTAAAGCTTGACTGAATTCATAAAAACGGGAAGTGCGTTCCGATCAGTCACAATGAATTGGATAAGACGGCACACTGGCATTGAAACAGCGGATCAAGCAGCCAAGGATACCGCTAGGAAAGAATAAATGGACTATCATAGTCCGATGTCGAAGTTGGTTGCGAAGACGTAGATCATCAAACATATGGCCGAAGTTTGGCAGATAAGATGGGCCGAAACTGATACCGGAAGACAGACTCATGAAGTACTTCCCAAAAGTATCCTTAACCCCTTGCCTTACGATTTGAGTTGAAAGAACGCGTGCCATAAACAGCAATACCATTTCACGGTTTGGCTGAGTGTTCGGATTGGGAACAACTCCGACTTCATTTAATACAGATTTTATAAATTTAATCAGCTGAAAAATTTAACAAAAAATAACAAGTTAAAAAATTTTAAAGCAAGAAAATTATTTTAAGATAGCAGATTTTCCTAAAGAGCAAAAGAAAAAATTTGCATATTATTTCACATTGTTATATTAAAGACTAAACAATCAAATCGCTGCCATCATATTGAGGAGCAAAATGCTCGTTTTTATGGAGAGTACCCCTGTTAGCTATACTTGATGGGAGAGAAAAGCTACTACACATTCTTATTATTAAAGATACTACATATTCTACATGTTCTTCGATTTTTATTTAGCTTTAATTTAGATATAGCTGAATGCGATTTAAGTACAGCACATTATTTCATCTTCGTTGTTAAGCATTATTTTAAGTAACTTTTGTTTCAGCTGAAGAGGTGTAGGAAAAACGTCAAGTCACGCACATCGTAGTAAGCGAATGAAATTTGCTAGTTTAATGCACAAGTTTCAAGACACACAATATTTCGTGCGAAATGGAGAATTCATATGAAGCTATCATGACTCATAAAAGGAAGAACGGCATGAGCGAGATACGAGAGACTGATTGGAAAGATATATGTAATTTAATAAGGAATTGGATGCTCGAAAATCTTTTGCTTATTTTTCGATAGTAATTTTCGTAATGATAAACGTAATGAATTTTAGAATTTTTAACAATCGCAATTTATATTTCTCTATATATTCCAAATATTTTATAGCGTAATATTTAATTCCCATTCATTTCTTTCACCGTATTAAACATTTTCCTTTACGTTCTTATTTCCTGCAAATTCTTCGTTTTCGTGACCATTATTTATTACATTATTTCACTTACACGAAATGTTAGATGTTCTAACCTTTTTCACCTTTCCGATTTTTCTATACGATCTTAAAGTTTAACTTATTTCTTATACTTCTTCACCATATCATGACTTTTTTTTTATAATATTTAATTTTAAACAAGCTTTTAGTACTTTTCCCACTTTTATTCTTTCTAGTTTCCTAGAAATAATAAACCTGTGAATGAAACTAAAGAAGTCTGAATGAATTTAGTTTTCATTTTTACCTTACTTATATTTTCTATTCATAATGAATCATTTCATTTATTCTAATACTTAACATTCCTTGTTTTGCTCAAAGTCTTTTGATTTCTTCCGCAGGTTTAACACTTTACAACTTTTTTTGTCTAAGATTTTCAAATTTCATTTGATACAGTAACTCTTAGCAACTATTCCCATGTAGTTAATAATCGTCCTTACTTTAGTCTCTATTTTATTTTAGTTTATCTGTCACACCGATTTCCTTCTGTAATAGTTTGCATAGTCTTACCATTTCTAATTTTAATATTTTGTTTTATTTTACGTATCCATTTTGAACATTTTGGGCCTTTAAATTTCCTTGCATATTCAAACATTTCTTTGTAACTCTTAATTTAGTAGATGTATTTTTCGAGAGCAATTAATCATCCTGGATTTCATTTGACTTAATTGAGGCAAAAGATTTCTCTACAACATTATTACACAGTTTAATATTGCTTATACTTGAATGTATTTATTTCTTACCTTCCTCATATATTAGCAATTATTTACGTCCAATGCGAAAAAAAAATTCTGTGACTACATTTTTCGGTGCCGAACCAAAAGTCAATTACCAGTGTTCAACGGTTTTACCCAGTCGTTTACCAATTCTTATTTTAATGCTACTTTTAGCTCTAGCATACATTGTTATTATCTTTTTATTCGAATCGTATTTAGTAGAATATTTAAATTTTCATAATTACTCATAGCTCTTTTACTTCATAATTACTCCTAGCAAGACTCATACTTTTATTTCATAACTACTCATAGCAAGACTTTTTCTTAATTAAAAAAGCAAATGCTCAACTGTCACTCGTTTCAGAATTGGCATATTTATACTAAACATCCTGCCTTTCTATCCAAATATACTTTAACGTATAGTTGACTTACGATAAGAAGGGGCTATTATGCTTTACTCACTTGTTTAAGTATCTTTCAGTGTTTCCGGCTTTTATTGCCTCTTTCATAAACATATCATCAGTCGCCATTAGGATATACATCATTAGGGGCTAAATGCTATTAGGAAATGCGTATGGCATTTTCAATTGATTTAAAGGCGATGTTCTGTTAGAAGGAAGTTTTTGATTAGATTATCTCTGTCACTAAATAATAAAGAATCTGTATTATAGAAAAGGAACGTAATAAACATTAGTCAATCGAATTTTTACTCCAGTTTAAATATAAAAGGAAGAGAATAGATTTTTGTTATTCATTCTCAAGTTTTGTTCAATGGGGATGTTTTTTCTGAAAACTTGGTAAGTTTTTCATAATTTGTTTATTTTTAGTTTATAATAAGTTGTTTAGTGGTTAATTCAACATATAAAAACTAATTGAAATAAATGCCAGTCGGAAAATTTTAATATTCAGCTAGTACGAGAATGAAATGTAACGAATGAAATTTTTTTACGAGTAGAAAATAAGCAGCATAAACTTGAATTTTTCGCTTTGCGTTATTATGATTCTTATTTATGTATGCTTTGATAAGTATTTAGTAAGAGAAATTTAAAATTAAGTTAAAATTTAGTTATTTGAAATTTTGTCAAAAAAATCTGGCTTGCCAGCTGCTTTCAAGTCATGCATGCGGTTGCATGCAGTTTGAATATGAGAGCACTGGAGAATTTGAGTATGAAAGCACTTATAACGAATTCATAAAAGAATTATGCCTTAATACATTTTGCTTGTGTGTTTGGACAGAAGACGTGATGTTTTTGCAAGTAGATCATTTAAGCTCTGAAAATGTAAAAATTGGTCTTATAAGGAATGTTTTCCAAGCCTGGGATCAGTTTTTCTAAGTATACTTACACATAAATGAATCTGTTCATTTATCCGTGTGAAGAAATACGTAACATTAAAGTAATTAGCATGTAATATTCTGCAGAATATTTTTAAGAAATTCAATTATTTTAGGAATTTAAATTTTTTTCACGTATTAAGTTACTCTTTGGGATAAGCGTAAGAAGTTTCTTCGTCTTTTGAAAGCGTACAATATTCTAAACTTTTAAATCTCAAAGGAACTTTTCTAGTCTTTAAAGAACAAAATAAAATATTATTTCATAAAGATAATGGTAAAAAGATTAAAGTGTTTTTCCACAAACTTTTATTGCATCATTTATTACTAAAATACTAGAGTTTATTACTAGAGTAGCATAAGAAAAAAAAAGACCACAGAATAAAAACGTCTAAAAATTTGTATTTCGGGTAAAATTTTTATGTGTATTTTTTCCATTTTAATGTTTGCTCTGCGTCATATCCTTGAATGACGTTTTCCTGGAAGAAAATATAACATTTTTTCCCCAAATGTTTCATAAAATACGACCTGTAGAACATCAGCATACAAATGCGGCCCGATTAAGAAGTCTGGGGTTTCTAGACAGAGAATTCTTTCAAATGACTACTTATGTTGTTTTTATGAAGAGAATATAGTATTAGAAGGAATTCATAGTCATTTTGCAAAGAGTAAAACTTGTAGAGCTAGGCAGTATTCCGGGTCCTGTTTTCAAAATGTCTAAAAGGTTTTCATTGATTTCGATTGTTCCATTAACACACATACTCAAAATGAAAAGACATAATATCTGTCTTTTTGCAATTGTTTTATAAATAGTATAAAAATATTTAGTAAACTATATTTTTAATTACTTATCTATTTATTGCGGTTAGTAATATTTAGACACATTCATAGCAGTGAAAAATAAAAAAAAAATAATATGAATGTGAAAAACGAAAATATGATAAATGTATGTTCAGTCGTCTTGATTGTATTTTGATTCGCCATGTGAGAAAATCATATTATTTACTGTGAAAATATGATTCGGTATAAAAGTAAAGTGTAAAAAGATTATTATGCAGATTTCCTGATTTAAAGAATATTTCACTAAATACCATATTACTATTGAACTATAAATAAATTTTAGTTGGAAAAATATTAAATATTTTACTTTATTTATATTATAGAACGGCTGGGATTTAGATTAAATTTGGAACAAAATATATCAGTCCTTTACACTTCAAGTAAATAACAGAATGCGTTACGATTTTCAGGTGTTCTGTTTTGCTTATACCGTAGTCGCAGCTAAAGAACATAGAACAGTACTTGATAGACTTTTCAATAAACAAAATAAGAATAAAACCTTATTTAAATTGTAAAACTTCCTTTGGTTTGCCTAATAGAACAAAATAATGAATGCAGCAACTTGTATATAATTCTTTTTACTTCATCAAGTCAATTGCAGTCACCATCTTTTCGTGTTTGTGATCTTTATTTATAACGAATGTGGTTACTTGAGTAATATAACAATGATAATACTGTTTAAACTGACTTAGTTTACTGTTAAATGAGAATAAATAACCTATGTTCAAGATGTTAATAATTGCCCTGAATATCATCAGTTATCATATTCTCTAACGAAAGTAACAGAAGATCAAAATCACCTGAAACTCACCGTGTTCTTTGATAAAAATAAGAGAATTACGCATTTATTTCAATGGATTATATAAAAATAAGAGAATAATTCTCACTGTTCTTTAAGATTTTGTGTAGGAGGGCTAGGGGGAAAAAAGGGAGAATGACTAGAATTTTCTGATGAAACTAAGGTTTTTTTAGTCCTGACCATCACGTTAGCTCTTGATTCCTGTAACAATTTTTATAATTACATGACATAGAAATATAGCTGGCGAGGGCAGAAATATAGTTGAATGGTATTCGATGTTTTTTTATTATTGAATCCAACATGCTTGTAAACGAATCATGTTTGAATATGATCATTTTCAAGCTCTTTATAAACCATAGGACTCGCATGCATAAAGAGCATACAGTTGTTACCAGCTGACACGTTAACAACACAGCATTTGACACGAATTGATATAAACCGCATTAATCCATAAAAATTGCTATTTGGGAAATTCACATAATAATCTAACAGCCAGCTAAGTTTACCAACAAATGATTAACCAAATAATAATACAAATTAAATAAAATCTGAAAAGTTTCAGATTTTAAATTACGTCCAAAGGGGCGTTTTTTTAACGTTTTCTGTGTTACCTTTATTTATTAAATATCATGTTCTATGTACTCAAATCATAAAATTAAGTTTAACAGCAATGTGGCAAAATAATTTTAAAATGAGCATAACTTCAGAATTTCCGATACAGAGTCTCGTGCTCTGGAGATAATTTTCTTTTCCCGTACAGTGTTGCCATTGCTTGTTTTGAAATCGTTTAGATTGTTAATAAAAAATTCGTTGAAGTGTTACAAAATATGAAATCGTTAATAAAACAAATTTCAAATTCCAAATTAGAGCTTCCACGTGCCCCCATATTCTATGGAAGATTACGTTATTCAAATTTTGATGGCTCTAGGTACCGTCGTTTTATGACAGTGCGAGAAACATACATACATTCATGCAGATGCTCCATTATTTAATTTCTTTAAATATAATACAAGGCTCTAATATTTGGTGGCAACAATTTGAAAAGTGATTCGCCGTTTATAGTTTTCAACGCAAAATGCCCAAACAAAATTAATAGCCCTTCAGGGCAAATTACCCCTGTGGACTAAAAATAGCAAAACATTTTTAAAAGCGAGTGAGGAATAAAAAATTATACTAAAAAAATACAATCTGATCTTCGAATGCAGATTTCAGTTTAGCGCCTGAAATAACTTTAAGCTAAGAAGTTACGATAGGCCTATTAGTTTAAGAGTTAGACCCCCCAAAATTAAGATACAGAATATAAAATCTTGCATTTAAAATGAACTGTTCAAATTTAGTAAGCTAAATGCTAGGACCTAGGAGTTGCTGTGATATTATTTCATCTTAAATCAATGCCCTTTGAAGACTTCTGAATTAATTTAACAAGACGAAAGTTAGACTATTCAAGGCGAAAGACCGCATTTATTTCAATGGATTTCTTACGCAATATCTTGGAACAAATACTTCCTTTAACGTGGCTAACAGAAAATTCGCTTTTTGAAAACAATAAATACTTCTTCAAGATGTTTA
>KK112308.1:406388-459577 GCA_000611955.2 Stegodyphus mimosarum
TTCTTAGAACAAAGCTGAATACCAGAAAGGGCTTTCTGATAAAGAAGAGCTGTTAAAGTAATTTTCGGTGTCCGCCGAAAATATCGCGGACGAAAACTTCGCAGAGAAAACAACGCAAGGCGAAAACGTTGTGGTACAACACATCGTGGGAGAAAATAAAGCAAAGAGAAAACTTAGCAGTTTTAAAACATCGCGGTACAAGACATCGTCGTCGAAAATAAAGCGGTTCAAAAACTTCGCAGTTTAAAAACATCGCCGTCGAAAATATCGTGGTAACAAATAAAGTACCTACATATCATCGCATGACGATAACATCGCATACATGCCTTTTTCAGGCTTTAATAATTGTAAAATTTAATGATTGTTTAATAATTGTAAAAACTCGCATAATGATTTGTGACCGCAAGATGAAAAGAAGGATAATTTTCACTTTCATATTTTTTTTAACTAATAAATATTTGCTGAAAATGTAAAATGGAAACTTAAGCATTGAAAATTAACGCAACTTATAGCACTTAACTTTAAACTGACATAGTTAACTAACAAAGGTCATTAATAAACTATTTTTTATAAAGTTAAACGTAATTTTTCATGAAAAGTAGAATCTAAAAAAGAACAGAAAAAGAAAGATAAGTAACTGCATGAACTTATCTATAAAAAAATTGCTAAGTTAATTATGATATTTTTTCTTCACTTTTGTTAATCTGTTACTCTTGTAGTGAAAATTATTTCTTGTTTTGTTTAAGTTTCTTGTTTTTTAAAAATTTATTAGTTAATGAAAATACGAAAGTAAAAATTATCCTTCTTTCCACCTTGCTCTCATAAATCATTGTGCGAATATCCATTAACAATTATTAAAGCCTGAAAAACGCATGTCTGCGATGTCATCGTCATGCAATGATATGTAGGTACTTTATTTTTTCACGATGTTTTTAAACTGCGAAGTTTTTGAACCGCTTTATTTTCGACGACGATATTTTGTATCTCGATGTTTTAAAAATACAATGATTTTGCTTTATTTTCTCCCACGATGTTTTGTACCACAACGTTTTCGCCTTGGGTTGTTTTCTCCACGTCGTTTTCGTCCACGATGTTTTTGCCACAATGATTTCGGCTGTAACCTAATTTTTGAAGCAAAAATGTGATTGCCCGCTAGACTGATTATTTGTATCATAATAAATTATTCACATTGTTTGTTTTGCAATCATCTCTATTTTTGCGGAAAATATCCAAAATTCACGTAATTGTTCAGAAAAAAGTATCGGAAGGATGAAACTTAAAGCAAAAGTTTTAGGGCAGATACGAAATAAATTGTCGCGTATAGTGCAACCCCATAAAATTTTCAGGATGACACAAATGATGTTTCGTTATTATTTGTTTCCTCTGGTTGATCCGATAATAGATTGGGAAAGGTCACTATGGTAATTACGCCTACTTAGTCACCGAGTAAAGAGCTATCCGTATTATCACCAACTACTTTCGGTTGATGACAATCCGGAGCCAAAAGGCTTCTTAATAAAGAAATAAGCTGGGAATAAATTAACTAAATGATTTAAATGAGTTCTTCTGCCCCTACTTTATCTTATCATGATATCGGGAGCTGTGATCTTCCCGGCATGGTTTGTGAAGGGGGGAAAAGCATTTGTTTTTGAATCCCAGGTGGCGAAAAATCTCCGATGCCATTCATACCGCACAAATAACGGGAGGGAGGGGGACACCACCCACCTGAGTACCTAGTCCGCCTCCTTTAAGGTAGCGGTCATCTTTTGACTTTTTTGCAGTTTTGCGGCTGTTATCTTAACGACATCAGAGTGGAAGCCACCGGAAATCGCTAATATTTTTTTCCCTGGGTTTCCATACTGTTGTTTACTCCTGGAATGTCCCTCCAGGCGGAGACCCCTGTCATCAGCAAACGATCTTGTTAAGGAAGACGCGGTGGGAAAACACTCCGCACCACCCCCTTTGTGTCTCAATTTGCGAACATCAGTGAAGGACACCCGAAGAGAGCGGCTCTTATCTGAGCACATACACACCTTTATACGGAAATTCCTTTTCTTTGGCTATTAAGAAAAGAATAGGAGCTGAGGGAATGGATTTCGACTTCCCCTTTGAAATAGAGTCAAGTCCGCTGTCAGTTTATAAATGAAGCAGACTGTTTGACTTGACCTGTAGCATTCGAAACGTCAGGCAGAGTCTGTCTACTATTAAACTCCTTTCTGGTTTAGTGCTTTTACACTAAAATTTATTCATCTCTGGTGGATTTTAATTTTACTTTCTCTAATCTCTTCATGGGACCAAAAAAACCAATGGCTATCGGTAAGTTGTGTTCAATTTTAACTGCATTAATTTATCACAAATTTTTAAACTTTAACGTACACAAGCCAAGAACTTAATCTCAGTCTAAATGCATCGAATTAAGGTTCCGACACAATAACTTTTCTGACAGTGGTATATAATGTCACTGTTGTTCAGTCATCTCTCGTTTTTGAAATTTTTTATAGCAATCAAAATTATACATTGCAGGATAATCGAGAGAGTTTTGCTAAACATAAGAAATGGAGATCATTTTAATTGAAAAATCCCTTTACAGAGGCAAGACAAAAGACAATCGCTCCGATTTCGTTAAAAAAAAAAGTCAGAAAAATAGCTACAGATGACTATTACTTAAAAGCTATCCGTCAAAGACCCAATCAATAAAAGAAAGTCCAATTTTTAAACAACATGTTATGCATAATACTATATTCAACAATTTTATTATCTAATTTTAACTTTCTTACTATAATTTATATCTGTATGAAGACGTTCTTAAGAAAAATGCAATTTCATCTGATATATATATATACGTGTGTGTGTTTAGAGAATTATTACATTCTGAGTTATTCGAATAAAGAAACTGTGTATTCAGGTTGTGTTAAAAGATAGGAAATGGTATCTAAAATTATTTGTTTTCCCTCCAGTTTTGTTATAATTTTTTGCTCTTCCTTCTCTGTGACATTTATTTTATTTTTAATATTCTTAGTTTTATTTATTTGATTCAAATTTTATATGGATATATAGTTTTTATTTCGTAATTTCAGAGAGCTTCTCTTTAGCTCTTCTGCACTTTTCATTTTGTAAATTAATTGCTGAGTAAATCCAGTTATTAAAACAAAAGCATATGTTGCTTTTAATTAATTTGTAGTCTATATTTTATTTTGATTTTATATAATCATTTGATTTTTTTTACTATGAGATTTCGTGATTAATAATGCTGATAAATGCGTGACTCGAACTGCCCCATTAACGAAGATTATTCCAAATTCTCCCTGTTATAATATTATATCGACAGATCTGTCTTGTTTATTCTACTAGACTTAGAAAACAGTTAACATATGATTTGTATTTTTGCACATGTACCAATATTTAGCATCATCATACTATCATACATAAAATATATACATTTTATTATAATTTTACATATTTAAGAATGAGTATCATCTTTTAGGCTCTGTAAGATTTTTGTTACTTATCATTATTATACTTTCTTAACAGAAAGCAAAGAACTAAGTTCCTACAAAATTTAATGATCGCGGATTGAAAGTTCAAAACAACATTCTTCGGCTTAGAAATTATGTTTTGGAAAATTGCTTAAGACGTTATGATCTCCTGAATCTTTTCAATGCCATTGAAATACTAACCTTGAAGTTGGTCTTTACTTTAAGGGGAAGAAGATGCCAAATCTGATGAATAAGGGTGTGTTGAGAATTGTGACAACTTCCATAGCTAGAACTGATTGACGAGAATGCGTGACGGCACACTGTCTTACAGCAGAAGCCTATATTTGATTGAGTTTTCCAATTATAACGCGCCAAATTCCCTTCAAAAGTCTATTCATTATGCCTCTTTCTATAAAATCTGGAGTTGAATATCTGTCTCTCAGAATAAATTCCTTTTGAATTATTCCTTTCCGATCAGAAAAGGTCACCATGAGGATCTTTACTCGAGATGTCCGATAACGCAATTTCTGTGGCCCTGGTGTAGTTGTTTAGCTCTAAATGTTTGAATAGCTTGAATCAAAATTGCTCTTATAAATCATTAGTCAAAACTGCTCTTGCACTGTATTTTAATTTCTTTTGATAAAAATAATTCAGAAGTATGAAAAAATGAACATATTTAAAGTTTTTAAGTCGTTAAAGGTATATTTAAATATATTTATCAAGTATTTGAGGATTATTTACGTCATAAGAGGTACTTTCATGATGTCTGTAAAATAAATGTATGACAACTTTAAGGAATTTAACTTAACATACGAGGAAATGAAATAGAAAAAGAGAGGCCAGTGTTTTTTTTTTTTTTTTTTTTTTTTTTGTAATCGAACATCAGGCAAAATTACCACTCGATTGACGATCGATTGTCTTAAAAACTACTATTATTTAAAACCTACTGCAATTACGATGTCAAAAAAAAAAATTCCATATCATTTGGTAGAAGATAAGTAAACATTATGAAAAAAAAATTAGTAAAATTTCTTTCTTAGGTAATCTAGCCGCTGCCTGAAAAATTATATCCAAGAATGTCTGAGAATGATGGAATGCGATATTAAAAAAACTTTGGGATGTATCTATTGGTTTCTTGTGAATAAAAGAGATCTTGAAGATATATAGCCTCTGGTATATTCTATTATCCTTTGAGTAGCTATACTAAAACTATTGGTCTTTTTTCAATAGAAATAGTACAAGTAATAACCCGCGCTATCCTAAACAAGGCTTAATGTTTTTCATATAAATTCCTACTTACGTTAAGGTGGTAAAAATATTTTTACCAGATTTAATACTACAGTATATTACTTATTATGATTTTCTAATATTTTAGCAGCATAGTAACAACATTGTAAGAAATAATAAATAAATCTTAATACATTTCGAAAGGTTTTAAATATTAGAGTATAAAACAAATGAATGGCATAAGCAAAATAAGGGCTCTTCCGCTCATTATTATGTAAAAAAGTGTAAATAAATTACTTCTTTTCTTTGACTTGTGCCTAATCTGATAATCATCGCAATTAGAGCTAAAAAAGCATGATTTTAAAATTATTTTCTTTTACTCAACTTGCTTTAAAAAACATTTTCTTCTGAATCTAAATTTTTAAATACCTATAGCTATACAACTGAGAGGTATTTATCGCGGATTTTCTGCCCAAGAAAAACAAAGTATTGTCCTTTTAGAAAGATATTTTTTGCAAGTCTTGTGAATGCGAGAACCCAGTGAAATGAATGTCCTAGTACAACTTCAATAACTAAGTATTTTCTTCACTAAATAGATAACCAAGTCTCTAAGTGGTGTTAATGTATGATGAAATAAAATCGTAGAATTTTTTCTTTTTAGCTTTACATTTAGAAAAAATGATTTTAAATGTAAAATTTTGTGATCAAATTTCTTAGGGACTAATTTTTAAAATAGCAGGTCTGTTGTAACTGATTACTTAAAATTGTCCAGTTGTATTCTTAACCCTTTCGGTCCTAATGGGACTTCCCAGAGATTAGATTTGATTCCCCCTACTGAGTAAATAAAACCCACTTTAATGGGTTTTTACATTTGCAGTGTTTTTAAGGAATTAGGGAAGAAATATATGACTAAAGAAACCTGGCCTGTTTGCCAAATGTGCCAGGTTGCACTTTGTAAATACTTCTTTACGCCATATCATACGTAACTTGTACTGTAAGAATAAAATATTCGGTACATTTCATTTAACGTTATTCACATGGGACGACTGGGACAAATTGTTCCAGTTGACAATACCATTGGGATATATTGTCCCAGGAGATTTCCAGGAAACGGGAAAAGTTAAAAACTTAAAACTTATATTACACTTCTTTTAGTAGGTCAGCATTAAATTCAACTACTTTTAACAGTTAAATTTTAATCATGCAAGAGTCGGGTCGGAAGGGTTAAATCTATATTTCATAAGTACTTTAAAATTTCCTGTCAATCGTATGACTTTTAATAATTTTTCATTTTATTTACTTATTTTTTTTTATTATCATTATAATTTTGGAAACTTTATTCGGTGACTTTCCAGCTGTTTGACAGTAATGTGAAATTTTTAGTTTGCAGTATTTTTCTTTTTTCATTTGAAAATACATTGGTTAAAGAAACGAATAAAATTAACATTTAATCAAGATCCAAAATAACTCGTACGTGAAGCGATTTCTAATACCAGAATTTTAAATTAATTCAGCCTCTGCTTTAGAGCTTTTTTCTTAGGAAAAACGAGATCCTGTTTTACCGAAATTTTTGGTGGCCGCAGAAAACATCACGGTAAATACACCGTGGACGGAAACGTCACGGAGAAAACAATTTAATGCGAAACGTCATCATACAAAACACCTTGGGAAAAGAGAAAGCAGAGAGAAAACATTGCAGTTCTAAGACATCATATGCAAAATATCGTCCTAAATAAAAAATAAAGCAGTTAAAAAATTTCGCAGTTTTAAAAACATCGTCGTCGAAAATATCGTTTAATTAATAAAGAACCTACAAATCATCGCATGACGAAAACATCGCAGACATACGTTTTCAGGCTTTAAAAATTCGCATAATGAGTTGTGAATTCAAGAACGGAAGAGAAATATTTTTACTTTTATATTTCATGCTTTCGAATTATAAATTTTTGTTGAAAAATGAGATGGAAACTTAAGCATTCAAAAACTGAAAATGTGTACAAAAATAATGCTAGGTAAAGCTGTTAATAGAAACTGAAAGTTATACAGTTAATTAATAAAGATCATTATTCATTAATTGCTTTTGTAAAATTTTATTTGTAATTTTTTCTGAAAAATAGTCTAGAAATGATTAGAAAACGGAAGATGAGTAACTGCTGCAACTCTATTAAGTGTTTAATTAATTATCAAATTATAAAATTGTGTTATCTGCATGGCATAAATTTTAAAGTTAAAATAATGGTGTAAATAGCATAAATTTTCTACTCACTTTCGGTTTTTGAATGCTAAAGTTTCCTTCTGAATTTTTCGTCAAAAATAATTATTAATTAAGAAATAGAAAAGTAAAAATATTCCTCATTTCTTCTTACGCTCACAAATTACTGTGCAAGTATGCATTTACACCTTTCAAATCTTAAAAAACGCATGTCCGCGATATTGCCGTCATGGCATCATTCCGTCATGCTTTATTTTTTACCACGATATTTCCTACGGCAATGTTTGTAAACTGTGAAGTTTTTTAACCGCTTTATTTTCGACGACGATGTTTTGTACTGCGATGTTTTAGAACTGTCATGTTTTCTCCTGGCTTTCTTTTCTCCCACAATGACGTTTTCGTTTTGCGTTCTTTTCTCCACGATGTTTTCGCGCGTAACCAAATTTTGCAGTTTTTTGTTGATTTGTTGTTTCCGAGAATTAAATTTATTTCTTAGATACTAAGAATATAAAAAAGGTCTTAACTTTAATTCAGTAATTTCTGAAGATGGATACATTTTGGAAATGAAATAATTTCTAAAGTAGGATAAGAGATTAATTGGTGTAAGATTATAATAGTTTAACACTTTGTAAAACCTTATCTGAAGAAAGCTTGTTGACATTTTGAACTTCCTTTATAAAATCCGTATATAAAGTTAGAAATTAATATAGCTTTTCATTTTTAAATTTTTAATTTGAACAGCCATCGAAGTGTTAAATTCTTTTGATCTTAAAATTATGTTAGGTAGAAAATGAAACCCAGAATACTATATTTTGTAATGAATGAATTCCAAATTAAAGAAAACTTTATAGTTGATTTTTTCCTAGAAACTCCTTTAGAAGTATTTCTTTTGCCAAATTATTAGAAAAAAATTATTAATAATTCGTTAGACTGCGAAAAAAACTGTTTCAAAAGTAGAGAATTTCATTTTTTTAATAAAGCATATTTTGTTCAGAAGTTTTTGAGTTGAGTTTGCTTTTTCATCTTTTATTAGTATTCATTTTAAAGAATATTATTTACATTTTCAAATTGTAGGAGTACTTTCAAATAGCAAGGGGGGTATGAAAAGTTGGATTTTAAATTTATTAGTCAGAGTGATGAACTGGAAAATTCCCCTAGAAAACTAAGCTGCTTTCATAGTACTTACAGTATAGATTTTTCTTTTTGTGTGTGGTGTGTGTGTTTATATTTTATTTTCAATTTAATGTTTTAACTTGATTGTATTCGAGTAATACTGTCTTACCAGCTAACGGTTAAAGCTCAACATTATTTCAGAATCTAAACGGTAACTTTCATTTTGGGAATAGCTTTTTTAATAGGATTTTGTTTCTCAAAATCTGAAGTACTGAACATTACTTTGATTTTTTTTAATCTATAAAAGAACAGAAATCGTATATAGAAAAAAAAGTTGCAACTAAACTATTTATGAAATTTACTGTCCAACATATTACAATTAAAAATAATAAAAAAATAATAAAATATTTTCAAAAGTAAAAGTATAAATTCCGGCGCGTAGGGAGAAGTTTGAAACCGAAATTGTTTCTAACCAATTAGAACAAATTTCAGTTTCAGATGTAGAATTTAGACTTTGAAATCGATTTCTAATCCACTTCTTACAGAGCCAATATTCTTGTAATTTTTAAAATTTATGTATTTGCCACTTTATGATCAAAGTGATCATTGCAGAATTTTTTTCTGTGTACCATTGGATAAACTGAAAGGTAGTTCTTCCAAATGAAATCTATTGAGAGTCTCTGACATATTTTACCAATTTTTGGTATTTTTTTCTAAAACAGACCAACGGGGTACTAACAATGAGTTTTTAACTCAAAACTGTCAAAGAAAATTCAGATAAGTTGAATGCAATTTTTCACCATTGGATAGATCACTAGTTTCGGGAAAAATTATTTGAATTATTTTGAAAACGTATTCTATTTTACCAGTTACTGTTATATTTATCCTTTTCTGGCCTTTCTAATTTTCCAGTGACCTTCACCAGAATATAAATTAAACTTAAACAGCAAGTTTAACCAGCATTTATGGAGCTTGAACTGGAAACGCTAATAGTCTGCTTCTCTGTGAGGCAGCAGTCTTTGAAATGCACATTTGCTTGTTGACATCCTGTTGATTTTTGGTTCAATGGTTTGCTTTCCTTCCAAAATTTGCACTTTTGTGCTAGGCGAAAGAAAGCATGTTACAGACGAAGCTTTTTGACAAGAAATTTTGATTATTTCATCTTGTTTAAATGATTGTATTGATTCGAAATCACGCAAGTAGTGGTGGAGCAGATTTTGCTCCTTTTTAGCTTTAGTCTGTAAACTAAAGTAAATAACAAGTAAACATTAAAGTTGAGTTTTATATTCGAGTATTGGGTGAGGTTTAGTGCACACACATAGTTGATTATAGATAATAATAATTCTTTTAGGCAGAATAAGATTAGGCAGCTAACAAACTAAATATTGCAGAGCTATGCCATTAAATACGACACCGCCTATTGCTAATTTGGAGGAGTAATTTTCCAAGAATCAGAGACAGTCATTTTTACCTCTTATTATTTTTTCATTTCTGTGGACTAAAAGTATAAATAAAATGTATGTAAAGCATTTTAAGATACAGATTTATTTAAGAGCATCAAAAGAAAAAAATTTTGTACTGAATTTTTTTTTTTTTTGCCACATATGACTAAAAATAAAAACGTGAGGTACTCATAAAAGCATATTATGGGGAAACTAACACAATTGTAAAGAGCAAAAGTAGCAATAGCGTAGAAATGATACATGTATATATATAAGAATTGTTAGAAGTCTACGATTGTATATTTTTTCGCTCACATGATAGCTAAGAAAGTTCTTTTTTTTTTTTAAATTTTTAAAGCTTTTAGTCCCAGCATTGTAATTTGAAAAATCATATATATTGAAGCTAACTCTTCATTTAATGTGAGGATCAATATAGCTTCAGAACTGGAGGGTTCACAGTACTTCACAATACGGATTCTGTATTTGTTATTAGTTACTAACAGAAAGTCATCTAGCGGGATAGCCTAATATTTAAAGGTGGTAATGAACGAAGTATATCAACTTTAAGCTCGAGCATCCCACGATATACCTATGGATAACATTTACAGGAAAAACGTGAATGTAAGTTATTATGTTTTTTCTCTACTAACTGATATATATTGTTGTTATACAGACGATAAAGGAAATATAAAAAGTATTTACAAACATAATTTCAGTTCTCTTTTTTTTTCCAAAACTGCATGCAGTTTTTTCCCTTTGAATATTTAATTTTTTTCTTTTGCATTTACAGCCTAAAACTTTGCATCAGGTTTAGTACAGAACATTAAATTTGTTAGAAAAGGGCTAAACATGCCAGTATTTGTTTCTTGATGAAAATTGTATTTTCTTTTAAGGGTATCTCGGTCAATGTAATAAGCCCGAAAACCTTTCTAATTTTGTATTTTCACAGTGTTACACGACTTAATTTAATTTCAGAAACTGTTTACATAACATTTGCAAAGCGATCCATTTTATGAAATTAGTAACTTTTTAGCATTATATCTTACGAAAAAAATTACATGATTTAAATTATGAAACAAGGACACATACACCGAAAAAACATCTATAAAAAATTAAGTGTATGTAAAAATTTATAATTCCTTGATAAGTTCATTTATTCTTTATAATATTTTTCAAAGTAATTTAAGCTTATGCAAATGTGTGCCAGTATCTTTCAAAATGTATTAGATTTCCTGATTGAAATTGGTTACTTTTTTTACCCAAGGTTACTTTTTTTACCATTCATTAAAATCATAAAACACGACTATAAAAGTCATTTGGCGGTAACTTGTTTAATCTGGACAATATAGAATATCATGCTTAAATAGTAATGTATTATATGAAAAGCATGTGAAGCAAAAGTCCAGAGATTGAGCTTTTAGTTATAATTTAAAAATACGAATAAATGGATAATATTAGATGAACCTACTATGGCTCAGGTTTGAGTCAATAAGATTAGTAGTCGAAAGCTAATAATTCGTTACAGGCTAAGTTCTTGACAAATACACTGGTTGCATGAAGATTCTCCCGGCTTTAGCCATGTGTAATATGAATACCAACTAGTTTCACCTAGAATGTCTTCAACAAAAACATAACTGTCGCCGCCCAACCGGTACAGTGTTTAGTTAAATTTTTAAAAGTTCCTGTATGCTAATGAATTCTTCAGGGGCTACGAAAGAATTACTGATAGTGTCCTGTCTAAAATAAAGTGTAATTAAAATAACAGTGAAACTGCATTCAAATTCTTTTGATTAGTATGGAAAACAACGCAAAAATACATATTTCTTAAAGATAACAGTCAGAGCTATACATCTATAAATTAAATGCTGCATTATTGATCAGTGTAATTTAACTACGTAACTATGCATTTTAATGATTCATCGTGGCTCATCTTTATTTTTTCATCTTTACATTTTAATTCCGGCTCTTTTACTGGCCATTCTTCATTCTCTTTATGCAGCTGTCCTCTTGGCTTAGTGGTAAAGGAGTTAGCTGTCGTAGTCTTGAGCCTGCTTGAAATCTCAGTGAAGGTATGGATGTCTCTACGTGTATAATTCTTGTGGTAGCTGGACACTTAAAATGCTGTCGAGCCTTAAGTCCTGGCAAGTATCTGGTGATAGAGAAAAAGGAGTAGGAGATACTGATCTTCGCCCTCGGGGGTTCTGCTCTAAAATTGACAAGCAAAGATGGAGATTATAAGCAAAGATGGAGATCAGCAGTCAATATGTAAAATCCCAGCTAACTGACCTGACCATAATCAGTACAAAAATCACTCTATGCAGTATATTTTGATTTAATGAAATTTTATAACTTTACTTTCCTGCATCTACACTTCCACGTATTTTGTTCTATCTGTTTTGAAAATTCTGAACATATAAGTTATTACAACAAACCTAAATTTTTTCAAACACACCTTCTCCATGATTTTGGAATTCACATCCCCATCTCCGTAGTATAAACAACGTTATATTTTGGCTTCATCATCCGAAGTTTATTACTTCGTTACGAAGTTTGAGTAATGAAATATCTTTGCAAGAGTCCTGAGCTTATTCAGATATCAGTTTCGAATCGCTATTCTAAATTATTTTAGAGTTATGCATATATATTTCACAATAAATCCAAGAAAGTTATTTGCATTTTTAGTGATATTTCTTTTCGTAATGTTCTGATTTTCTATCAATATTTCTTAAATATATTTTGGCAGAATATTTCAATTCATGGCTGAGAATTGGAAATAAGTGGAGCCGTTTATCAATTTTCACGGTGAAATAAACATTAGCAAGACTTAGGCTCAGAAACAGAAGAAAATCGTCTTCAATTCTTCCACTCCAAAAGATTCCGCGAGCCTCCGCGGATGGAAGTAATTTCCGCTGGTTGTTAAGAAGGCAATCTATCATACCTCGGTCAGAATGGCGGGAGGCATTCTGTTGACATCTTTTGACCGTCTTCAGCCGATTAATAGACAACGAGGAGATAAATTTACTTTTTCGCTTATATGATTATGTGGCACACTGGGTATGGAGTCTGTTTCTCTTCATCGTTAATAGATGAAATGCAATAACTCTTCATGGGTTCCTATTTTAGAAAACATACCGTTTTCAAGATAAAGATTAGCATCTAGTCTCTTCTCTTTGCTTTATTATTTCTTATCAGCAGCTCTAAATTGAGTCCTGATATTTTTATACGGTTTTTTGTCCACTGGGATTGCTCGAGAACAAGAATCCATAAATCAGGAAAGAAAGTGTCCGACAGAAATGAGTACTAGAGTTTTGTCAACTGTAAATCTTCTTAACATTTGATTTCGGCTAGTAGAGTACATATCATACTTACTCAGTGCTCAAAGCAATTATAGATAACATTTTCTGACCGGTATTAAAGTATTGGCTTGATTCGTTTTTCCTTTGCCGTTCTTTCGTAAATGAATTGTGTATTTTTATGTACATTTTTATGCAATAGGATAAAAATGCATTTTAATACCTATTCCAATAACTGCTGGGGTAAAATTTAATTTATTTCGGGCATGTGCATTAGCTGACTAGAAACGGCTTTACTTGAGATATCTAGAAACACCTTAAAGCATATTCGACGATGAGCAAGTTTGTAAAACAGTTCAGTTTCGGCCTGTGTTTGATGGCTAGTAAATCTTTTCAGTTTTATGTAAATATAAAGAATATCATGTGTAACTTAATCTCGAACTTTATTAAACGATTTTCTTAGAAATAGAAAAACTTAAGACGAATAGTCTGCTGATAGGCAGAACATTTGCGAATAGAAACGAAGTTTAGGAAGACTGACTATTTGATGAAAAGTCTAAAAAGATTGTCCTTGAAGTAGGCTTAAAGTAGTCTATTTAGACTTCATTTATACTCGAAGACGGGCGTACTTATCGCATTTTTTTAGAAAAGGTGTCATCAGATTTGACGGATGTCTCTCCAGAAGCTTCTTGCCCATACATCTGGTTCTAGTATGATGGGAGGGGTGTGTACATTTCAGCATCAATGTCGAGATTGTCTTTGCCTATCCTCATCGCTGAACTGGCAGAGGTGGACTAGTCGCATGGTCATCACGGTCCTCTGAATTGAACACCATGAATTTCTTCTTGTGAGGATGGATGAAGTTCCTGATATACGAGACATCCGTAACATCTGACATCAACCTCGTGGAAGCAGCGTATGTGTTCGTAACACATCTGACCAATTCAACGAATCCGTGAATACACGCGTCGACGTTGAGAAGTATGCATTGCGGTGAATGGAAAGAATTTTGAACATTTTCTGTAACCATGATTATTTCCTTCATTTTCCTCCATCTCTTATTTTTTTAATAAAATCATGTTAACGACGCTATCGACGCCCCTTCTCTAAGGGTCGATCACGTTGCGGTAACACAGGATGGTTTGATTCTTCTTGTGTAAAATTTGTTCATTGTCCGAGACCCCCCACGTAAAGTTTGTAAATTATCTTTTGGGATATCTTGTAGAAGAGAAGTTTATTTTTCTAATCATTTTATTTCTATTTCACGCTTAGAGTTCTAGGATTTAGCAGGGATTTGTAATAGTCTTGCCAGTTTCTCTGTTTTCATTCTAGTAACTAGATTTTTGATAATTGATGTCATTATTTTTTAAAATTTTATCAATAGAAGTTAAAATAATATAGTAAGCAATTTGTATTAGCAAACTATCCCTGAATATACTTTCAAAGATAGCAATCGTACTTGTACACAGTTTTTCAGTGCGTTTAGTATGATTAAATGCAAAAGAAGTTACTGAATAATTTCTGAAATGGTTTAAAAGGGTTAAAAAATTCTATCAATAGAAAGACATTGAGTTAGACTTTTAATGTGCTATATACAACCGTCTGCCTTAAGGTTATGTTAGGTTATTTGAATACTGCAAATCACAATAGGGCTATCTGCCTAAGCAGTGGGATGCCTTAGTGGAGGACTTTCTAAGAAAACCTGGCTCCTATTCACGTTATATATGGAGAAAACCACGAACACCAATCATGCAGCCAGGCAGTTTGTCTTCAGCTCTCTTAACTACTGATGGGGTCTGTCTCAAGTCGGAACGTATAGGTAAGAGTAAACACTTAGCTTTGTCTTAAATTAAAATATTTTAAAATGTTCTCAAAGATTTAGAACAGTAACATAAAACATATTTGAAAACAGTGATCTAAGAAGCCTATTTTTGTTGCATTAATTTTCCGCCTACCTGACATTTTAAATTTATAAATCTGCAAATTTTGTCACAATTAAAATAAAAACACTTTAAAATCCTTTACTTGAAAATTTTGTTCTGCCAAGAAATATTTAAATTTCGAATTAAAAAAAATTTTTTTTGATGCCAGTTTCTGGATTCTCTTTGTTCCTGATTATATTGAAATCTTAAAATCGTGAGTAGAATAGGCTTAAATATCAATATAATTTTAAGTAAACAATTTCTTTTAATAAATATATATTCCATAACCAATGTATTCACTTTCGATGAAATTTTACAGAATTCTAACGTACATGTGGGTAACTAATATCATTTTCAAGTTTTTTTTAAATTATTATTTTCTCCCCCCCCCCAAAAGTTGATAAACAGCTATTTTGCAGGAGTAGTAAACTTATAATTCCAGTTTTAAAAATAATATAAATTTAATTACAATACATACATTAAAATAAGTAACAACTTCGCACTATTCCAATACCAGTGTTTCCAAAACAAAAATTTTCTTTGCGGATTAATGTAGTTAGTTAATCCAGTTCATTTGAGTTGTACATAAATACAATTCCTCGTCTATTTTGGATTTGATAATTCATTAAATCATGTACTGAGATCACTTTTAGGACAAATTCTTCAATAATCTTCGTGTAAAGCTAAGTTATTCAAATCTGCTTCGTCTCGTAGATAATCTTATGCTCTTATCGTGCTCTCGTCATATTTAAATTAGTTTAAATTACGCGTCTGAATCTTTGAATTTTACAACTGCAGTGTTCTAACTTTATTTACTTGAAGATTATTGTTGGAAAGTTGACAACTTCAGAAAACTTCCGTCTGCCTTAAGGTTATGTTAGGTTATTTGAATACTGCAAATCACAATAGGTCTATCTAAAATTGCTAATTTGATGTTCAAATTCCAATTTAACACTTGGAACTGTTTTACATTGAATAATTATTTATAGCTTACTAGTTTAAAGACAAATATCTGAAAATAAATTTAAAGAGAAATGTTGGAAAAAATAATACCAAAAGATAGGGAGATCTATAACCTATTTCAGTATAAATTAATGCCATGTAGAGGTTTTTATACACATTTAATAATTAATCAAGATCTAGCTAACTGTTTGTTTTCATTGCATCGTTTGAACGTACAGGTGCAACAAATATTTCCCTCAAATGAAGTCGAAACAGCTATTTTACCAACATTCGATATTTGCATGCTAGACCTGAGGGAAAAAAGTAATTATTTTCTCTAATTACTAATGAATCTAACAAAATTACAGAATCTTGGTAACTCAAATGTTATTTGCGAAGAATTTGACTTTGCGATTCCGTGACATTAATAAAGTTACAGCTTTTGTTAATTTCAGGGCATTTTACTTCGAGGAGTGTTAGTTTTCTAGTCATTTTCTTAAAAGTAATATGAAATATGTACCTTATTCTTCAAATTTAACTTTTTTATAAATTTCAGAAAGCATTTTCTGTTTTTTAAAGGTGAATGAAGAGAAACGTTTTGTCAGTAATAAATTGAAAGCTATCTATTTGCCCTTTGACATTTTCATATCCATACTTTTAATACGAGAAAAATGATCATACGCAATTAAACCTCTTTTATTAATCACTGCAAATGGAAGGGATGGCTGCAAGATTTGCATTCTCTGTTATTTTTAACTGAGATTGTATCTGAGCTTTATTTTCAGAAACAAAGCGTTTAGAAGAAAAAGTTAGCAAGTGGCGAATTTGTGCTTATGAAATCATGGAAGAAACTGTCGTAAGGAGGTAATGTTTAAGAGTATTTGGTAAACAGTACTTGGATCGATGCATTTTTTAATAGTAAAATCAGTTGAAAGGGCTTCCCTGCCCCGGGATAGGAAAAAAAAAAAAAAAAAGAGCAAGCTAAACGTAATTCAGGGGTAACATGAGCAGAATGCGTAAAAATATCGAATTGCTTGCAAACGAGAAAGAATATTGAGAACGAGGAGACTTAAAGTATTCAGAAATGTACTGGAGTTATAAAGCAGTTTTAAAAACATGATTAGTGAAAAATCAACTTATCTAGTCAGGCGGATTTTAATCGTGAAGTGCTCAAATAGTTAAGCTCATGAAAGCGAATAACTTTTCTGATGCAATTGTAACATTTTTCCAGCGTAGTAATATGGTGTTTAAAATATTTAATAATTTTTGGAAACAAAATAATTAAAGAGAAAAAAAATATTCGAGGGAGTGTTAATAGTACTGAGTCTGCATTTTGCATTTACCAATAAAATAGACTCAAAAATTGCATTTCAGTTTGAAGTTGAAAAGACATAAGCTTGGAGTTGATAAAAACGGGAAGAGATTTATTATACTGAAAACAAAATGAAATATACAAGTAAATAATTCTACAGTATAAAAAAATCTCTTGCATCATGCTACTGAAGAAGGATATTAATGTATTCTTCCTCGAAATGTGATGGTTTTTGTGATTGATATTGAGAAATAAAAGCTCCATTTTCCATTACTATCTTAGTGGTTGCCTTCCATTTTGAGAAAATCAACGATATCCAGAAAATATCATACTTAGCGATTCCAATTTTTAATTTGTTATAAGTAATAAAATAATCAAAAAAAGTAAATAAAGCACACCACATTAAATAGTCATGAAATGCAAGGTGAAAGGTGTAAAGCAATGTTAATTTAAACGAAATATTCCCTCAAGCGTGTTGAACCCCCTTTTTTAATAAATTCCTTCTTCCCCTTCATGTAGAAATTAAAGCCAAATACACATTGCTTCCAATAATTTATTTTTAGAAAACATTTTCTTAATGTGTTTCCGATCTGGTCACCTAGCCTTTACTACCAGCATCCGTTTTCCAATCGAGCTGAAACCTTAACAGACGATCTTACCTGTCTTCCTCCGCACTTTGAAAATGTACAAACCACCCTCGGAACAAACACACCGTCTGACAAGCTGTCATGCAACGTTTTTCACTCGCTGCCTCATTTCCCGCTTCTACTGTTCCCTTCCCCCCGAAGACGGATGTCGATTCTCCTTTTTTTACGCATGTATATTTATTTATGACTACTTTTCTTTCCCTCCTTTTTGGTTCGCTTTTTCTAGTGAGACTGATTTCAGCAACACAATAATCGCTGTGCAGCTTTTTTCTCTTTTTTTTATTCTTTTTGAGCTTTCCTTTTTATGGAGACTGCAGTGGAGGGTCTATCCACTTAGCAGACAACGCTATTTTTCGCAACCCACAATATCCCCTTCCTTTCTGAACTTCTTAGGAGTTAACGGTACGAACTCTTTCCTCGAGCCCTTATTCCTAACGTTACTATTCGCTTATTTTTCTTTATTCCCTTTATTTATTTCATCGCATTGTTTATCCTTTCTACAAACATTAAACGGATAATATTTCCTCTGTCAAAACTGCTAAGTATTATAACGGAAAATCATTTCTTCAAAGATACCGTGGGAATGCATGCCAGATGTTTATTTTCTCTCCTCAAAGGGAATTTCTGAATTTGGCGATTCAACTCCAATATCCCCTTCTTAAATATTAGAAGCACAGTATTCGGTATGTGTCGAGAACAGTCTATATAAGAGCGAAAGTTTTTAAATGCGTGCATTTCAAAACTGTGTTAATTAACTAAAAAAAGTACTCTGATGAATTGTGCGTTGCCAAATGAGTGTGCCAAAAAGACTGCATTTCTAATCAGAGGTAATTAATTTCTGGGTTAATTAATCTGAGTTAATTTATGAAATGATTCTGGATTTATGGGACAATTTCTGCAATACAATATAACATACAACAAAATACATTGTTCGGAGATAAAAATCTCCAGACATTAAAGCTGCCTTATACTACAAACAAATGTATTGTTCAATATGATCGCACATTACTTATATTATGAAAATTGAAGACTCAAATGTTGTATTACTTTTTACTAAGGGAAGATATAAGGCGGTCACTTTTTAATGGACATATCAAGTATATACTGTTCGAACTAAATCTTTCAAGGAATGAGTTACCATTAATGGCTGCAGTTACCCAAAAGATATATGGCAAACTCAAATATATATCTATAGCTCCAAGGCAGATAATAGAAAGATCTGTATATAACTTCTTGCGTAGATCATCTTAATCCTGCTAACCTGGATAAAATGCTGAATAGTAATAATACTGTTAGACACTCCAAGACACTTAAAACACTTTCTTTAAATCGTAAAAATGGCAAATTACTAAGTGAACTTTAGTCGCAAGATATTTTTTTTTTGCAGATGTACAATAATAATTGAATCAACAGATTTTTCTTGTCATTGATTTAGATTTATTCCATACGTATTAAACATTATAAAAATTATCAACTTTAATCATCGATCGCCTTTTATATTACTGTCAGATTTTTATTGCTTCTCCTTGTCTAGTTAACAAAGATTTAGTTAGCATTATATGTTTTTTTGAACTAGATAGCAGAATTTTGCTCTCAGGGCAATTACCAATTAAAAGTGACTCACTGATATGTCTATTAAATTACAGTGAAGTTCATATTTAAGAGAACTTTAACTTTTAACGATTACCTCTATTACTGAATAATAGATTTTAACGAAATTTTAATGGATATGGGTTGATGAAAAACAAAGTATATATTACGCAACATTCATAGCCCATATAATTGTGCGTATAGCTCATCTGGGTAAGAATATCAAACACAGAGGTTGCAAAATCGAACAAGAAAGGAGATACTGTTCTCTGTAACAGTACAAGTCTCATAATATAACTTCATACTGGAAATGAGACAGTTAATTAGTCTCTGCGGCAGTAGATCCCATACCTCTAGCAACGATGTTTCAGGTCCTGGAAGATTCTGGAATGGAAAAGGCGGCTTGCAGTTACCCTCCTAAGAGGGTTCCAAATATATTTAGGTTTTACATCTGGAGATAGGTTGCCCAGTCTAACTGGTTAATATCCTCACTTTCCAGAAAATCGTTCACAAAAATAGCTCTATGTTGTCGCATATAAAATTGAGCTGAGAGCCAACTGCGGCTTTGAAAAGCCGAATATAGGGCTCTAAATCTCGTCTGTTTACTTTTTTACTACTTCTGCGGACAAGATAGCCCCGACTTAGTATAGTGCAATGAACATCGACTTTGGAACAAGCATCAGTGGGAGACCATTAACTTCAAAGATTAGTCCAGATTCAGTCTAAACATTAATTATCAATATATCATCATTTGAAAAAAAAAAAAAAAAAAAAAAAAAAAAAAAAAAAAAAAAAAAAAAAAAAAAAAAAAAAAAAAAAAAAAAAAAAAACAAGGACCATTATCATTTCTCCAACATTCGAAAAGAGCTCAATACTGGTATAGGTAGGCATTATGTTACACAGGGGCCCTTATGTTTCTAACGGAGGCTCTATGATTGATGAAAAATATAGAAAGAGATTTTAGAGCCCCGTTTTTGTATTTTCACTGGTTCGACTGGCACTTAGTTAACTTTTATGAACAATAGCTATCTACATAAGTCTAATCTGATGGGTGGCCTTCTGGAAACACGGATAATTACCGGATGGATTGGCCAACGAGATCTCCATACGCAAACCTTATTAAATACGTCTGGTGAAGCAATAAAGAGGGCAATTGCAACTCTGTTTCCTCCCAGAACTGACTTGAAGGCAGCTTTCTGCAGTAGAGGGACGGACTGACACTGGGTCTCGTAAACTGCCTCATTTAGAGTATGAAATCAAGTTGTATGATTGTGACAAAGGTTTAGCCTCCAATGGCTCCTCTTTTTATTCTCTTCTGTTTTAGGCTTTTATTTGCCGATAAGCCTTACGCACAATAATACATGGGCACCATGGCTACTGTACGGTATATTCTTTTGTCTTACATCAGTCTATGGTCATACCAAATTTTATTAAAATCTGTAGGAATAATCGAATTAAAATCTAGGAATAATCGACCAAATGGGAGAATTCTTTTAATTTAGAGCGCCAGTGAACACGCTACTCATATATAAAAGAATATTAACTCAATAACTAATTATTTTCAAACCTAGGATGCCGTAAATGTTTCGATCAAATCTATAAATATTAAGAAAAAATATTGTACTCCTAGTTCTGTTGTTTCTTGCTTGGCTTTAATCTAATCAAATCTCTAAATGTAAAGAAAAATTAAGAAAAATATTGTATATCTAATTTTGTCGTTTCTTGCTTGGCTAAATTTTAAAGTAGACTTATACGGAGAAACTTCTTTGAGTCTAAATTAAGTAATTCTTAATTTTAGATCCCGTCAGAATCAGTAAACAGTTTATAACAGTTTATAACAGTTTATAAATGTCTCCAGTTGAGGAAAAGACTGGTGAAGTTAAGGAAGGACTCTTTTATGTTTACTACATTTAATCGGTCTGCTATAATAAGAACTCTACCACTTCTCAGACTGATTGGTACCAGTGCTATGACTGAAATGATAATGCATCTTTAACATCATCAATGTGCTTTGTGATCTCAATGAATTCATAAAAAGAACAGGGTTCGTTCAAACTATCCACGATATTGTGAGCTCTAAATTTTAGTCATTCAGGAAGATTTATTTCTTCACTGTTCAACTGAATGTGTTCCTGTCTGAGCAAAATTATCATGAAGCAGAAACATGAATTCAGCTATTGACTTAGTAAACCCGAGAAATAAACTATACTAAACTAACGAACCATAAACGGTGAATTCTGAAGTATTGTCGAACGATACTGCAAAACAGCCTCAGTAGCTGTTACAAATGATTTCCATCTCAGCTAAAAAAGAGAAGCCAGTAATTCAATTAATTCGCAGGGAGACTATTCCCTTTGATTTTCATGATGGCACGGCTCCTTAGAAAAGGCATTACGAATGATGAGACATAGTATATCATTTGGAGTTCCAATAAACATGTGTCAACTGAGGCTTCGAAAAACCATATTTGCAAGATAGTTTTGTGCCCCCTCAGCGAAAATAGCTTAATGGTTTGGCTGAATTTGAGCCTCCTTACTCTTGCATTTTAGTAGAACACAATGTATTTTCCACAATATGAGAGCAATTTGGAGCACTCCGTTTCTTCTTTCAATATGACTCATTTCTTAACAAAGCATGATTTTTAGCTTCTTGATTGAAGACATGAAGGTATTAAGAGTTTTTAACTGAAGAGTTAAAAATCCCGATCTCGCCCAAATTAAAAACTCGAAAGTGTTGTTTCGCTTCAGAGGTACTTGAATAAATACCCCTCTTCAAATATCCGTTTTACTACAGGGATAGATTCGCAGAACTTAGCGGACATCTCCTTTCTGCAACCCTTTTTGATCGTATATGTTTAAGGAACCTGATGATAAACTATTCGAAAAAATGAACCGGGAAAAAAAAAGATTGCAAAGTAGATAAAACGTGTACAGATAATCTGAAATCAACTATGAAAGATAGTGAGAACTTTTATCAAAGATACTAGAGAGTGACCATCAAAAGAAGTATTATTAGTTGGACTTTACAACATCCTGCAGTCCAGACGTCGAAGTTGAAAGATAATGAAACGTTTAGTGACTGTCTATATCTAGGATAACAGGCAGGAGAATTATCTCTCAAGATTGGAGGTTTATCTTCTCCAATCAATATCTACGAGAGATTTCAAAGAGAAAAATGGTAAACACTGTCCGAGTTATAGCTAATATTTCATTAATTTTTATAATAGGCTTTAAAAATTATCGATTTGGATGTGTATTATTAGCATTAGTTATAAATAACGTATTGTAATAGTTAAATATTTTAAAAAGATAAACAGGATGTAAGCAAAAGCATGTTATTTTGTCAGTAAGAAATATGCAAGATAATAAAAAAACACAAGTCATTCTCAATGCGAGTTAAAAAATTCGGACTTGAGAAAGAAGAAAGCAACCTTAAAACGTTAAAAAGTGCGACTGATCAGTAATAATAGGGAAAGGAAGTAAAATACATAATAAACTGTTCTAAATACGAGAGCAAATGCATTTATACACACTTGAATTAAGTTATTATACTAATAATTATTAAAAACAGCTAAGAAAGAAGTACCTAATTCCTATCTATTAACTCCATTGATGATAATGTTCAACCAATAACAAAAACTAATGCTGTCTATGTGAAGGGTGAAAAACGTAAGGCCGCTTGAAATCTTTTTGGAGTAGTATTTCGTACTTCCTTATTGCCTTCGATTAATGCAATTTTCATATCATATTAACAAGCTAAATACAAAATACATAAGGCAAATTTTATCTAATTACTTAGAGCTATTTATGTTGTATACTAAGCAAATCTATGTAAGCTAAATCAATGTATCATAAATAGCTTAAAGTACCCTTTTAGAAAATTTTAAAGAAATTTGTTGTTTACTTACTAAGAGCTTTAGAACAACTTTCGTAAGCTGATAACAGAAATTAATGAATAGGAGGCAAAGAAATCAGGGTATGCACATTAAATAGCTGCATAACTATTCTATAAATAATCTTATTTTCAGAAAAAAGATTATTTTCTGAGAATACATTATTAATAGTATTTAGCTGATGTCTTCAGTGAAGTTCATAATTTACAGGTGAAACTAGCTGTCCTTTCATAAGACAATAATTTGAAGTCACTCTTATGACAAGAAAGAGGATGGTTCGCAAATATGGAAATGGATTTGGGGGTAACCACGTCTTGACGGAATCGCTTCATCAAGGTGCCCCTTATAAAGGTGCCAGTCATAAAGGCCCCAGCTTCTCTAGGTAAGTTGGCCCCTGTTTGGAAAAAGAAAAGCCTTTATTAACATGCCTTAACCTTGATGCAATTAAGTTTTTACAATGTTCTTCAATATGTAAGAGAATCAGATTAACAACTAAGACCTTAGTTCATTACGGTTTATCGCCGTGTTAAGATGGCCACTCTTTTCTGAAAGTTACCTTTTTCAAGTTCGAAATTTATGTGGGCACCTTTACACCTACGACCGTAATGAAGATTTTTGTCTTTTCGAGCAATATTCCAACAAGGCTGGCATCTTTATCATGGGATACCTGTCATGTTATCCTGTGTAGACAACATGCTCACTGAATGCTTTCTTGTACTGGATCATTTTGTTGCATTTGTAAATTAGTGTTGCCATACAAAACATATTTAAACGTATCTCGAGATTCCTGATTGCAGATATCCTTTCGGAAAAGAAAAAGTCGTATTTTCTGCAATAATATCCTCAATAAAATCAGTAACTGGACTGATGTTTAATTTTGTTTAAAGGGACAATTTGCCCATATAAGGACTGTAAATTTCATTTTGGCATTTTGGGTTGATTCACTAAAAATATTGTTTCACTTTTCTAATTGTTGCCCCCAAATATTATCGCCCTGTATTATATTTAAAGAAATTAAATAATGAAGAATCTGCATAAATGTATATATGTTTCTCGCATTGTAATAAAACAACGGTACGTAGAGCTATCCAATTGTGAATAACGTACGTTTCCACCCAAATATGGGCATTTGGAAGCCCGAATTTGGAATTTGTTTTATTATCGATTTATATTTTGTAAACCTTTAACGAATTTTTGATTAACAAACTCAAGGATTTCAAAGCGAGCAATGACAGTGTTGTGCAGAAAAAAACATTTTTATTTCCAGCGCATGAGACTGTGTATCGGAAATTGATATGCTCATTTTAAATTTATTTTGCGATATTGCTCTTGAACTGAATTTTATGGTTTAAGAGCGAAGTACATGATATTTAATAAATAAAGGCAACATACAAAATGTAAAAAAAAAAAGACCATTTGGACATAATTTAAAATCTGAAACATTTGAGATTTGTATTGTTTTTTTTAACGTATATATTATTTACTTTGAATAATATAATAGAACCGCCCCTTTGGACCTAATTTAAAATCTTGAAATCTTTCAGATTTTTAATTTTATTATATTTATTAAACAGATAATTCTACTACTGAATTTCCTTCTTTTGCACAATAATAGTCTGATAATATTTTTTATTCGCTGTTGAATCTAAAGCATGTTTCTTCAAATTTGTTTTGGAAGAGTTAAAGGTGTTTAAATTAATATTCCCTAGAAGAGTTACACGAATGCAAACAATTCTATGCTTTTTTAATTACTGCTATTCGAAAGTACTATCAGAGGCCGCGCCATTACCTGACTGAGCGACTATTCTTCGAACGTTTGTCTGACCTACAGCTTCCGAGAACGTCGACAAATTATGCAAATGCGGGAAGGTCGCACCATTTCCCCACTTTTCCTCGCGTGGGCCTGAAGAGAAATTCCGCAGAAGAATAAGCCGTGTGCCGCTCTGCTGCTACGCGTAGAGGTTCGGAGACCGATTGGCGGATTCGGAGAAATCCGATCCGCCGAAATGATCGGGCGGTGATGTTCGTGGAACGGATCGGTCTCCGAGACCCACGCTTCGGATACAGTCGCTCGTCTTCGATTCACCTGTTGGCTTATTAAATGTTTTGATTCTAGTAAACAGCGCGCAGAATAACCTGGAATTACTAAACGAAAAAAGGAAAATAATGGAAAGAAAATGTTCAAACTGGAATGGGCATCCATGTAGGCTGGAAAGTATTGGAGTGGAGAATAAAATGCCCCAATTTTAGAGTATGTATTTCGGTAACCTTCTCACGGTGCGAAAAGTTGTACTGGCAAACATAAGCCTTTACCTCAAAAGAAGTATTTTTATTCCCTTAATTACCTTTTATAGGTCACAGGCTTGAGGTATGTGTGTTTGCTTTTGCTCACAGTCTTTTAAAAATTTTTCTCAAATGATCAGCTATCAAACTTTTCGAAAAATTTCTGCTCAGAACATTCTACTTTTCAACAACTTCTGCACAAAAAAGTACCTCTGCACAAAATAAGTACTTTCTTTGCCACTTGTTTCTTCCACACTAAAATTAAAACAGTTGATTATTCGAATTTTTCGTTAGGCTATAAAATTTTTACAATCGAATTGAAAGATATTACAGAAATAATTTGTTGCTTGGTGATAATAATAGTCATGATAATTTTTATTAAGATATCATTCTTCAAGTTTATTATAGAAACTAAATAAAAAATTTAAAAAAAACTGAAGCGAACCCAGGTATTCATTCGATATTTTATAGTAACAAAATTCTTATTAACTTTATTTATTATTACTCATGTTTTAATAGACTATAGATAACAACTATTTATTTATTCCTTTATAAAAATATGTATAAACAACTTTCCAGAATTAAACAGCGTCCATAAAATTTCAATATATAAAAGTGAATCTGAAAGAATAAATATAAAAATTGTGAATTATCCGAGACGTTTTTTCCTTCACTAATTTACTTTTGAATTTGCGGTCGTGCTTAAGAATTTCTCACAAGCATTGAGCTTAATGAGGCCTTTGATGGGATTTTTTTAATGTGCTTTGGTTTTGTTTATTTGATTATGAAAACGCATTCGAGGGCTATCTGCCTAAGGGAAAGGATGTCTTCTTGGAGGACTCTGTAAGAGAAACTGTCTCATATAAACGTTATAGATAGAGAAAACTGCGAAAATGGCCTATGCGGACAGCTTCTTCGGTGAAATTCAAGCCCAGAACCGAACTACCTGTGTTCAATGAGTTTACTGCTCCGCCCTGATAGTGGAACCTGAACTAATTTTGATTTTACTATTTATCATCAGACAGGAAGCACTCGTACACTACATTACAACGCACTCGTACACTACATTACATGGTAAAGAGATTAAAGTTACACAGTATTTTTGAAAAATTCTTCTTTAATTCATGCTGAATGCAAACTACACGCTCTTTATTTCTATATACGGTAAAAATTAACTGATGCCAGAAATTATGTTTCAAGTTATCATTTTCTTTAATTACATCTTTCACGATTCTAGTCTGTCAATTTCAGTTATAAATGTTTTCCTAATAATGTTATTAGTCAAAGTAATCTAGTAAAATCCTTTTTTTTTATTTCCGCGTCCCCAAATGCAGCGTCATGACACTCGACCGTTGTCATACCGTTGTTTCAATGAGGCTCTCGACCGCGCTTGTTTATTGTTCTCCAAACCTCATTGATGCCATACGTCACGCAAACTCTTCTAGTTGGAAATATACTCTTAATGTCTAGAATTATTTCGTAATTAGCTCTGAGCTTCGGAAAGAATGTAACAGTGTTTACAAGTCATCATTACTTCGAAGTCAGTAACCCCTTTTCCATCATGCATACGTTTCAGTTGTCTTCCCTCTCCCATACCGAATGGATAATTTTACACAAAAAAACTATAATAAAGGTACTTATGGCGTTTGCCGGCATGTGAGATACATAATGAAAAAGATGTAGCCTATTCCTCAATATCTTTTTGGGAGGATGAGAGGAAAGGTGTGATATTAGCATATTTGTGAAATCATGGTATTTCATTGGAAAAGTAAAGTGCCATAATTTCATACTTTGAAGTATCAGATATACACTCTTTTGAAGGGAAAAATAATGCGCCATGAACAAAGTGGCTGATGTTTTTATTTAAATTAAATATGCATAAAACTCTCACACAGGTAATGAAGTGATTAAACATTCAAGACCGTTGACTCATCTATTATTAAGACTCATTAAGACTTATCAATAGCTATCAATTACACATTGAATGCTCAAATCAGTAAGTGAAGAAACTCTTCCCTGGAGCCGATGCAAACTCGTAAACGTTATAAAGATTCCTAATCTCATTCTGCGATAGATTCTCACACTCATTCCGGAAGTGTTGCTCCATATCTGCTACATTTGGGGGTTCCGAATCTGGTGGCCTGTCGATTGGAGAAAGGCCTGGTGATCTTGCTGACGAGTGAAGAGTATCAACAGCTTGAAAAAGTCCAGAGATATGACAATCATATGGGATCTAGCATTATCCTGTTCGAAACTGGCTCCAGTATTTCGTGCCATGAAGCTCGAAAAAAGTCCAGAGATACTTCGAATGACCGCTAATATAAATGATGCTAGAATCTTTAATTTGTGTTTTATTATTTATTTTTATTTCGCCTACTTAGGCAACTATTTCCCACAAAATGGAGCTTCTTAACTGGCAGCGACATGCTAGTCTCCGAAATGCATAGAGATTTTCCATAAATCCAATATAAGTCTAAAGTAGAAATTTGTTTAATTTTAAATTTAAAATGCGAGCTTCTTTCCACTATTACTTATTTTTTCCTCATGAAGTAAGTTTATTTTTGAAGCAATAATAAAATTGCCTATGTGTACAAGGAGAATCTTTATCAGAATCATTTTGGTGATTTTATTGTCTTCATTTTCTGTGATATACCATCAAGAACAAAACTGTCATGGATTGGTGAATTTCATTATTAATTGTTATGATTTCTAATTATGTTTCGTTTAATTGAAAGACGTCTCATTCTTGGCATTTAGCATCTAGTTTAAGATGCACAGTGTCAGATATTATTTAGAAAGAGTACTCAGCATTCTGCCTTGTTTACACCTGACTCCTAATTTTATATAATATAATGTTTGTTAATGGAAGAATTTTAGGAAAATTAATTACGATGTTGCATAGATGAGTTACTTTTATTTCATAACATTCTAATACTTTAATATTAGAATAAACTGAACTCGTTTCACCGAGAATATCTCCTGGAATTCGTAAAGGAAGAGAGAAAAATGTATGATTTCGTTAATATAATTTGAATTATGTGCAATACCTCAGACTTTAGTGGCTGTGGTCACCTCTGTCTTTCTCTTCAGACAATATAGCTTGTCAAAAATGCATTAATGGCTGTTGTAGCAATAAAAAGAATGGCAAAAATGAGAAGCACTCTTCGAGGGCTATTGGCTATATGACGTCATGCAGCGCGAGATAAGAATCGCTTGGTCAGTAAGCTCTTTCTCACCTACTTTGCTTTGTGCGTCAGTATGACCGCGAGAGCTGACGCGTGTTTATTCTCTGTGTTGAATGCACTTTCATGATGAATTCGCCTCACGTGTTCGAAACAAGAGAGAAGAAAAAACCGCATCGCTTCTGCCCATATTATTAATGACTATAATTATTATTAAATATTCAACATGAAAAGAAGTTCATACAGTGTAATCAGTTTCATTTAACTTTAGAATAGATTCCAGTGCCCAATAGGTTGCCTTATTTTTTATAATAAACGAGGACTGCGTCTTTGAAGGCGTTTTATAAAAGGGAAAAGAAAATTAAAGATTGTCATATCAGGGTCCGATTAAGATAGTCTTTTACCCAGGCACAGTAGATTTCAGAGGTCTCTAATATTCTCTTACATGGTTTTTATTAAAAAAAGGGAAATTGTGAGAAATTACAAGATGGATTATTTGAGGCCTCTTAAAGTAGGGTCCTAAGCCTGTTCCTTGTAAGCTTAGGCGGCAATGAGGCTGTGCCTCATATATATATTTAATATTAAAGGAAAATATTTATGAAAAAAATGAGAAAGTTTGTATGTTGTATCTTAAAGCTTGTAGAGCTATTATTTTTTATTTTATTCTAGAAAAAAGGATTTAGCTATGCCCCTACAGTAGATCTTCCTGGTTTCCCGACGGCTAGTCAAACGTGCTAAATATGCTACATTAGAAAAGCATGCAAAAGGGGGGAATGGTGACAATTCCTTATGAATTAATAAAATACGCATTAGTTTTAAAAGATAAGTTTAAAGATTCTGCTATTATATCTTTTTCCTAACTGTTTGGAGAGGTTTATGAAACAGAAGAACTTTTAGGAAGACCCTTTAAGGGTAAAATAACAAGCAAATCGTCTTATGTTCCAGTCATTACGGTTTATTAATTAGATAAACTAATTCGTTATAATCACATTAGCTCTGGCCCTCTTTTTAAGTTGTAAAATATTTTTAGGGCGCAATGTTTTCGTTCTGCTGATCTTATATCACGGGGGATGAAGGAAGACTTTCATCATTCGTGATATAAGATCAAAAAAAATTTTACTATACATTCTAATATAGAAAAAATCGGCTCATGATAATACTAATAACCGGATTATAATAAAACTTCGTATCTAAATACCTTTCATCCTAACAGCAGGTAATTAAAATCTAGCATTCGATGAAGTTGACGATGTGATGTTCCAATGCCCAAGATTCTAACATGTTGAGCATCCTGGAGGTGTATTAATGAGCGAAACTCGATTTCAGGGGCAAAATTTCCATTAAATTCCACCTTGACTGTAACAATTCAAAGAATGCGTTCATTGCGAGTTTATATCATAATTTGAAGGAGGATGTGTTATCGAAATGTAAGAGACTGGATGAGCTAATCGAAGAATCGCTTAGACATGGAAGACATTGGTTTTGGAACGATGCTGATCGGAGTAGGCAAACAACGGCCTGTTTCAGCGTTAAAAGAGCAGCGAGACAACAATACGTGAGTATAGAATAGTCGTTTCTCTCACAGTATTCGAATTCTTCTGTATCAACGATCCAGCATGTGACCCACACAGAATTGTGCTGCAGGACTACTAACAGGCGATTCAGAGAGCAAAATCTATATTTACATCACCCGTTATATCCCCACTAGTATACACTATCAAGCACGATTGCATGGATTCTACGCTCGATCGATTTGGAATTAAACTAACCGGCGATGAAATGTTTCCAGTGAGTAGATCTGTTTTGAAATGAATCCCGATCATTGCTCAGACATAGCTAGAAGCATCTAAAACAGTTTTAAAATCCTATCTTTATTGTCGCATGAAACACAGCCCGACAAATGGGAGTTATACTCTGAGGTGACGTTTCTTTTAACAGGCGGAATCTTTAGAGAGTCTTGAATAGCATCCTTACAGCACAGAGTTATATTAACGAAGTTTTACGTCCTATTCTGTTGCTTTTTCTTTCCCCTCAGCTTTTTAGTAAGATAATGTCCGGGCCGCAAACACATCTGTACGGACTGTGAGCCACTAGGAATGACAGCTGACCTGACATTTAAGTAAATGTCTTTCAGTGTATCGTAATCCTGGCAGATGGGAAACTTGACTCTGAAAAACGGCCGGTGTTATTTATTTTGATTAATTAAGATTTACGAAATACAGAACCTACATAAATATACAAGATTCTGGTGAGTACTTTCATTGTATAAATTAATACACTCATTATTGTTTTCATACTATACTTACGTGCTATTTACATGAACTTTAATGATTCCGATGTCCGTACTTATATACCCAATAATCTTGATTAACATTATGTACATGGTGGGATTCAGTTCAAGCAAAAGCGCGAAACATTACACAGTCCATATTTACAGTTCTTTTACAGAGATATACGTAATTAAAAGTAGTTAAAACATTTATATTGGCTTGAAGTTCTTTCTGATTATTCAACTGTTTTATGAAACGTATTTTCAGCAAATGCTCATAGTAACTGAATGTACTGATAGTAACAATGTTTAGTACCTAAGTATCTACGCTTACAGTGCTATTTTCTATTCTTCATTACGAACTGATTAACTTACGTTACATCTCAGCACTCTATAACTCAACATAGCTAACTAAGTGATGACGCTAGACTGTTATTCCTGGTGCCTTTAGTTATTGCAACTAATATTGAGGATGCTAGAAGCTGTAAAAGGAATTTCATTGTTACTGTACTAATCCTCGAGAGTTATTTTTGTTTAGCTGCTGCGCTAGGCTGCATTTCACTTAAGAATGATTTGTCGAAGCAGTCTTCTCCGTTGCAGAAAGCAAAATGTGTTGTGCCGAAACTGCTAGGGAATTCTCTTTTTTAATATTTTACTGCACAGAGTATGATAATGTTCTACATCTTACCTTTGGCTTCCTTATTTTCATATGTAGTTTATATTATTCATATGTAATTAATATTTTTCCTTATTTCCTATGTATTACTATTCATAGCCGTGTCTGCTGCGGCCAGTAGGCACTGCTAACTGCTATGAATTGCTTAGTTTCTCATTCTTTGTGATCGGACAGATGAAAAGGTAGTGATTTGGATAATCTACCCCTCCCCATTCACGTGAGTTTGTGTCTCGTTTTCCAGACCTATGAAGGTATTGGAGAAAGGGACTATGACCCGGGTAAAACTGAGTCTGTGTCCCACTTTGTGACACTGTAATACATGAAACTCGCATCTACTATTATACTTATATCGGTTCTTTAGAGATTTTATTGGGATACTCTAGTGTATAGTCCTGTTGTTCTGATGGCGTTACTTAGCTGATTCAATTTCTGCTTTAGTTGTCTGAGATGTGGTATTCAAGAAAGTCTATAGTTTATTGTAATTCGTAGACACTTAAGGTTGTTGACTCCTCTGATACAGATTCCATTTAACTTGATACTTAGATTTTTGTATTCAACCACTTTTCTGCATATACGAATAGCTGTTTAATTTCTTCCGCTGCAATAGTTAATTTGTGCTGTCTTGCCTAGCTTGCAAATGTGTTGATCGCGTTATCGTTTTAAATCTAATGTCTTTGTTTTCATGAAGTCATCAGAGTAAGCCGGAATTCCCACACCTTGTTGATTTTCGTAGATTTCAAAGATTGCGTTCTCTACAAGATTCCAGAGTAGGCCTCAGACAGGACCCCTCGGAACATCCTCTCTCCAGGTTGACTTATATCACTGTCTGTTGTGGCTTGTAGCTAGCGGTCCTACAAGAAACTGTGTATCAGATTAAGGATCTCTTTCCAGCAGTTGCTTGTGTCTCATTCGACTACATCATTCAACTAAGCCTTCGACTTCGTCAGGTCACCATAACGAATCGAATGCCCTTTTGATATCCATTGAGACAACCAGTGTTTGTTTTATCTCTCTTCTGCTCATTAGCATCTGAAAGCTGTTTTATTGCATTGTCTGTGGACTTGCCAGAGCAGAAGCCAAATTGTTTTCATTAATCGTATTGTTCCTGTGCATATGGAACTTAGGCATTGTTAGCAGTACTCCCTCTAAAATCTTTCCGCCATCTCTTTTATCCTCAAATACTTTTTTAGTCAGTTTAGTTGCCAGATTTGCCCCCCATAACGTCCATTCAAATCTAACGGGATGATGTTTCCGACAGTCTCAAAATGTGGGCGAATCAACCCAACAGTTGTAAAATATTTGGCAAGAAATACCGCCTCACAGCATCCGTTAATTTTAAAAGCCATTGCTACGCCGGGTGGCAGCTAGCATCTATGTCAGAAGGAATTCTTTGCCTTACTAGCCTGTTTACTTTTCGCAGCTCTTCTTTGGAAAAAAAATCTAGTTCGTCTAAAATCTCAATAATTTTCAAACTTTGTTTTTTTGCATATATATTATATTTACCAATTTTTATCGCAATTTAATATCTACTTTCTGTTTCATTTTTTGTCTTAGCAGTATAAAGCTTCACTTTTTCTAAAATTCTCTTGTTGTTCGTATTTTAAGTTATTTAAGTCTTCATATGTTATGCTAGTATTTTAAAATTCTTACCTCTCTTCACCTGCTGTGCGCACAATAATTCTAATTTCTTTACCAGTGGAGTGAAAAAGTAAACTATACGTCCAATATTTTTAAAGTAAAAGAAATACATTTTTAACTAATTTGTTTCATCATTTTATAAAAATAATATGTAAATATATAGGTAACAAGTTAGAAATCTAACTTAAAATACACTGCTCCAAAGAGAAAATTCTGCCACGATGCTATATAAAACAAGAATATTTACAGATCTATTTGAAGAAACGAGTATTGCAAAATTTGTGGTTTATGGTCAATGAAATAATTTAGAAGTTGAAGCAAAAGTTTGTGTTCAGTACAGAACTCGAGCTCTCATTGAAGTACAACATGTCGGTTAATGATCATATCACACAAAGAAGTTGGCATTTTACTTAGCAATACTTCCTGTATATTTAACATCTGGTTATGTGTAATTAATTGAAATTATTTTTCCCTCATTCCGCAAAACTTAATTCTCTGTCTGCGCCCCAGCTTCGTCTCATTTGAAGCATATTTTCCACAGTGTTGCATTTTTTTTGCGTCAATGTTATGCTGATGGAAGTCATAAATCTCTCTTCTTAATTATATTTGGTTAACAAGAAAGTAATTTAGTTTCTCTTTTTTTAGCGTGGAATTAAAATCACTTTTTATACGTAAGAAATGAACTTTAGTCAGTCATATATCTCCCATTCTGTTCGATGATGTTTTGCCATCTTTCTGGTAGTTTCATGATTCTGCTCTCACAGAACTTCTGATGTTTATAGGCAAAACACTCAACCAAGTGCGATTTGAGGTCATTGTTATTACTGAAATTTTTACCAGTCTAGGAATATTGTAAACCTAAAAAAAATAGTAATAAATCGAAATGAATGACAATCCTATAGTGAAAGATCGGGCCTATACGGCGGATACGACATCACTTCCAAACTAAGCTCCGATAATTTCGTACTTGTTGCTAAAACGGGCGAGCCCTCGCACTGTCGTGATGTAACACGATTCTTTTGCGATTTGCGGCCCACCAGCGGCCGAGCGGTAAAGACGCTGAACATTGGTAGTTCGGTCCGAGGTTCGAATCCCGCGAACGGGCTGGCTGCATGGGCGTTTTCGTGGTATTCCCCATGTGTAACGTGTATACGACCCAGTTTCCCTTAGAAAGTCCTCCTAGAAGGCATCCCTCCCCTTAGGCAGATAGCCCTCGTGTGCTTTGCCATAATTGAATAACCTAACCTAACCTTCTGCGATTTGCCATTTCTGACCTTTTCTCTTTGATTGCTTCTTCCAGTTTCATTAAGTTATTGAGGGTACACATCTGAGTTGATCGTTAGGTTCTTTGGAAGCAGATGAAAATACACAACGTCTTTGTAATCCCACCAAACTGACAGCATGATCTTTTCCTAATGCAGTTTAGCTTTCGATATGATTTGTTCTTATCCATCATGCTTGTATCATGATCTTTTTCAATTAATGTGATTGTAGACGACGCATTTTTCATCACCAATGGTAATTCGTTTCAAAAAGGGGTCGATTGCATTACGTTCGAAATGCATATAGCAAATATTGATTAGTTGTGTTAAGAAGTTTATTAGTTGTGAATTCAATTTCTTTCAATTCACGCGGAACCCAAATATCGAGCTATTTAACGAGTCCAAGGCATCTTATGTTATTTTCAGCTGTTGCGTGTGGTAAATATAGTATTTTTTCAAGCTCTCGCACAGTTATATGACAATTCCATTCAATTACGGCTTTGATTTTGTTATCATCAACTTCAGATGGTCCGCCAGAATGCTGGTCATCTTCAAGCGGAAAATCTCCAAAACGGATTTGTTAAAACCAATTCTGATGCATGAGTTCTGGTAAGCAGTCAACACCATAATTTTCATTTATCTCTTTCTGAGTCTCAACCACTTTCCTGCCTTTATGAAAAAAAAAAAAAAATGTCGAAAATGTTCATTTTTGCTCCCCATGTTAAAATTGACCATAAACTAACAGTTGTGAACAAAAGTCAATGGAATTTGTTTCTGTAACAACCCAAAAGCGTCAGATGCCAAATCTTGAAAGAAAAATAGTTATAAGATTGTCAGAAGAATAACAAAATAAACAAAACGCTATCCATTTGTGCATATAGAAATTACTTTTTTGCTAATAATATCTTATGGAAATTAATGCATAAAAACTACGGTTCAAATAGCAAGTATTCAACAAATGTTGCTGTTGGGCGATATTAAAATAATATTGGAAATATAGCTTTCCTTGTAAATAACTCACTTTGTAACATTCATCAGCAATGCTTCATCATAGTTTGAGAAACAAAGATCTTACTCTGCTTGGCTTCGTAAACAAGTCTTCCACCGTGACCACCACTATGACTTCTGGCATATGCGGGAAGGACTGGAATAACCACACTAAAGATGCTTCCGATATCAGTAAGCTAATTGTGTATATTAAAAAGTACTAACGAAGTCTTGTTTAGGCAAACTCATGTATAGATTTTTTTGTTAAATTCCAGTTCTGAGAGGAAAGAAAAGAAATAGAAGCGGAAGTTTGAAATGAATAAAGCTAATAAATGTTATTATTAGCTAATTATTATGGGAAAACCAATTTGTTTTACAGCCACTAAATCTTGAAATGGAGGAAATGTCTTTCAGATAAGATATCTTCTTCCGTTCATCAATTCCTACTGACAAATTTAGTCAGAGATAGTCCAGAGAGCTATATCCGCTGCTCTAGCATTGGGAAGTAGGATATGAGGCGACGAAAAGAGTACATTTAATTATGCAATGATTCCTTTTCCCAGTTAAGTGGAATATAAAGCATATCAAGTTTAATTATCTACCTGGGCCGGAAATATTATGTAGATTAAAGGGCTTTCCCCTGCGGAAATAATGGGCTTTAGAATGTGTTATGTCCTAAAATTGATACAAAACTATCTGCACAAATATCAGTGACCGTAAAAGGTGAAAAATTTTTGTTCTACATTATCGAGCCATACTGTAGAAAATATATGCAAATCTCTGTCTGTCTCTCTCTCTTTATATATATGTCGAGCAAATTAATCTCTATTTAGACAAACTAATTCGCAGAGAAGTAAAATCACAGAAAACTATTGGAATTTCCCTAGGTTTTTTTTTTTTTATTATTATTATTTTGTTTCGGTTATCTACGCAATTTTTTTAATTAAATGTAGTAATGATTCCTTTCTTTCTTCGTTTTTCTTTAAGAGCTTCGTTTTGTAGCAAGTAATTTAATAATTAGCCGAGACCGATGCCATTCCTTAAGCCACACAAAATTGAATCTGATTTGGTTCTGATGAAGGCAATCATAGAAGCTGAAGCATGGTAAACGATGCTTCTTTTCAAGTTCATTCTAGACGACAGGTCGGGTTTATTACGTGCCGCGTCATGCATAACCCTTTGTCCCTCCATCGCAGAGCGCAGGGTGAGACGGGTGGAGATGAAATGGGTGCGTGCGATAAGATCATCATCACTTGGAAAACTGGCAAACTCATTAGAACCGCAAGCAGAGAAAGACACGTGCCATTATTCTAATAGTTTTGCCCCCAGCTGCGTAGCAAAAAGGACATTTAACTTTCCATTTACTTGTTTTTTGATTATCTTCTATTGCAAAGATTATTTTATATAAAAATGTAATTGTATAATTGAAATATAGCTCTGAATTCCCAGAAAGTGTTTTATGTGATTTATTTACCTGGCTATAACAGTTCATTTGAGACTATCTTGTGGCAGAAGCGAGCAATAGTTAATAGCATGTTCACTGTGCGACGGCCATCAGACATTAAACTCACCTAATAGCGTTTCCTCCATCCAATAAGTAAAACTTTTGAAGTGTTTCTACCAATGTAATATGCCTGGTTTGTTTTTATGTAGTATTAAACGTAATCGAAAGTTTGTAAGTAACTGCTTGTAATAATAGCCATTTTAACGCATTTGTCTGATAACAAGTCACTGGCACCTAAATATATTATTCGAAATACGATACTTACTTTTCGTAATTAACTTACTAGCCCAAGATATTGCATACCGCTTAAAAGCAAGGGTTTTTTTCAAGAGTTTTCTCTAAAAACTCTCGCCTTTTGTCTCACAACAGAGAATAATCAGTAATCAAAATAAATAATATCCTAAAATTACCGCGCACTATCAAGGATTAGTAGATCTAACTTTGGATTTATTTTATTTCATTCATTCCAACGGCATAAATAATCTATTGCTTGCAGCCGGCATTTAATTCGGGACTTCTATCATAATATCAAAGTGCTCTTTCCAGTCTTTTCCTCCTTTGAGGTTTTATGAAAGAAAAGTTTTGGATAGGAGAAATTTCAATTTTCTTTTGATTTCATTAGCTCTTCCGGGATAGAGTACATGAAAATGTTCCACAAACGTTGAGGGAAAAAAAAATCTGTAAAACAGTTAGTGATTTGAAATTTATGGAGACCGCTAATGCGCAACAGATGATGGAAAGCACTATAGTGCGAATATATTCCAAGGCCATTTTAGGAATGTTTTTAATTTCTAACTTTAAATAAATAAGTAGCCGGAACAATTTTAATCATCAAGTCATTTGATTTAATTTAAAGATAGTCCTAAAAAATAAGCTGTTTTGAAGAGTCTGTTGGAGGCCATTTGAATTTTATACTGTTGCACTACCCACTCGATTTTTGCATAGAATCCTCATCTATTTTTAGTGAACACATAACGCATTCCATTTCTCTTTCGCTGCTATTTCTTAACATATTTATGTAACTCACGTTCTTCCGAATGGGAAATATCACTTATACAACAAATGTTTAGAAAGAAATTAACGTACACATGCGTGTTCATTCTCATTGAATGAGAATATATAAAAACTGAAACCACTGTTATTAAAAAGTAAGTAACAGTAAGACTTCCCACCACAGCAAAAGTCTGCCGAAACTTGTTCTTAAAGCGTCTGGAAAATCTGTCTCTCCATTTAAGTTGAAGGAGAAAAGACTGAAATTACAAGGAATTCAGTATCAAATTTGCTTATCGACGCAGTTGGTCAATCATTATGGGCGACAGTATCTTCTACATAACAGTTGAATTATTTAGACGAGAGATGTATTTGCTGTTATGGTAATCCTCTCATAAAAAAGTGACTCACTTCAAAGATTCTGAGCGCTATCTTAGCCGACTCCTAGAAAACTGATAAGATCAGACACATATCGTCTCAAAACAGGTGAAAAGCTGGAAGAAAAATCATATTTCAGAAAGCGAAAAACTAAATAACTAATAACATTTCACTTTACTTCTAGCTATTATTGTCAAACTAAGCCTTCTCCCCATTTATGGACTTGCAAAGAAAAAAAAAGGGGGGGGGCGGATGATATCTGATACTCGAAATTATTTCGCACAGAAAAATTTTGTTTATCATCTAGGAACTCTGTATTGTTATTTTATTCAATGACTGTGTTTTGATAATGCATGGATTTTTCCATTGTAATCTTTCTCTTCACATAATGATTCCACCTAGTGAAATTTTTCTTTCCATCCAGGAACTCCATCTATGGATTCAGTAAAGGGAAATTTTCCCTTTTGAGCAGTACAATGTCAGACTGACGGTAGAGAAAGTGAAATTGCTTTGATTTCATTACCATTTTGTGTTTCAATAATTTTCAACATTATTGTTTCATTTATAAAGAATTGCTTGGGTTTAGTAAAGTTGTATACTTAGTTTACTTTCTGTTAGGAATTCATTTATGAACGCGGGATCTTATTATTTAATATGTTGTATTTTCTCTTGTAGTTTTCTTTCTAGATTTTCGGCACTAGGTTCTGCAATCTTTAAAAATATTTGCGCAATTTTTCATTTTTTGAATGCGTTTAGAGAACGAGCTGTCCTAAATTTTAAAATGGATTCATCAACGTAGCGATAGTTTTCATCCTATTGAAAAAGACAAGGCCTTCCCAAACTACCTGCTATGGTCACGCAGAGCTTTTCCTTTCTAAACGTTGAACTTTATGCCAACCTCATACAAGAAACACCCACTCACAGCGAAACATACACGAACTGTTATTGCCTATGATTTCGCTGAGTCAGGTGCACATTCATCTTCCTTAATTACCTATGGATGATATGAGACCTAAGGGGTAGTACAGACAACAACAACAGAAAAAGGGGGGGAGAGTTTCAAGTTACAGGGAAGTATAAATGAATATATCTTATTAAATATTGTAATGTTAATCCATTTATTGATCCTCTGAGAATATGAAATATGTATTCTCATTAGAATGTAAGTTCGTTTTAAAGAAATAATGTTGTTGTAATTTATCAATGACTACTTTTCATGTGTTATGTTCTTACTACAAACGCGTCCTTTGTAAATTAAATTATTTGCATTATTTTTATTTTTCGATTTTCAGGGATAAAATTAGTACAAAAAAAGGGGGAAATACGCTGGGAATGACTGCACCATTTTCAGCTAGGGTACCTAAAATTAGCTTTAGATTTAAAAGCAAGTTTTCATAAAAAAATTCTGGCAGGTATTCGCATCTTTCATATATCTGAGTACTTTTCATGTTAACCTTTATACTCCAGAAATGATTATAACACAACGAATTAGAGCCAACAAATGTTATAAAGGAAAATAAGCTGTTTTTACCCAGGTTTCATATTTGAAAATTAAACTGAAATATTTTTGATTTAAGAACTGCTTTGGAAACAATTCTGCGATAAAAAAATCTCTATATACATACATACTGTAATTTGATTAAATCGAAAATTTAAGAATTGCTTCGGAATCAAATCACAAGATGTTGGCAAGTTTCGTTATTAAACGAAGATGATTACATTGAATCAGACTGAAATTTTCGCATAGGAAAAGCGTAATCCCTCATTACTCAATATTCGGCCATCTCATCATGTTAAGAAGTCACGAGTTCAGCTTTCGGACCTACTACTGGCTGAATAAACGAACTGCTAACACTAAGTTTCATTCACAATACAATTTCCAGCAAAACGACTGACTTCTTGCATTGCAATTTTCCAGTCTTTCTGAAGGGGTTGATTAGAATATGAATCAGTGTTTCTTAAAAGTTCTCAACGTAAGCAGCATTAGTTAGAAATTCTCAAATGAATATATATTTTTTCAGTAATTTCTTACTTTTCGTTGGAGAATTACTGAAACTAAAAAACTTGTTGTTAGCGAAATAGTTTAAGAGTCTTGTGAGATAACTGGTTGGAAAAATGGAGCTTCTATTTTCAGTTAAAACTTACGCGCCTTTTAAGCAAAAGATAAACAAAAAAATCTAAAGACTGCCCGAAAATATTTCGATGTAATAAATTTTAACAGTTTAAAACACTTGGGTGGTGGAGTTTTTGTTTCAAGAGGCTATGAAGTTTATTGAATATTCGTCTCGAATTTCTCTTTAATTCAAAGATGCGGTTTCTATCAGGAGGATTTCTTTATTAAACTGAGCTAAGTATTATTTTTCTATTTGTTAATAATAAGTTTTCACATGAAAGAAAGGGACAACGAATTAATAATATAATTAAATGTAGTATATGAAATATCGAACTGATTGAGGATCGTGGCCAAAAATGGCGCAATCTTCAGAAAGATCAGGTTAGATGAGAGTTGTTTTTACGCGTAAATATCATCTGATATCACGATTGAGTTGATGCCCGGCATCATTCACATGCAAAAGGCGATGAATTGGGTTCCTACGTGAAGTCACTACAAAAAGGTGTCACGTGACTGTGCCGCACTTAACTGGGAAATGACAGGTCTCGGGTAATTTTATTACGATTTTTTGCTTTCTCGCTTTTATTGAACATTATGAATATTTTGTTTTTGAGAAACAGGATGCTTCGCCGTCGTCTGTAATCTGTTATATTTCTAGAAATATTTGATTAGCATCAAGCGAAATAAATAATCTATTACAGGTCATGAGCGATTTTCCAATGCGGTTATCGTTTAGTGGAGGTAATCCGCTGTTTATCAGATGGGAAAAAATATTAAAAACCTCTTATTCCAAATTTTATGGCATGCATGGCATATCACGAATTATAGTAGAGCAACTGCTAGCTGACTCGATTTACGATACTTAATTTGTCTTTAAAATTATAATAATGTCTTGTTTTATAAAATATTTAAGAAGAGCTCATTTTTAGTGTGCTGCTAATGCATTTCAGTTGTTTCGCTAAAAAGTACAGTTGACGCTGAGCATTTATACCAATGCTACTCAATCCTTTCTCCCCATTCCCTATTTTCCTCCTATATTATGTCATTAATTACGTTAGTCATTATCAGTTACGTCTAAGATCTTTGATTCAAGAGAAACGTTACAAATAACAAATAAAATTAAAAAATGAAAGTTTTTTATTTAGTACACTACAGACATATATAAGGTATCCTAGAATAGAATGCCGGCAGTGTATTGGAGCTCGAAGACTGGTTCCTTATTCACGGCAGAGTGCTGTGTATCCATAGAACAATCCTCAGTATACTGTCAGCATTTGCGAAAAAACGATCTGGTTGTTAGCTAATACCGGAGTTCGTCAGGACATGCTCTGTGAAAAGAGGATTAAGAAAACAGCTAACCTGCTCATTCTCTCCTTATTATCTTCCGTGTCTCGTAATTCGCACGCTGCGCATTTTCTGCGCTTGTCCATAGGACGGTTTTTCTATTGAATGAACTCCAGTGTTTAATGACTTTCTTAGACATCCACTATAAATTTCATTCTGTATTGTTTTAAACGAATACATATTACTTATTTAAATATTAATATATAAACTGCAATATTTGATAAATATAAAAATGGAATATGTGTGTTATTTCCCCACAATACTTAATTAACTCATTTGTGGCATTAAATCCATGTCAGCGGTGACATGACAGACCTTTGCTTTGAGCATTTTGTTACAGTTTGAATCTATTAATCTGTGGTCATGCAAATTCCTTTCTTTAAAAGTAAGAAATTTCTCCATTATGAAATGCAGTGTAATTAATAAACAATATTTCGAAGAACCAATCTGCGCGAAGAGATGTATCTCCGAGTATCAGCGGCACTAGCGCCAGAAGGCGTGAACATTGACCATGACTAGATATATAGCCGTTGGAGACACACTTGGCGACAGCCGATGAAATTGCGCATGAAAATCACGTGTCTGAAAAGCAATAATGGCTACTGAATCAAACTTCAGTTTACCGAATAAAATACATTGCGAATTGTCTGAAGTTTACTTTTATTATATTATCCAACTTTGTGACTCGACACTTATTTTGGATCAAGCAGTTGGTAATGCACGTTGATGTAACATTTTACCTATGCATGGTTCATTAAACATATCGCTTCGACTACGTTTACATTAGCATTTCGGATTTTCCTAATTTTTTGTTTTCTGTCGAGAAACTTCAAAATCAAGCGCTTACAAAAGTTTGATTTAAAACTTCTGATGATAAGTTGGTTCATAGGCTGTATAACGCTTGTAGAATTCGGTGGTAAAAATTCAATCCTGATCCTTCTCAAAGACAAAAAACCGCCGTTCTTCAAGTGTTCGTAGGATTTATGACTCATGACTAACTTTCGGTTGACATCAGAATGTTAAAGAAATTTTTCCAAGAGACTATCAGCTGAGCTAGAAATGTGGAAGTCAATAGAAATTTTATGAATGACAAAAATATTGCTCGTGATAATCGCAGTTAGCTCGTTAAAAGTGAGTTATAATCTCATAGACTTAACATTGTACAAACCAAGTATTTTCGATTTCCTCTTTAAATTTAAGTTCTCGTTAAGTCTCGGCTCATTATAAGCGAATTGCACTGTATTTGTAAAATAATTTAGTTTTCTTTACTTTTATTTTGTCCTTTACAATGTTACGAATAAAATAGAAATTTATGGAGTTACGGCAAATAAACTATAAGCAATTAATGCTAATCATAAAACTACTTATATGTAATTCTAAAGCCTTTTCACTGGAGCACAACATGACTGATTTATCGAATGATTACTTAATAAAATTCTTAAGTTTCCCTCAATTGTTAATGTCAAAACGGGTTTTCAACATAAAACAGGACTGCGAATTTAAGAAGTGAAGATCCACTAAATACTTCCTCTCTAAACTAAAGATCTGTTGGTAAAAGACAGGAAAGTACACATTCTATAGTTATAAGACAGGATTTTAGATTAATTTTAAATGAAACAGTTTAGATTAATTTTTAAAATATCTATAAAAATGCAATCGCTTATGAATATTGATAAATATGCTAGGATTTTCAAATATTTTGCTGTATGTAAGCTTTTAAAACTCTCCCAATGGAAACTGAGAGGAAATGAATGAGCTCGATAACAACATTCAGGCCATTTTAAAGATGAGACTAATGACGTCATTTTATGACTTCTGATAAAAACAAGGTGTCATATCTAAATGCAACATGACAAATGCTTTTCCCCAGGCGCTCAGCTCTTGGGATGAACCTTGAAGGTGATAAAGCTGACGTGATCTGTTCTAGGCTCAGCTATCTTGAAGAAATTAGAGAAATTAGAATCCATTTTTGAATTTTTTTATTATTGTCTTGACTATTCGCTATATCAAAAACATAGAAATTGTCTTCTTCTCTCCCCCAGTATATGTATAATATTTAAAGAACAGAGATAGACAATAAACAAGCACATTATGCATTTAATTACGAATATTTTTTGTTTATTTACTTTCAACTTCTCATGCTCCACAAAGTATAACACGAGGCTTACACAAGTAAGTTACAGCATTAACAAAATAAATAAGCAAATGCACAACGTCAGTGCAAAGGGAATGAATAATAAAAAGTTAATAAGCAATAAATAAATAAAGAATTGTAAGAAAAAAAATAATCTGAGAATAAAATTCCAAAATGTAGAAATTGCCTTTTTAGGGCGAAAAAGTTCAGAAAAAATTAGTCGCGAAGATACAGACAAGTGCTTTAAAGTTGTCTGAAATATTTTCCTCTGCTGCACATGGCGAACGCACTCAAGAAGAATATATTCATCTTCATCGCCAATACTGCAGCTGCACAAAGCACTTGAAGCAGCTCTAAATCATTTTAAACAGCTCTTAAAATTGCCATGTCCAGTCAAAAACCGAGTTAATTTAAAATCTGTTGAAAACTGATCAACTTTTGTTCTGCCAAAAATTGTAGGAAAAAAACGTTTTGGTTTCAGTTTGCTTTTGGTGAGAATATATACTCTGTTCCAAATGCAGATAGCATCATTTCTATAAAAGCACTTCTAGTGGGAAACAGGAACATGAAAATTTAACTGAATGTGAAATCAATTATAAATTATGACTCCTTTACGTTTTCAATTAAAAGCAGAAGATTCGATTTAAAAGAAAGTATGCATAATATTACGCTTTTAAGTACACATTCTTCTTATTTATCACAGAATATCTCGCTAAAAGTCTTGTCTAAATTAATAAAAATCGTATTTTGTAGGATAGCAAAGTGTTGTCTTACGCAACTTCGAGCAAAGTGAAATGTGCTGGACGTTAAAGCTACATTCCTTTGAATATTGTTGTGGAAAACTAATTTTCGAAGTTTTTAAACAAATGTAGTATGTTTTCAAAACGCATCTTTACTGCAATACCTTTCTGACAATGAACTCATTAGTGTACTAAAAGTGCAGGTTTTGGAAAGATATGTAAAAGATATTGAAAACTGAGCCATTTGGAGTACTAAGGAATTCATAAAGATTACAAAATCTCAACTAAGTGCATTTACTTAAAAAAAACAGTGCGAGCCACTTTTATTATAGTTAGTACCTTTTCGGAAGCAACCGTAAATACCTTCACTTGAAAGAAAAGAAGCAATGAAGAGGGGGGGGGCGGGTACGAGTGTACCTGTCAGAGGTGTCAAAATCCATAAATACCGTCCGCCAAGAAAGGGCTGATAAGCTAAGAATGATCTGCCGGTGGCGCTCTTGTCCCATGAGTGCGATAAGCCGACGCTTTTGTGGTTTTTATCGGGTAGCAGGATCTCTATGCGCGGAATGTGTGCTTCGGAAGGGGTTGTTCCGCTTCCCGTATCGGGAAAAGTATGTCCGGAAGCGGACATACCGTACTTGATGAAATGCTTGCTCAACTTGCAAGGTCCCGCGATACGCGAAGCCTTTTTTTAATAGGATGTATTTCAGGATGCTTAAAGACAGTGTTACGGATATACCTGGCATCCCCCGAATCAGGATAAAGATTTTCTAATATGAAACTTTGGAATTCCTTCAAGCTCTTTCATTGGGAATTTAATGTCGCAGCTTAATACGATAATTACTACGAGAAGCCGCGCAGACGGTATAATGGTTAACGGAGTTTACAGCGTTACCTAGAGGCCAGTGTTCGAATCCCGAAGAAGGTATGGATGTTTGTAAATATATAGAGTCTTTGAGGCATGGGTGCGCTCTAAATATATGGCAGAAAGTTCTCTCCAGAGGTTGGTGGTAGAGGAAGAAGGGTAGGAGATCCTGGGACCCGTCTTCTCCCCCCGGGGTGCTCTCCATCAAACTTGGGGGCGGAACTGAGCGAAGTCGTACTGTCACCTGTATGATGTAAAGGCTCTTTCCAAATACAGGCTCAATCTTGCTCTCATTGCCACGATGAATTTTGCAGGTTGCTCTGATGTTACTGTCAGACAAGTGATAAGTCACACAACAGTTACTAAGAGAATCTAATTTTAAAGCGAAATATTCTTGACTTCTAGTTTTCTGAAGTTGAACTTCTGGAAACTTCCGAAAAGTCAACCCTCGATCGATTTTTAAGCAAATTAAGTAAAAATAAAGCACTCTCGTGTTTGATAATCTAATCCCTATTCTTTATTTTGTTCAGTGATAGATCAAGTAGAAAATGTTGAAATTCTGTAGTGAAGGTATGTAGTATATAGCTTTTCTTCTCGAACTTCTCTATTCGACCTAAAGAATATAAAGATCACTACAAAAATATCACGTAACGATTAGCTAATAAAGCATTGCACTAATTTGAAGGGAGAGACGAGTCTTCTGGGTGAGTGTAAGCTATGTAATTTAAAGCGTATAATTAATCAGCGGTCTGTTAGATAGCATGCGACTATACTTATGAAACTCAAACTACGAATTCTTCTAGTATTCTTATGTATGATACAGCTCTCCAGTATACGAATGATAGAAAATTTTCGAGCAGTCAATAGAGTGTATTGGTATGATGCAAAAATCTAATGGTAGAGTTGAAATAATCGAATAATAATGATGCTTGATTGTTTCATTAAAAAAGTTTAGTTTCAAACCAATTCCAATGAACGAACTGGCTGTATAGGCTGTCATTGCTTCTTTCTGTGTAACTTGAATACGAGCTAGTTTCCCTTAGAAAGTCATCCACTAATATATACTCTTTATCTTTCACGCAGATAACTTTCCCTTACCTCAATGTGATCAAAACTAAACACATTAATTTTACACAAAACAATTACTTAATATTTATATTTTTATTAATATACTGGAACTTTTACATGGGCCAGTTTGTTAAAGCGGATGTGTTGCCTTTTAAATAAGACTGGCTACGCCTGTATTATTACTGGATCTTATACGCATATAAAACCCATCTTAAGTCAACAAAAGTTGACTCAGAAGTATATTTAAAATATTTATCGATAGCATAACTATATTCAGTTTCCCACGACGAAAATTTCTGCGCAATATGTAGAGATATTTTTACATAAAAGAAACATCTAAATCCTCAAATTATGCGCAGATTTCTCTAACCGAAATTTTTGAGTCTGAAATTATTCCAGTTAGGATTTGCTAATGTATAATAATGATTCCAGCTATATTTACCGTCTGTGCTTGAAAGACAAGATTGCAGTAACTTCAAAAACGCAATCTTAGCTGCTTTTGGAAAATTTGGGTCCCAGACCGGCACCATTATATTTAACACATCGTTATCAAAACGTGTTGTCGCATGCGGTAGGCAGTCAGAAGCGTGCGTTTGTGGTCTTCCTGTGCAGTCTCGCATGGTCGCTTCTGAAGAAATGCGCACCAGCTTGTTGGCGGGAATACCTGTGGAAACCGCAACTCTTTGTTGGCTCGCTTTTGAGTTATATGGGGGGTTTTCAACGTAATCCATCTGCTGGACTCTGGTCACGCGTTCTCTGCCAAAGACAAAACTCACCTCTTGAAAGAAGAGCTTTCTTTGTTAAGCCACCGAAAACAAAATGTAGACTATTTTATACATATATATAAACATAGACTCGTTTATTTCTATAGTGACTATAGAAATAGCCATATTCAGTTTCCCACGACGAAGATTTCTGGTAAGTCTATAGTGACTATATTCTGTCTATAGTGACTATAGAAATAAACGAGCTATCTTTTTTTTAGTCCAAAGGGGCTTTGTCCCTGAAGGACTATTGCTTTCGTTTTGAGATTTTGCGTCGGAAACGTTAAACGTCTGAATCACTTTTCAAACTGTGCCACCAAATATTGCAGTCCAAGTGTTATATTTCAAGAAATTAAATAATGAAGAATCTGCATAAATGTATGTATATTTCTCCAAATGTGATAAAACAACGTGTTGTCGTTGCCATCCAATTGTGAATAACGTACGTTTCCACCCGAATACGCGCATCTAGAAGCCCGAATTTGGAATTTGTTTTATTATCTATTTTATATTTTGTAAAACTTGAACGAATTTTCGATGAACAAACTCAACGATTTAAAAGCGAGCAATGGCAACACTCTACGGGGCCAAAAAAAAAACTTATTTAAAGCGCGCGGAACTGTGTATCGGAAATTCTAGATATACTCATTTTAAAATTATTTTGCGATATTGTTGCTGAACTGAATTTTATGGTTTAAGTGCGAAGAACATGATATTTAATAAATAAAGGTAACACACAAAACGTTAAAAAATGCCCCTTTGGACGTAATTTAAAATCTGAAACTTTTCAGATTTTTTTTCCGGTGAAATCATAGGCAAAGGTAACATCTGATAAACTGATATTTAAAATTTACTGTAATATGATACAGCGTTGTATGCCACTAAAAGCAAATGAAAAACATTTTTGTAGGAAAAATAATAAAATGCGCAATTTTTTAAGAATATTCATTTATAATTACTTGATAAACGTAATCAACTACAATAGCCAAGTGTCGTGCATTCTGGATAGACGTAACTAGGATAAGAGAGTCTTTACAAAATGAATGATATTTTCGCACACACGTACAGATCTGTAAAGACACGAAACTTTTCCTCTGATGCGATATTGAAATTTCGCGCATTGCCATTTTGTGAAAAATGAAACAAAAACTCGCAACTCGCATGTGTCGTCATGGGTGAGATTACGGAAATAAGCCCTCTGTTTTGCGCCGCGCGCTTGGAAAATTTCCGTAAATATTTTGCCCGCAATTGTATCTGTTTGCAATACTTCATATCCAATTCTCTTGGTTTAACATTTCTTTCTTTTGTTTGGCCATCACGTTGGACGAGCTGAGCTCGCTCATGAAGTAGATTCGACAGTTATACAAGAACCCAGTATGAAAATATCTGGCTTGAAGAGTAAGGGTAGGTGAACATTGTGAACCGATTTTAATCGTATGTAATTTTTATTTTGCTATATTTTTTACTAGGTCATTAAAAATATAGCATCTCATATTGCAAATTTTATATTACTAAATTAATTTTCGTGATTCTGATAAATTTTTCTTAACATTAGACGTTGTCGAAATAAATCCTGTATAATCATCTATTAATCTTGGATAATAAATACGTCACCTAATTATTTCCAAATATAAATAAGACTTTTGGTGCTAAACATGATCTTAATTTTTCCTCCAATTTTCGTTGAAAACATTGCTTTTTGTGTATTATTTTTAAACCAAGCTTTTGAATTTTTTGCTGAAAATATAAAAATAACTTATTATAAAAGCTAATGAACTTTTTTTTTTTACTTTAGTATTTTGTTTAAAGTAACTTATTTCTATGAGAGCCGTTTTTTCAATCTAGAAATGCTTTGAATATTTTAATATTTATCGAACACATACAGTGGCAATATTTTGGCAAATATTATGTTTGCTCAATTTGCTACAGAACATCAATTTAATAAAACTCAACCAATTCTCTGCAATGTTTTTCCGATGAATTTATATCGATGTGGATGCAAATAACTTATGGCAATCTGTACTTCCATTAAATCCATTAAGAATGATGGTTGACCTTTACAAACTAATTAAAGGAAATAAAATGTTTTTAATGCGAACATCCCTTCTTTAAAGGAGCTAATTCGTGCTTTTCAGTAAAGTACGAAATATTTAAACAAAAACTTCATAGCAATAAATGTCAGGCAGTGAACGCATTCCGTGCTGAAAGAAACCGGGATTTTGATATTTATAGCCGTACCAAAAATTTCGTTCTATTTAAATTTAACTCATTTATTGAATTATGATATATTCAAACTGTTATGTTTTTCTGCTTTGCAATGAAGAAAAAATTCTCTACAAATATCATGCTTAAATAAATAAAGCTAAGAAAATGAGGGTTTGAAACATATGTACTGGTTAGTTTTCTTTAAAGAAAAATTTTTTAAATCTTTCGAACAACAAAACTTTATTTTTTAAACTCCATTCATTATAGCATTTTAATTAATTGAAGTCTCTTCCGTTATTTTTTCCTTAAAAGGAGGATAAAGTTGAATATCTGAGACTTTTTAATAATGCGATACAAAATATACTATATATGTTAACATAGAATGAGAAATTCTTAAATAAAGTAATAAGAATTATTTAACTTCTAAATCTAATACGATGTTCTACCGAACTAGTGTTAGAATTTAAGAAGAAAGTAAGTTACGAAGAAAGACAAAGTTATTTTCTGGTTAAATGCTAATCTGACATAGAAATAATAAGTTTGGCGGATACGGTAAAGCTTTCCTTTTTCAGTTTTTTCTAAAAGGTGTCCCGCTTTTGTGCATACTTTAATATCCTAATTTGTAGAATTAAAATGACATTTGTATGTAAATTGAAGAAATAAAATAATGAAAGTCGACGATAAAGAAAACATTGAATTGTCACTAAAAATTTAATTCTTTAAGCCAGTTTTGGGTATTTTATTGTCTAAATTTATCTGATTTGGCGTGTGCTCTACCAGTGGCGGAGTGTTTAAAACCGGTGTATGTATACTGCTATTTCGGGCTGGCTATCCCCATTTATAATGTAAATATGAAGCCAGTTTCCTTAAAAAGCTGCCTGCCTCCCTTCAGGTAGACGTCCTCGTATGCTTTACAATGATCAAATAATTTTATTTGGTGTATCATTTTAGCCAAAACTTTCAGATTCTTTTATTGCACTCATCAGCTTAGATTTTATTAAAAAAATGAACATTTCATTTTAATAATACTCTTTTTTTTTTTCTTAGAAGATTTATAAGGTATTTCTTCCGCCCCTCTTAGCATGCCTTCCTGGTGTAATGGTCAGCACACTCGACGCGTATTCGAGAAGTCCAAGTCCCGGCGAGGCCGTTGCTCATTTTTCATGGCTTTCGTATCGAAATAACCTAATGGCTTTACAGATGTATTTTCAGTCTTTTACACAGAAATGCTTCTACTATCACTTAATTCTCATAAAGAGCAAAACTTTTATTTTAATGATTTTCTTTGATAGAAAATATATTTAGATTTTTTTATATAGAAGAGAAATGTTTTTAATAATGCCTAATTTTTTCTGAAAATAAAAGATTATTAAAATAAAAGATAATTTACACGAAAGATGTGGGAAGAAATTTGTGAAAACTGTCGTCAGTCCATATGGCCCATTTTTAGGTAGAAGCTAATATTTTATACTAATGAATAATACGCAAGAATAGTATATCGCTTGTAAGTATTAAAAATTTCAGACATTTAAACAAAGTACATCTTTCTTGACTACTACTATAATATTTTTAGTGGTAGACTGATCATCACCAGCTTATTTTTCTGGTCAGAAAATTCCACGAAGCAATTTATAGAATTATTTCCACCATTAGTATTATTTACAGAAAATGGTTTCTAACGTTATTTATTATTCACTTCTGCGACAGAATTTCGCTCTAATTTTTCTATTTGTATAAAATGTTACTTAATTACTATAATTTGTATACTGTTGTCTGTGTACAATCTTTATTATTTTTTTTATTAAAAATAACTAACTAATAGTTAAAGAATTGTTTCATCGTAACTGAAGCTGTAAATTCACTTGATAAAACTTAGAAAAAGCTGTACGCTTAAAGTAGTTCGATGTAATTATATTTAAATTTTTAAATCCTATTATATCTATTGCAAAATACTATCATTGTGATTGTCAAGTTTTCGCATTATGAGGAGTGGCAATGAAAGTGTGTTAGTTTTATCTATCTTACTGCTCTTCGTCGAGATGGGCGGTGAAGAAGGGGAAGAATTTTTTTAAAAAAATTTAAATGAAATGAAATAAAAATTCGATGTTCTTTCCTATTACCTGAGAGCAGCGCAGAGAAAATTTGCGGGACTTTGAGAAGATCTGCACATTTTTCCAAAAATGCCATAAATTCTTTCTGTTGAAGAAATTCAACAAAATGTCAACAAATGCTGCATTTCCTATTCCTTTTTCTTTCCGGCCGCTGTGTGTTATCTAAGCAGGATAACATTCCTAGAAAACGGAATTCTTGGAGTAAAAATTGTTCATTCATGACATCACAGTCTCGGAAATAATTTTTTCTCCAATGAGAACACTTCATTTTGCTCGCCTTTCCGCGTGCCTCTTTTTTTGGCGGGCGTCATGTCTTGGCTTCCAATAAAAGAGCCGAAAAATTTGCTTCCGATTGTGACGTATAGCTCCAGCTCAACGTCAAAGGTGCACTTGTCATATCGGCCTAAGAAGGTTTGCCAGATTCGGCGACTTTTCGAGTTTATATTGCCATCGATTTGGCGAACTCGTGTATTTCTCAGAAAATCTCATCTTCAGAATTCTCGTAGGCGAAGAACAATTCCTGGGAGATGCAAACTAATTGCTTCAGGTTGAAATGGAATTATTGAAAACAATTAGCGAAAAAGAAAATGCAAGTTTTCAACAGTGGCATGCAATCAACTCGATAATAATTAATACAAGGTTATTACAATATATCAACTACTTGCTTAGAAACACATGTCACTGCAATATAGTATGTTAACAATTTTAAGACTTTTTTTTTTGGTATAATTATTTAAATTTTATAGCTCTTCGATTGAACGTAAAGGTAGCTGTAAATTAAATTATTATTATTTTTTAAACAAACTTGCATCAGATGCTTATGCCGTCATAAATGCATAAATTTTCTTATTCTGTGAGAGACGATACTATATGCCTTATTTTTTTTTTAAATTTAAGTTATTAGTTTTGCAAATAAAATAAATAAAATTCTCGAGTAAAATAAAAAATAAATTCTCGAGTATAATGAAATGAGTTTACAGATCATGACATCTGTAGTACAGCGTATCATTCTAAAAAAATTAAATTATGCAAAGCACTTAATGCTGGTAATTTAATTTTCTCTTTGATAATAAAGGTGCAGAAGTTTGAAATTTTTTTTTCACTTATTAGCCCAAAGGGGCTTTAACCCAGAAGGGCTATTAGTCTCGCAACGGCATTTTGCATCGAATCAGTTTTCGATTTTTTTCCACGAAGTATTATCGCCCTGTATCATATTAAAAAAATGAAATAAGGAAGAATCTGCATGAATATATGTCTGTTTCTCGCACTGGGAAAAAAAAGGACCTAGAGACATCACATTTTGAATAACAGTCCTCCACCCGGACATGGACGCCTGGAAGCCCGAATTTTGAATTTGTTTTATTATCTATTTCGTATTCTGTAAAACATTAACGAATTTCTGAGTAACAAACTCAACAGTTCCAAAGCGAGCAGTAGCAACACTGTAGGGAATAAAAAAATTCTGTCTCCAGCGGCTGTCTATCGGAAATTCTACAGATACGCTGTTTTTAAATATTTTTAGCACAAAAGTGTGTCAGCCCAAATGCTCTCTAAACGTGCTTGTGTGTGCAAATGAAGGAAAAAAAAAAAAAAAAAAAAAACCCCCTT
>KK112308.1:459591-540369 GCA_000611955.2 Stegodyphus mimosarum
AAAAAAAAAAAAAAAAAAAACGCCGCTTCGGGCGTAATATAAAATTTGAAAGCTTTCCGATTTTTTCTAAATTTTTAATAGTTTTAATTTGCATATTTAAATATTTTGATTATTGTTTTAATTATTTACTTCTTGTAAAAATGAACTAAATACGAATTTCTTCCTGTCCTTCTAAGACAGATCGTTCTTCATTCTTTGGCTTTAATCAGTTATGTACTTACCTGCCTTGAGGAATTCTACGATGAAAAATAATGATAATGATGAAAAAGAACAAAGAAACCGTTCACAAAAGCTAAGTTTGAATGTAACACAACAAAAGACTGTCAAAATATAAATATGTAATGCTTATTGGTTATTTCTAAAATTTTAAACCGTTAGACAGAAGACTTCACTGAAGTCTACGTCTTTCTCTATTAGGTAAGCGTTCTTTTTAAGGCATACGGCCCTGCTAAAGTGACCTACCTAGAAATTTGTTTAAAGTGTCGTTTAAAGCTTTTAGAAAGACTGTTAAGATTTTTCCCCCTCTTTTTGAATTACCAACATTTCATGCCATTCTTTCATTCATTTCGCATGCATAGCTAGAGTTTTCTCAAACTTTAAAGGAATTTTCAAGTCTTTTTTATTTGAAATTTGAATTTGCTAATTTTAGATTTTTAAAAATTTTTTAAATGTCGTTAAATCATGAAATACATTAATTCACAATTATTCGTTTTTTATTATTTGGGAAAGATAAATATTAATTTACCGTTAAACGTATATTTAGTTCACTTTTATTCTCAACCATTATTTTATCTCAATAATGCATTTATTAGTGCAACTCAATTGCGTTTTAATTAGTGAAATTCAATTACTTAAAAATAATAATATTGGATGCATTTAACTGCCAGGTTACCTACAGTTATCTGACACCGTAGCTTTGCTCGTTCTGACATACTTATGAATAGATAATTATAGTTATGAGATACTCAAATAAATTCGCAGTCGTTTTTAAAGTTTTTTTTAATAAGTATACTTATTTTATGAGTTTCTAACAATATTCAAAAACGACGGGGATTGATCTCAGATTTTGGTGGATTTAAAAAGAACTGTTCGATTTCTCTTTATTTATCGTGCATTTACCACTAGTTACGGACTTTTAAATTAAGGGATTTAATTCTTCATTGCTAGCAGCCTCTTAACTTCAAAGGACAGTGAGATCATAATTTAAACCAGACAGAAGTTCAGCTGAGTTCAATCTAAATTTTCATCATTAAGTAAAAGGCCTTTAAAAATCCTCATATGTATTCACATACTTCGTTACTACGCTGATTAGAAAGAAGAATTTTCTTGTATTCAGAGGCAATGATCTTTTTCTCTTATTACTTTATCCCTTTTTGTAAACTAAATCTTGTATATTTTAAAATGTATTATTTTTTTAATTTTATGCTTTTAATTCAATATATTAAAAAGAAAAACTAATATGTTTTAGCTGCCATATTATTCTTGGCCATATGCCGCTGAACATAAAATCGTGCTGTGCACATTCAAAAATTGTTTGGGTAGAGTAACGAAATTTTAAGGAACTAAAAAAATAATAAGATAGAAGCGACATACTTAAGAATGATTGAAGGCACTTAATTTCTGTTTATGAACTTTAATTTAATATTCGCCTTTGGTAGTAGCCCCAGATTTTATTTATTGTTACATATGAGCAAGAACCTTAAAAATAGCTAAAAAATTGTTTTACTTTTTAATCGCTTAATTATAATTTTTCTAGTGATTTTACTGAATATTTGGTTTATAAAAGATTACAGTGCGCTCGAGGACAGTTTGCTATTACGTAACATATAAAAAGAAAGAAAACATAGATAGGTAAAATAATAATCCAGTTTAGTTCCTGGAAAGTGAAAGTGGGACGAATTATCGGAATTTCGCTCATAGCTATTAGCCTGCAACTGTGTTACTCAAGGCTCGCCACATTTATAACGTAATATTCATCGGTGACTTAATCAAAAGTTGATTTGTTTCATTAACGTAGATCTAATGAACTAAAAGAACTTTTATAGAAAATGTAATCTAATTTTTCTTGTGTCTTAATAGAATTTTCCCCCAAACTCTGGCATGAATGGTAGTTTCGATATTATCTAAAACTTCACCATGACTGAGAAAAGGTTTTTGGTTTGTGTCATCCAGAACTTTAAAATGCTGTTCTAATGCTATTCCAATATCAAAGAAAACATGCACTTAAAATATATAAGTGAGTATGAAATGAATATTCTGTCAAGACAAAATTTCGTGCTAATATTCCACATTCGTCAGAGCTACAGATTGTAATTTCTGTTGCTCTACAAAAATCTTGTTTTATAAAAATGCACTTAAAGTTCACTGAATATAAAGGAAAAGGATAGCAGTTTCATGCATATATTTTAAGAAATATGAAATGGTCAACTAACTTTTAAAAAAATCGAATTCTACCCCAGTTAATTCCTTCATTCAGACGGTATGTGGAATTGTGGTTGATCAATTACCATGCATACTGTGTTAAATATGCTAACAATTTGTATTTCTCTTTGGTTGCAAGTGTTGAAATTTCTGACTCAGAAAAACGAGTCGTTACATTCGGAAATAAAAATTATCAACACACGAGACTGTTGTTCTGAATTAAATTTGGGTTTCAGTGCATCATTCATCTTCACATAAATAACTTCTTTAAATGTTCTGAAAACGTCTTTTTTATTTCAGTTTACAGGCGGAATAAATTATGCAATATACAAAAACTTGCTTCATTGTTTGCATTGATGTTTCAATATTGTTAAAATGCTTTTTCCCTTTCTTGTCAATAACCACTTAAAAATCATTTTAAAAACCCAAGGAATCGACTTAAAACCCGATTTTATGCAATCAAGGGCTGGACCCTCTGAATCGTCAGCTTATCATTTTAGGTAATTGTTTTTGATAATGCTAGACATTCAAATTATAATAAGCAAATAAATGATTTTCAAATCGTACTTGGTTACGTTGAAGCCTATGTAAAAAAATAATTCAGATCGTGTAAGATAGACATCTACGCAGTACAAAACAACCAAATGACTATCATTTAAACCGTGGATGAAGCGGATTTCTTTAGCTTCTGCAGTTTTCAATTTTGCGTAAACAATTGTCTTGTGGTTCTGTCCAGTGCTGTTTTAATTACCGATACTGTGTTTTTGGATACACGTCCATCGAATAAATTTGTGAAAGTTCATCTTTGATGCTTCTGCATTCTTTGCTCACATTTCAGCGTTTGCTCAGTATCAAGGTGATCAGCTTGCTTTTATGTTTGTATTTCTTTTTTAATTTCCAAACTCTTCGCAGCATTTTAATTCAATAAGCGTACATAAGTTGTAGCATGTATTAAGAGTTAGTCGTGTGTAAATACCGACTTCAGGCAATTCAGGAAGTGCTAAATGAAAGACGCTTTTTAGATTTCCTTTTAAAATTTTAAGAGGTCTCTTTCTTCACTAAATTTGAAAGAACAGTCCATTTAAAAATTCTTTCTCTCATCTCTGCTTTCAGACTCGTCTTGGAAATTCTGTGAGATGAAATTTATGCTGGACAGTGGTTTACATTTTTTTTAATAAAAGGGTTAATAGTTTGCTAGAAAAAAAGAGAAACAATGTAACTGAGGTGGCAAACTTACTCTTTCCTAAATTTTTATACTTGTTAAAAATAAATAAACTTTAAAGATCGTGGATGAAAAAGATAAAGATCGATAAAGAGATAAGGCTAGAAATGAGAATTCAAAGCTTTTCTAATATTTGAAAAAAAATTAATAAAACTGTGTAATGCACTATCAATTGCTACGAAATCGAAGTTAAGATACGTCAAGTTAGTTAATGAAAATCTCGATTTTGTGCTCCCACGATTCATCTTCACGAAGTTAATCAATGGAAATCACGATGAAACCGTATGAAATAAAACTTGTCTCTTCATTTTGAACTAAAGAAAATGTTCAAATAGTAAAGTTCTCTGAGAAGGGAAAAAATTGAAAGGAAAACCGTCATGCCTAAAATTTAAATGCTTACATTTTGGTGTTTAAAGAAAAATAAAATGTAAAAATAAGACCCCTTGCCCCCAGAAACTTTGAACCTTCATTTGTAAATTGCTTTTATTATATGTATTTTACTTTTTTGAAATAATATTTATTATCATTATATTTATCACTGCAGTGCAATTTACAAAAATTCAATCTCATTTCATTAATATATGACTTTTATAAATTATTCTTTCATTTCGGGCTCTTTCTCTCATTTGAAATTAAGCGTGCCTCAGTTTTCAGAAAAAATCTATTGGCAGCTCTTCGAGACTGAATGCCAGAAATTTTTCGATGACATATTAAAAACATTCAAGGTATCAAACACTAAAGAAACGTTATCACTAAAACTAAAAGTGTAAAACGATTATCACTAAAGAAAACGATTATCAGAATTTTACTTAACAACTGTGAACATCGCAGCTCCACCGACAGAACTTTAATGTTAAAAACAAAATTTTCAAAATTGCTTTGGCGTAAGTATTTTTTAAAATTCTTTCACACTAATATTTTATATACCGTGTATTTATTTTATGTCCTTTCTCTTGTTTTATCTCAAATGACTTACGAATTAACCTTTCGCCTGTGTAGGATTTTGTTTCTTCTATGTAGGCAGCAAAGCGAATATCACCAGTTCTCCCTTAGAAACTTCTCCACGGCAGTGTCTCGCGGAGAGCAAACCATCGGGGGCTTTGCGCTAAAAAAATTGTCTAATTTGCTTCACTGTAATAGGATATTTTCGAGTTTCACAGATCATTTGGGAAATACATCTGACTTACATCCGTAGAAATTGCCCAAATCTTCATTGTATGATTTTAAACGTGCGTAAATTTTTTTCTTGCAATATTGTGTGTGTGAAGAATGGCACGTATAGATTTTCATATTCCTCCTGACCCACTTGCCGGCTAATGAGGCAAGACTGGCGGTCGATTTGGCGAGAAAAGAGTCGAGTCTTTTGCTGCGAAGAAGCGCTCGGCAACCCTTCCTTCGAAAACCCACGTGCTTCTCGCACTCTGTCAGGAGAGTCCGGGAGCAAGAAAACAAACAAACAAACAAAGAATAGAAAAGGAACAAAACAATGAAAACGAGACTGCGAAAAGGAGGGGGCAGGAAAAAAAGCGAAACCACTTTGCTCTTCTCCTCCCACTACTCCCTCTTCCCTTAACCGTGTTTTCAGTGAATGGGTATTTATACCGGCGCGTGCGATCGCCCGCTCCTCATTCAAAAAGTCATCCTCATCCGCTGCATGCGCGTTTTCCGATTTTTCCCTGAGCGCGAGGACTTCTGGGCCGATTAAAGGGGAAAAGAGAGAAAAACAAAAAAAGTCGGCGGCGAATCAACAAGTGGCAGTGAAGTGACCTCGCCCGGTTCGGGCAACCATGCCTCTCTTTGCGGTAGTTTCGCTGTGCCGGCCGAGCGTCAGACCGAGTCAAGTTCGATGCGGAGTCGGTCGGACCACGACGAGCGGTCGACGCTGAGACGTCGCGGCTATTTTTTTCCGCTCGTGGTATTTGGCAAGGGGCGATTTTCCAGCCATATACGGGATGATACCCCAGTGATATTTGGATATCTATTCTACTTATTGCCCATCAACGCGATTTATTTCTTCATCCGTGAAAAAAACTAATGCATTTTATCGCTGATGCCCCATCGCAGCGCGCTCTCGAGTTTCGTCTCATCGGCCAAGCCTTGTCGTTTTCCTTTGTTACAGAGCTCGCCCCTTCCTGTCAGAGGACTCGCCAACACACCATCTTCCTCCGGTTGCTCCTGCTGTTCCTGGCCATGTGTCCGGCGTCTGCCCGGCCTTTGCCCACAACTACACGCAAGCCACGCTGGATCAACCCCTGCGACCTACAGGGACAGGTGTACGATCCGGAGACGGACGTGAAAGGCGAACACGACATGGCGCAGATATATTCCTTCGTCAAGGAGGGCGCGCGCATTGCGAAGCAGCACGCATCGAACGTCAAGGAAAATTTCGTAAGTACATCTTTTTATTTCCATCTGCCGTTTACGGTGTGCGAGTTCTTCGACCCCCCCCACGGAGTCTTGGTCCGATATCTGCGATCAAACTGATCGCTCCCGACTTCTTTCTCAACCTAGCAATGAATCAATATATTTCTGAAATTCTCTTTTATTTACTTTATAAACTTAAGTAACTGTAGGATCTCCAAAGTTACATATTTTGATCTATGTATCACTACGTTGATCCTAACAACTTAATATCTGTAAGCTGTAAACTGTTAGGATCGACCGTGAGTAGATGAATAATACTGATAAAGTAATATTAGTAGAGACCATCTAATATCGGAACTAAAGTCACTTACAGCTCAAGTGATTTTAGTTCATTTGTTGTATTCCGATCAACAACAGAGGTGAATAAGAATGCCCACTCAAAATATTCCCTTCCAGCAGTAGGCACGTTCTATGTCGGCACGGTATTTCTAAATTTTCTCAATAGGTCACGGATACAAGAATCATTATTCATTAAAGCATTATTACGTACTTAGTTCATACATTCCTCAGGTACACTTCGATGTACTTTATTTGTATTACACGGTTATCAAAAAGTAACTTAAAGAGTACTTTTTAAACATTTTCATTGTACATTTTTTAGCTAGCAGTTAAATTCAATAGACTGCACTTCATGCACAGAAAAACAAAACCACTTCATGATAAATGTTCATTATGGTAATCAGTGCTTGGAGATGACCTAAGACGTATGGAAAACAAACAAAAAGAAAAGCATTTCTTCAGAGTATATGATAAAAGCCCCCAGATAATACCTTTTAAAATTGTTAATGATGTAATTCAGATCTGCATACCCGTAAATTCAAATAGAACAATAATAAGAAATCACAGGGTTTCATGAATAGCACTAAGGAGCAATAACAGAAAAACGAAGAAATGTTAAGTTTTAAAATATTCCTGTTTAAATAAGATATTCACTGCACCATTCCGTCCAATAAATATGGAAATTTCCTCTTTTCAGAAGAGCATTCCATGCATTTTTTTAAATGTTCGCACACCGCAAACTTCATTAATCTGATCTTTGCTTGTATTATATTATTTTTATAAATATACGTAAGAACAATTATGTCTTCCATTGTTTATTTTATTGCTATCACCATCCATTTTTTTAAAATTGATTTCTGTTTCATTGTTACGCTTATTTCTAGTTATGCTTTAAGTTATTAAAACGAGAGAAACCTCGAATAATCAATATTGTACTTATTTAGTGTATATTATGTACTTTCTTGTTCATAAATAGTTTTATACTAAAATTTTGGTACTACTTTCTTGAAATTTTTCATTATGCTGGGTATTTATTTAGATTATATATTTGAACTATACCTGTATTATTTTCTACCGTCAATTTATGGCTTGTTTCCGTTCGTATATCAATAATTTACTTCATTTTAGTTTATTACTTCTCAACTCAACCGAAAAAAAATTTTTAAATTTCAAACGCAGGTAACTTAACTACATAGAGCAGGACTGAGCAATAAATGTATAAAAATAGTAAAAATTTGTCGCATATAAATTATTTCAGGAAAAAAGAAAATTTGTTTCAATTAAGAAAAAACAAAAAATAAGTAGTTAACTAATTACAAAATATCCTCATTTTTTTTTTATTTTAACACAAGTTTAGAATGAAAAGATTAAAAACAAAATACGAAAATCTATAGCTGAAATAATATGGTGTTATTAAAATACTTATTAGATTAATACATGATTTCCTCTTCAGGCCCTTGCTGGCCGGACATTTTTTTAATCAAATTAATAAGAAACTTAAATGTTATTATTTTTTTCCGATCTTGATCGGCGGTAAACCTGTTGCATGTATGGAGTTTTCATTGCTTTTCCCTGTGTAACCTGAATTTCAGCCGGTTTTCCTTAGAACATTCTTTTCACTGTCATCAGGCTCAATACAGACAAAAATCGGGAACTTTATTTGTTTTAACAAACTACTTTCTTATTTAATTTCCCATTTTTTCCCTCAATGCGATTTTCACTAGTTTGAAATAGTAAGAATCTGATATTGCAGTCATGGATTTCAGTATAAGAGACTGAAAATAATATAACCTTTCAGAGAATATTAAAATATTTTCCTTTACATGAAAATGCGGTTGAAACTTCTACAAAACATAAACAGAAAATGCTATTCATAATTTGAAATAAATTTATAGATGCTCCTGCCCTCTCCCAGTATCCGAAATTTGATTCTGTGTTATATATCCAAAAGTATTTTCTTTATTTCTTCCATTCATTCTTCACACGAAGTCTATTACGATCGTCCGAGTACCCACTTTAAAGATCTTTGGTTAAAGATGTAGGCAGAATGCAAATTGACTTCAACGGAAAATTTTAATGATGACATATGAAATGATAAAATTATAATATTTTAGTATTACTTTATTACCATAATTAAACAGGTAAAAGAATGCACTGTCTTAGAAGTACTAGTTATGCCGTTTAAGATTAATTGCAGTTGTTTTAAGATTCATATGCTGGTAATGTAGAGGAGCAGACCGAAATATGTTAATATAAATAGGTCTTTTTTTTTCCTCCTACGCAATACCCAAAAGTAGAACGGTTATCAAGAACAGCAAAAATTAAGATGTTAAAACTTTGGAAAAAAAATTTTGGGGGGAAGAGGAGCTATTATTCCTTTTTTAAAACCAAAAGAGAGAAAAATATTGCTTTTTATCTCTTTCCTGTGGGCTACAGACATTCATTATCCATAAATTTTGGCCATTTAAACAATTATTCAGGCAAGAAAGTAACGAAAATCGATGAGATAGGTTCTTCCACATCTCACTCCACTATGTTCAGCAAGTTTCACTATGTTCTCTAAAGTGATCTTGAAGTTCTTGAACCTTATTTAATGTAATCGATGCATGGGACATGGCCCAGCTCCCGGGAAAACGTTAAATAAGTTTACTTGACAATTGTTCATTTTTTTAGAATTATGAATTCGTTCATTTATTGCATAAAGATAATTACTATTCTAATCCGAATTGTTAATTTTGCACGATTTAATGGAGATTAGATAACAGAATCTTTTAATTTCCTGCCTAAGTAAATGAATATGAAAGATGGAAAAAATGAATATGAAATGAATATGAAAGATGGAAGATCTGACAAAACGATGTCGTGAAGTAGACACCATAAAATTAATTGAACTACAGAATAGAATAACTGCAAATAAGCTTGATCTTACTAGAAAATCAAAATTAAGAAAACTTTCGAGATCCCACAGGGACCGCTCGCATAAGATGGTTGAACAATGGTACTTCATAATAGATTCTAGTCCTAGTGGTAAAATAAGATATTTGTTTGAGAGTTTTGGAGCTTTACTACTCATGTATAACATAAATGCTGGCCCATTTTGTTTAGGAAATCATTCACAAAGGCGTTCTATATTAGGCAGATTACTCATAAATGTTTTTCAATAATAAGTAATTTTAACATGATTCACTCTATTAATTATCCGAGGCATTTCTTAAGCATTTTACAGTCCTTTCCGCATTTGTTTCCATATTTTTAAAATTTTATTTAAAATTATTTTATTTTTCAGACAGATTTGATTTTGAACAACATTTTACGTGTTTTAAAACTTTCTTTAATTTCTTGAACCTTGTCCTCCTCCCGTGAAAGAGTAATAAATAATTCTCAAAATTTGCAAGAATTTATGATGTACGCAATTTACATGCGCGAGAATTTTTATTATTTATGGTGCGAGCAATTTACATTACCAGTCGAAGACCTCTTCTTTTAAAAGTTTTCAACGAGAGTTGTTTAGTTAATCGAGTAATCCCCCCTCAGACGAAAAGAAAATAGAAACCGAACTGAAAACGCGCGACATAGGTGCTTTCTTGCATCGGAAAAAGAAACTCTTTTTTGCCGGTTTCCGTTTTGGCGCATTTATTCCCCTTTTCCAAAGATGTCTTGGCGAGAAATGCTCATTGCGCGTCAACGTGAGGTAACAATCAGAGGCCAGCCCTTCATTCGAGAGAACGCGCGGCTAGAAAAAGCGAGAAATTTTTTTCTCTTCGCACGTGGCTCGTGGGAGAGAAGGTGGGGACATGAAAATAGCGATGAAGTCAACAGTTCGTTTCTTTTCTCCGTGAATAATCACTCATTAACTCTGTAATGGATATTTAGAGCCAAACATTTTGTCCTTTCACGTGAGATGGATGTGGGCCAATATCCATTCAATAGAATGCGATGATGTTGATTATTCTCGCGATGGCGTCAGAGCGATCTCTGCATAATCTTCTAATATCTTGAGGCTTAAACAACATATTCATATTTTTTTTCTTTTAAAATTAGTTTTTACCTCTGCGGAAATCCTTGGACGAGAAGTACATTTTCATGATATATAATTTATAAATATAATTGTCTAATAATAGTCACTAACGATCGTTTGATTGAGAATATATTTTTTCCCTGATATATTTATTTCAGCTCATTTTTAACGACCTAGCTTTTCTTAATTTCTCCCTTCTCAGCATCCTCAGAGCTTCATCCGCAATTCAAACTGTAACCATAGGCTAAGGAAACTTCGAATTTAGCGATAATTATATTTTATTAAACGTGTATTTAGCTTATCCGAATAAATTTTTATATACTGTAGTCACACGATAATCCATTGATTAAATATGAAATGAGAAATATCAGTTTCCTTCCCGTCTTTTAAAATATTTTTAGGTTCTTTATAAGGATCCTTAAGAAACAGCTGAAAGCTCAGACTATTTTTCTAGACGTATATAAATCTCTGTCTTTCCGATAACACAAAATTTAAAGACTCAAAAGACAAAGAGCAGTTTAATATCAATAACCGATTGATGCCAATATGAGATTTATTTACTTATTTTCCCTGTACCATAGATTCGGTAGAATCGGTCTCGTTGCACTTCGTTACTTCACTTCATTCTCCAGTAATTGACACCGATTTGTTAATAATATATTTACAAATAAAATTTATGCAATTTGAACTTTGTATTTCATTAAACACCTGTTCCTAATGCTATGTATCATAAACCGAGACTGACATTCTCATTATTGCTATTGAATTTAAATGTAAATTGAATTATCAGTAATTGTATTATGGAATATAAACTGAATTATAATTAACTCACGCAGATTTTCATATTCCAATGGAAGACAAGTTTCTTGAGCAGCAGAATTTTTAATTCTCTTCTTCTCGAAACGTAACCCGTATTTATATATTTGTGACAATCAACACTGAATTGAGGGAGAGAACTTCATCCTGGTTTTTAAGTAGGATGTAAATCTAATTATCAATCAAAGTTTAATTTTGGCATTGTAAAATAGATTATGAAGTAGTTCACGCGAAGAGTTCCAATCAATTTGCTGTAGCACGGTAGCTTTAAGGGGCGCTGTTGAAGCCATCTGCCAAGACTATGAAATATCGACATCTGGGCATTATCATAAATGTGTATTAAATTTGTAAATTACCGTTACTTCTATAAAGTAATTTTTGATTCAGATTTCCAATTAAAATAAAATAGCAGTGAAGAAATAACTGAACATTTTGTGTTATACTATGTTACTTTAGTATTAAGTACCCCCTTTTATGGTTGTAAATACGTGTCATCATCATGCACGGAAGAAATAAGACGATTTTAGTGAAGTAGATGACTCGACCATGTTCCACAGCAATATTACCATGGTTATGATGCATGACAGAAGGAAAGAAAATGGCCTTGAAGTGCCTAAGGGAACAGACTACAGTATGTTTGCAGTAACACAGTCTTTAGATTCTCGCTGTAATTCATTGGGTTAGGGGAACCAGTTTTAAAAGATTAAGTTTATTCCCTTTCCATCCCTCATAACCTTATATTTAGCCATGAAGAGAACGCAACTTTAGTTCTACAAATTCTTTAATTCTAATTACAACTGATCATAAACATTAAATATGAAATATCGTATATGTGAACTAGTTTAGAAGAATATATTTTTCAAATAAATTTCCATAAATAAGCCACCACTTTTTAAAAAATTTAAATATTAAAAGTCTTAATGTGCTTATAAAATCCTTCATAATGATATTAATATGCGTTCAAAATATAGTCGTTAAGAGATCAAAACTCTGAAATCTAGATAGCTCGTCCTATGTTGTATTCTCAGCGGTTGAATGAACTGAATGAGTTAAATTTCTATAGATTCCTCATTCCTCATGTGTACCGTAAAGAGGAACCAGTTTTTCTTAAGTTTTACACGAAGTCATCACTCCATATAGGTAGAGAGCTATGATGTGTTTTGCTATAATTACTTGATTTAATTCAGTCCATTGAAAATTCCATTACAGTATCCTTTTTTTAGCATGAGATGGCAACTAAATGAGAGTAGATAGTATTACTGTTCTGAAAGGGAAAAATTAGCTCATTCGAATTATATTAGAACATAACATTTTGCCGTCCATCTTTGATTAGGCTAGATTTCTTCTGAGTCTCGATCTGCCCCACGATTTAGTTACATTTTATGGGAATATTTATATACACCTATCTCCTTTTTTTTTGTATTTTAACCAATTTGATATGCACATAAATATATATAAAATTGCTAAAAGGGCTCAATATTTATCGAATTAAATCTTTGACAACAGTGGAAAAGGATCAATTTCTGCCCTTTCCGATTGCTAAAATAAGTCGCTACTAGCATGCAGCTGCTCATAATTTCTTACATTGTTTACTTTTAATGAGAGGGATTTTTTGTTAACAGAGCAGAAACGTCACCTTTTAAAAAACAAAGCTTACGAAAGTCGGGATGACAACTAAATGAGAGTTCATTGAGGAAAAATTTAATGATTCTCTTCAGTTGTACAAAAGGGATCTAGTGGATTTATTTAGCCTAGTGAAGATCCTTAAAATCTGTAATTTGGAATTTTCAAACGTTATTTATTTATTTTTATCTAACTCCAGAGGAAGAAATCTGATATGATAATCTGGACTATGAATTCTTTCATTCTGCATGAATTCAGCTTCGAGGAATGTCAGACTTCGAATACAGCAAACTTCTTTGGGACAATGAAAAGAGACTCCGTCTTCTTAATAATACTGGCATGTTCAAAACGTTTGAGAAAAGGTCGCTTGGGGATGCTGTATTTTAAATATAAGAAAAGAACTAATCGTCTTCAATGTTAAATTTCGTCAGAAGAGACACAATTGTACCAACCTTCCTGATATTACTAGAGGCACTAGTTTATTTCTTTTGGTATACCTCATTTAGTATTCATCTGAAAATGAACCGTCATGCCATTTTGGATAACTTGAATTGTCTGGAAACGTTACCTCGTAAAATTGTCATAATAAGAGAGATAAATGAAGTTAAAAATGAAGAAATCTAGCAAATAAGATGATTATAACAAGATGGGATTCTGTTTTTGATCGAAAAAACCCAACTTTCTTTGCTCAGATGCTCTCCTCTCAAAATGTGAAGGTGGGCAATATGGTCAAAAGATACTTAAATTCCATTTGCATCACAACATGAACTGCGTTATTCGGAGTGATATTACTTCATATCTACTGCAAGTTTTATCCGCGCAATACAGCTTTGACACGAACTTTTTTAAAAAGAAGCATATACCTGTACTTTAGTTGAAGACATTCAGCACGAGGAAGAAACAAACATCTGTTAAATACAATAATGATACTAATACAAAACAAGAGAAAGTTACTAAAAACTAAAAATAACTAATTTTGTTTACAGTCCCTTTCAGTCACTAAAACCACGGATTGGTGGTTGTAGGGCCTTTAGTAATACATAAAATTTGATTTGATTGCCTAATGGTCACTGCAGGATTTGGTAGTACTGAAGGCATCCGGAGTGGGGCAGTAACCTATTCAGAGATGTAAGCTTCAATGTGGTCAACCATAAGCAGCAGGCAACGGATCTATGGTTACTACTATTTTAATCTGAAAGGATCGAGATCGGTTGAAATACATATTTTTTTATGTAGCGTTGGGGCAGCCAAGCGTGACGCCTACGAAACTTGCGCGATCTTCAAGTGGCCATGAAGTTCGCATAACTCCTTCAAGGCGGAAGCAGTGCCCATACCAATACCCCTTCTCCATCCCCTTTCCTGGTAGACACGGGGGTGGCTTTTCTGGGAGTTTTATTGTTTCAAATCGCGATATTTATTCTCCTTTTCTCGTTACTGAAATAATATCGTTTTCTTTTGTTCTCTCACGTCTCAGCGGAGCCAGGTGGGTGCACCCCAAAAGATGTTCTGAGCATTTGTTTTTGCTACTTAGGGAAGAAAATTCCTAGCGGTTAGTTTTGGTACGTTTAGAAAGCAAGTGAATTCTTGTGAAGTCTCTCGCAGCGATGCATTTCTGCGCTCCGCTGAATACATTGACGAGTCTAATAAACGATGGTTAGGACGATCGTCTTGAAGATTTTGCGAAAAGTTTCTGAAACTAGTAATCATAGTGATTTAAATAAATAAATTTTGTAATGAAACTATTTTTTATTTTCAAAAATGTTTATTCACGTCGATTTAACCACTGCAATTATACCGTTTCAAAAGCTTGACCAGTAGCTGAGTGGTTAACATCGCTAAATGCTGGGATTTTTAAGTGGGTAAATTCCAAGCGAACGGGCTAGCTACATGGTTGTTTTCTTCATATGCAACATAAACTCGAGCCAGTTTCACTCAGAAAGTCTTCCACGAAGGCAGATAGCTCTTGCGTGCTTTGCCATATTGAAATAACCTATACGGTGTCAAACCGCAGTACGCCTTACAAGTTGCTTTGGAATCAACACTGATATTAGTTAGCAATGATTAATTTTCTAGATGATAGACTAACTGCTAGTATTTGAGTTTTTTTTTTTTTTTTTTTTTATTTTTTTTTTTTTTGTGTGTGTGTGTGTATAAAATCTTTCTTGGTTTGAAGTAATGCCAAAGATAAAAAATGGAGATGCGAGTTTAATCTATGGCTTAATTTTTTAGTGTCGATGAATAAGTTTGTAACTCTATAGTCTCTTCGTAACTTACGACATTTGACAAAATATAAATAATTTGTGAAAATTTCGATGCTTGAATATCCGCTAAAAATTCTGGCTTATTCATTTTTTGCCCCATCCAGACGCATTACGTTGGAATTTAATTTATTATAAACATTGAGGGGGTCTTGGAAATTTAAGCTTGCAGTAATATGTTCTAAGTATTATATATCGACGGCGTCCATAGTATAGTGTGGACGGCTGGTTAGTGGTGCCTACCGCGGTACCGAATGGCCCAGGTTCAAATTCCGAAGAAGGCATGGACGTTTGTGAATGTATAGTTTCTTTGCGGCATGGGGGCATTCTAAATGTATAACGAGCCAATAGTCCTCTCGTTTGGTTTGGTGGAAAGAGAAAGGGCTGGGAACCCCTCAGACCAGTCCCCGGGTTGCTTTCCCTGAAAATTGGGGGTGCAAGTAGAAATCCAGCCTTCATGAGGCACTGGCAACCATTCTTCCATGAAATTCATGGACAAGACAACAACAACAACATATATTGCAATATTAATGGTGTTTTTTTTTTAAGTGTATGCTTTCTTTGAAGGTATTTGAGCCCCTCCTGCCTGCCTTAAAATTTTTTTTGTACCCTTTTCGAGCCAGAGTAGGTTTACCGCGAGTTTCGAGACTTGCGCTGGAATGGGCTATTTTTTTCCTGCAATATCTGAAATATAATATGGTATCTCATAGAACAAATTACCATAATGACATCCCTATCTTCTAAAGGGATAGCTGTTAATTACTATTCCGCGAACAGTCATGACTGGTTCAAAAGCATATAGTTTTTACTCTCGATTATTTTGCAATTTCTGGGTAAAACTCTTGTAATTCTTAAATTTGACTTAAATATAAAGCAAATCAATAACACAAACCATTCTTAGTCAAGTCTATCATATGGTTTACATTTGTAAATAATTTTAATTATTCATATTTAAAAGTAACAATTGCTCAAAAAACGATACTCGTAGAAGGCAATACTTACATCTATTAATCAATCAAATATCGCAAATAGTAATACTAAAACAAAAAGCGCCAATGTGCTTGATCCGGATTAAATTACGTAACTATCAAGATACATGCCTTTTCAAAATGTTTCTTATTTATTCTTTTTTTTCTTCTTTGATGATTTCCTCATTTCTGAAACGTATTTCCCAGTGGGCTACATATTTTGAAAGCATTTCTCCATAATTATTCACTTTTTATCCATATCTCCATGCATGCTTTTAATTTTGTTTCAGAATTTTCTTACTTAATTTACCAAAATATTCACATTACAAAATAAAGTTCATATAGCCTTATTACTCGGCTTTGATTGTATACCATGTGGTCCATGAAATTCATTTTAATTGTATAAGTCCATTTTCACTGAATAAGCATACTGTATTTTTATTTATAGCTAATTCGCTTTTTAGAATGCATAATTCAAAATCTCTTATTGAGCACAAGGGGAAAAAAATCTAAATTTTACAAAAATAATTTAGCCATGAAAGGAGATTGTTTGATTTTTTAGATTCCACCTTTAGCCCATGAATGCTGCTAAAAGCTGGTATGCTTGAAGTTTGAAACATGAAAGTTAATCAGAAAATGAACATATGATATAAAAATTAAGCTGGTCACAAAATAAGTCTAAATACTGGACTTTCAAACCAGCAGAAAATCATAAAAGGGTTTTGCTTTTTTGATTAATAAAAGAATAAAACGAAAAGTTGCTTATTCTTCAGTCTTGCAACCCTCGCTATAAGGGGTAAGAAAGTAGGGAGATAATAGAAATTCCTTCTACTTTTTCTAGAACGGGTATTATATATCTTTCTCTCTATATATATTTTAGCGTATATGCACTGCAGGCAAAAATCAGCATTAGAATTGCAAAGTGGTCATATTATAAATTCTTATCTTGTTTTATATATAAAGAAGAAAGTATGTGTCTTTTGTTGTCCTCTAATAACTCAGTCACTACTATAGCTATCGTCATCAAACTCGTAGAGTCATTAGGTTATTTCGATGCACGAGAGATGTAAAATGAGCAGTGTTCTCGCCGGGACTCGAACGACGGACCTCTCGAATACGTGTCGAGCGTGCTGACCACTGCACCCCGAAGGCCTGCCAAGAAGGCGGGAGGAGCACCTTATAAACTTTCTACAGTTCTTTTCTGTGTCCTGGAAAAGGCCAATGTCCCCTTTTCAAAAAAAAAAAAAAAAAAAAAAACCCTATAAAAAAAAAAAAAAAAAAAAAAAAAAAAAATAATCAATCGGAGCTATTAACTAAAAACTCAGAAAAAGGATAATTTCCGACCTCATTTTTCCGAGAGGCAACAGTCTCGCAAGCTGGAGATGAAAATCTACTTGTTAATAAAAAATTTCTAAGTTTTACGATGAAATAAAAATAGCATTGCCAAACATTAAATACATTATTCCCGATTTCAAAAATTCTTGGGAAGCCATTTCGGTTATTCCCATCTTCGTACGACTTTAATCAACCGAAATATTAATTGAAAACTCTGAAAGCGCTTATTTTCGCACTCATTTTCTCGAGTGGCAACAGTGGCGCGTTGGATATAAAAATGCTTATTTCGAAAAGCGCTGCTACTGCTCGCTTTTCAAATCGTAAAGTAAGTTTGTTAGTAAAAAATTTCTAAATTTTACAAACTCAGTTTCTGTGTTTGTTTGTTTGCATTATTGATTTCTGATCAAATGTCATAAATTTTTTGCCACATTTAATCGACTAAAATTGAATTTAAGTGAAGTATTGGATAGAACTTGAGCTTTTACGACCATTTGATTAGAAAGACGAAAATCAGTAAAAAACTGCGTGCCATTGTTGTTGAGATTTAGGTTATTGTTCTATCGAAAATTTTTATGTGGTTTTCATATCCCATCAGACTGAAAAATGGGTGACTCTGAATCGCATATTTTGCATCGTTATTTAGAAAAGGATTACGGCGGTATCGTTCTCTCTGTTGTTAGATGCATTACTCTCAATTTAATTTAACTGGCATTGGGTACTTCTGTTAGTTTGTAAAAAAATATAATATTAAATTTAAACTCAGTATAATTCTCTAGGCATAGTAAATATAGTATTTAACACATGGAAAATTATTTCTGTGTGGTTTTGTTTGATATTAAAGTGCAAATAATAAAGTAGTGCTTTGGCCTTTTATTTTATGTATAAAGTAATCATATTTCATTGTGCAGTATGATCTATTTACAATTTTTTTTCATTGCATCCTTCCGACGGACTGCTTCAGTCGCTCTGGAGTAATAAAAACTGATCGTCAAAAGAGTGATGGATAATCAAGTTTTCACGGTAGTTCATCTAATACTACCAAGATTTTATTTTAAATTAGGAGAAGGAAAGAAAAAAGGGCACATATTTAAAACCTGTATGTCAAATTGTAGTCAAAATTTACATTGTATCAATATGAAATTAATTTCCTTGAAATATTTGAAGAGGCATAAATTGTTTTCCCTTTAATTATCATTAGTGAAATTATTTTTGAAATTTAGCATGCAATTTCTGTATCTTTTTCGTAATTTAATAATTTGTCCATTCTGTTTTCGAGAAATGTTGAACAAAATGTCGCTGCTTTAGATTCGCTTTTCTGTTTCTCTGCTCCAGAGCAGGCAAAAATATGTCAACATTCATAGCAACGAAATGACGGCTTCTGCTGCACGGGGTTGCGATGGTTTTCTAATGAAGCACCGCGGGTGGGGCTGATTCATGGGCATGTTTATGAGATCGAGGGCTGTCACAGTCTTGATTAAAAGCGTGTGTGACCTTCTCCTACTTCGAAATTTATTTGAATTTTATTGATTTATTCGTTTAGATATCAGAGGGGGGCTGATGGAATGCCAAATTCATACTTCTTAACGAAGGAGATGCCGAATTTTGGAATCATTTCTTCGTCTTTCGACCTATTTCCTGGTTCGCTATTTTTTAATACAATTATTTTGTTTTGCATATCCATCTATAATAACTATATTAACAGGTAAAGCAAACTGTGAAAAGTGTTAAATTAAAAAAGTTCTTTTTGATTAATTATGCCTTCATTGTCAAAGCAAGAGGTTAGAATCTTACTTTTTCGTACAGGTCAGGTTCCACACTTTTTATGAATATCAACAAAAATTTGCAACTTTTGATAGTAATGTTCTTTCAAAGAATGGGGCTGGGTGGCTGAGTAGTTTCAGTAAGTGCATCGATATGAAAGGCGTTTTGACGAGGATGTGACATTCTGTGCACAAAATATTTGAAAAATGCATCTATTTATGAAAATAAAAACCCTGAAGAATAAAACATAGATGTTTAGAGCAGGGGCTCTCAACCAGGGAGGGGGAATTTCATACTTTCAGGGAGGAATGCGGTCAGCTTTTTATTATTCTGTTAAGTAATATTTAGTTTCCGTTTATGAACATAAAATCTACTTTTACTCAAGTTTTGGTATTTATTAACATTTTCTACACATCCTGTTGTTTAATTTACAAAACACGTTGAAAAATCATCTAAATTTGGATAAACATATGTATTTATTTTTCGAGTTTAGGAAAATGGTCTTCTAGCAATGCTAAAAGGGGAACATGGGGCAAAAAATTTGAGAATCCCTGTTTTAGAACATTTCAAAATATTATGTTTGCAGTGTTGTAGTTTAGCTCAAAATCCTTTTTCAACATAATAGATTATTCAAATAACATAAAATATAAAATTTCGTTTGGTAAATGCTTGAAATCATCACCCTATATAAAACTTCGGAACCTTTGAATGTGACAGGTATTTTCTTAAGGGAACAGCGTACAGTCTATTTTCCAGCAGTTATCTAGGGAGCACATCTGGGGAGAAACGAAATCATATCTCGAATGTTGATAAATCCGCTGTAAGCAGCCAAGGTATAGAGCATCCTAGTGGTGTGTTTATTTGGAGAAGTTTAAATGGGGTGAGACAGGAAGCAAGAATGAAATCTTAATCGCATTCTAAGAGCAGAAGTATGGTTTTTCTCTCACCTAACAAGACTGTAAAAAGCATCATTCAAATTACTGAATATTTTCGCTAAACTCGTTGTAAGTTTACCTGATTACAGAAGAGGATTCTTTAAGTAATTGAACTGTGGTTGAACAGTTATGATAGTTTTCCGAGTGGCTGTTGTTAATGAACTGTATGCATGGATCGGACTTTGAAAACGTTGATCCTCCCACCTACGAGCCTGCAGAGGTTAATAAAACTGGAGTACTCTTCGGTTTCTGTTGCCGAACGACTCATCAAGTCCGATGAGGTGTGCAAATCAGGTTTATTAGATGCGGAGGTCAGCCGCAGTTAGTTCCGACGCACGTGACCAAAAGCACGATCGCTTGCTATCGTTTTCCTTTGGTACTCCGCACTTCTCCTTCCCGACTACTACTTACCCTCTTATCTACCGTCTCGCGGAGCTCTGTCCCTCCACCCCTTTTCTACGAGTATGTTGCGTCATGCAAATTTCAGCCCCAGGGCGCGACGTGAGTTCCCGTCCTTTGGAGCAATGAATGGGACGACCGCCCATTTATGTCTGCTTGAACATTAAGATGAATTGAAGATCGTCTCGACTGATAGCCTGGTTGCACGGAACTTTCAGTTGCATTTTGAAGATTTCCTGCCGAGACATGATTTTCACAAGGTTTCTAATGAAACCAGGCAAGAACTATCATGTTCCTGTAGGTACTCCGTCTATTTAGTGTTCAATAAGGAGTAAACCAGAATTTGGTGTTGGAACGTAAGAAATCATTAAAACTTTAGGGATTCAAAAGATGTCTTTTATTATGTCATTCTTTTTTGATTATATCTCACTGCATGTGGTGCTGTGCTATTACTATTGCTCAGGCACTAAAATCTTTATAGGCATGATCACTGAGTACTGTGTTCGAAATCTTAAGACGTTAGAGAATTGATATTTACCTAAGCCTTGCTGGCCAGTCGCATATGTGTAATCCATTCACGAAGAGTTAGTCAACATTTTGATTCTCATTCAAAACATCTATTTTGCACTTTATGAGCGGAATCTGAAGTTCTGTTGCTTATTTTATGAAATTGCTTAAATTATCAAATACGTGCTGTTGTACGAGATTTTTTTCCCTGTTTTACACAGTAAATAGATAAAATATCCAAAAATGTTGTATTTTATCTTTAAAAATTAGTAAAATTTTGTCACTATAACTGAAAGGGATTTCTTATTGCTTCTGCGGCAAGTCGTTTGCATAGAGCAGCTTTTCAACCAGGAGGGATGTTCCCTCGTCTGAAGAAGAATTTCAAGGCCTTAGAGAATACTTTTCGACATCAGAGTTGTAGACTGGTGGAAGACAATTAGCTACATGGCAAAAGGCAAAACCAGCTACCATCGAACATTGCAAACCGGCTGTAAGCGTGGCTAAACCAGCTACTTTTCCATGAACCAAGAATTCTAAAAAAGTTAAACATAGGATTCAGGCGAGGACAGCGAAACCAATAGAAAAATTTCTTCATTTACCTTTTACTTAAATTTTAATAAATATTTATTAAAGCTGATAAACCGTTTGAATCAAAAAATGGAAGGTAAAATGCGATCGTCGTCAAGATACCGAATCATTAGCGTAGAGCAGGGGTCTCCAATTTTTTTGTCCCTAAGACCACATTCTAGAATATCTGATGAACGGCGGGCACCATTTACTTTTTCAAGGTGACTTTATAGTTAGATAGAGTTGATAAGACATGCACATAAAGAGAGAGATCTGTCTCATTTCGCTTTGTGCTGGTATCTGTGTTGGACGCAAGTTCTATTTCATTAAAAATGAGAAAACTTTAACATAAAATTTTATTGAAAACTAAAACACATTTATTGTGATCTCACAGCGGTGGGTACACGTCAAACAATCGGCGGGCGCCATGGTACACGCGGGCATAGGGTTGAGAACCTGTGGCCTAGAGGCTAGTTTATTGATGTTTACATATTAGCATTGGCTAGTTTACGTGCTATGAAGCTAAAGTCCAAGAACTTCTATAAATCTTATGCATCAAATGTGGGCTTAAGCCGATCATTACTTTCCTTTATTGAGCTCTTTGTACTTTGGAGCATTTGCTAAGGAAACCAAAGAAGTTTTATTAGATGTTTAAAATCCTTTAAGAAGGTAGCCTTCTTAAACTATGTAATTTACAAGTGTTTTGCCGAAGAGTATAAATTTTGATTAATTTAACCTAACCCTATCGGATAAAGAATAATGTAATGAAGTGTACCAAGTAAAAAAAATTTTTTTTTTTTAAAGAGAGGAAATTAGCTTCTTTTACATAAAAGAGCACTTGGAAATAGATAAAACTTATCGATCTTATTTTCATTTTATTTAGAGTAGAAAATGAGAGATCACTTTGACACCGATTAATAAAATAACTTTTAATGAGGCATTTTGCCACCTCCTTTATTATTTGAAAGAACCAGTCTTATTTCTTTAACTAAATTATATGTACTGTAAATTTTTATTTCAATGCATTTTAAATACTAACATTCTTTTATAATTACTTCATTGAATTTTTATCTTCTGCCTTATTTGCTGTTTTGTTTAACTCTTTGCCTACAAACTATCAAACTTGAGAATTATTTAACATATTTGTTAAGTTTCGGTTTAAGATGTAAACTTTTGTGTTCAAATGGATGAGGTGATAAATTAATGTGAAAATGCGTATGGATTTGTTTGGTATCATACATAAGTGCGAATATTACTTTTTGGTTTAAGGAATTTGGGGTAAACATACTTATTGAATCTTGAATGATCTGAATGGGTTTTGAGGGAATAGCATTCAGTTTATGAAGAAATGAACTTCCGAGTAAAAATGTATTCACTTGGCTAATGGCTAGAGAAGTGGATGTAAAAGTTCTGTGAGTTGTATTGAGTGAAGTTTATGTAGAGAAGCAAGAAGTAAAGGAAGTAAAGAAGTGCGTGTCAAAAGTTTTTTTTTCCTTTACGAACCTATCTCCGACTGACTGCTGGTTTATAAGCTGAATATAAATGTTTCACATTTACCACACGTTATTACTGAGGTAAAATAAAATGTGCTTACCTATTCATAATTCTCAGTTGCTCCAAGGGAGATTACGCTTTCGCACAGTGAGTTAGGGAGCAAATCTAATGTTAATCTCTTGGTATCCATCTAATTTGCAGTTTCTTCCAAAACAAAAACAAAACAAAAAAAAATCACTTTCCGTTGAGGTCAGTAATACTTACCTTTGATGAAACCGGAAATTCTTCTTTCGGGAATTTTTTGAAAAGAACGCTATCATTTCGTGAATTCCATGACCCTTTACCTTGGTTTACCATTGAAGGACCATTCAAAACTCGAATCACCAATTTTACCCAATTTTTGAACCTGTGAAACCAAATACGCTGTTTAGTGTCATAGATGAATTTCTAGTAGCGAAATTTAATTTAGGAAGGTCTTATCCTTGTGCCAGCTGCGTGAGACCTGTGCACAAGAGTCAGTTTCTCCATTCCCCATCTTAATAAGCGAAAGGTAAATTAAACAGAGGAAAAGCTAAAATAGCTGTGACTTGCACGACTTTGCTTATGCCTTTCCCTCTCTTCTAGGAACCTGAAATTCCAAGAAGAGCACGGATGCTACAAAACATCATTTATCCTTATACAATGGACATTTGATTGAGATTATAAACCTCTATTTTTGTTTTTCAGATATTATAAAAACTGCGCATACGAAACAAATATTAAATGAACAGACAAATAAAAAAAATATTAAATATTTTTTTTATTTGGTAAGGATTATTCAAATAGAGCATTTTAACACTTTTCACACACTTTTTGCGGCTACAGTAGAATATCCCAAATAAGTTTCTATCCTAAATCTGATTTTGATTTTTCTTGAAGAGAAATGCACTAACGAAAACTGGCTCTGTTGTTGTGTCTCAAGCCACAATTTTAGAAGTTTTTTTGATTACCCTACGCGAGAACTTTAACTGGTAAGTTTATGCTGCACTGATACTGTTGCCATAGAGCATTCTTTGGATCTTCAGCAATCATTGTCCTAAATAAATTTTTGCAGTTTATTCATCCCTTATGTACTTTAGCGGCTTCGGACGACCTTCTCATTCTTTGGAAATGAAAATTCTGATTTACGGAAAGTTTCTCAATCGAAATTTTAAATTCTGGTTACTTTTATTTCATCGTGCAGGTTAAAGAATGAAAAGTTGATTTCATGCAATGGTGATGCTTCAAAATCAGTTGAATAATCTCCTTTCTGGTTTTTATTAACCAATGAATGGTTTATGCACCTTATTTTTGAAGAAAAGTTTAAAAGAGCATTTATATTGCTCCGATTCGCGTGCAAGAATCAGGGGGCGGGCTGTTAGAAGACAATTAAAGTAAATGCTGCTGACCTTAAAATGTCCGGGAATGACTGCCCCATCAAACTGGTTCGGTAGAAGGGGGAAAAAAGTCAGCACCTAAATTCAGTGCCTAAAAAAAATACTTTCCAATGACAAAGATCTAAGATGATTGAGAGGCGTCTTTGTGTAAGATAAAAAGAGATAAAAAAAAGTCTCCCGTGAAGAGCGAAAATAATAACGATAAAAAAATTACACATCTCGGACGAAGATTGGTGAAAAATCTATAGACCTGCATATGGATCGCCACGCAATTAAGGGTTAATGCGAGGAATAATTGTGACGTCATCGTGACTGCCCGGCGGCTATGCACCTGACTCGGACGATGTTTCCTTCTTACAGGGAGATTTAGGAAAATAACTAAAACAAGAAACGACGGACCGATCTGAGGCTTAATGAGAACGATCGGCAAGGGTAAAGAAACCGTCCGTTGCGCACGTGCGTGTTTCAGTCCGCGCAATTTTCGATCCATTCCTTTCGACTATTGAATGGAATGTATTTCTCTATAAGTCTGACAAATACTCATTTGCTCGGACCATTTGCTTTTTTGAATGTCATTTGAATGTTGTTCAATGTTCAAAAAGAACAACAGAATTCTATTTTTATGGGGTTTGAAAAATAAAACTTTAAAATTGAAGACATGTTGCAGGTTTTTCATCGCAAAGAAGTAAAAAAAATTATATCTTCTTTCACTGTAAGCTTTTTTCTTCTATGAATGGGAAAAAAAAGTTCATAGGTGAAACAACTTCGTAACTTTCCTTGATCATTTTAGAAACCAAGATCCATCAATACTCGGATTGCTGAAACCATGGAATACGGAAAGACATTTTTTCTTGAATTTTGTCTCATTGACTACGAGCAGTTAGTACTCGAGGGCTTTACTACGTTTAAAATGGAAGGATTTATACAATTTCAGAACAATTTGTCTGCTATTGGAAAATTACATGAATTTAGGATATAAGAGTTCGATTATTTCAATATTCTGAAATTAAATCCAATCAGGATGCTTTTTGGGTACAATTTTAATTTTTCTCTTTTGAAAATGTTGTGCTACAGATTTAGAAATCTCTTTCTTAAATTCGCGATTCTTGTATCGAGATGCATAAAAATAATTTTTTTTGGTGATTTCTATCGTGAATCACCAAAAAATCGTTTCTATCGTATCTTTGGTGATCAAGTACTTTTAAGAGAGTAGTGTAAATTATTTCAAAACATTAATTTTCTCCTTTCATCTATCTAATAATATTCGTTCAAACTTTCTTGTCGCAAAGCGCGTTGAATCAGAACGCTATAAATACCAAATTTAAAAATCTCACAATGCTATGTTAAAACGTAAACTGAATATTTTTTTTTCATTTAGTATTGTGAATTACAGAAATTTGATGATGTCAACTTGAAAAATCTGATCCTAAACTTGTAGCTAAACGAAATGCCTCAAAATTTGTCAAGATGCTTTGTAGTTAATTATGGCAAAAGATTACTTTTGTTTTCCTTCAGATAGAGTTTTAATCTTTTTTGAGATCTACGATCATAATAAAATGTCATTACAGGACTGGGAGATCAGTCATATCGATCCTCTTCGTAAGTTAGTAGCCGTCGCGTATTATCTGCAGCAAGAGAATACGAGAGCTTCAACGACAAAAATTATTAGAACTGTGATACATCTAAAATACGACAAAAATTCTATTAGTTGATCCAGTAACAGCAGTGCTATGCTTTCTAGCGAGATTTCCGAAGGTCGATGTTCGTCGGGATCTAGCCCATTCAGCCTTATATCACCAGAGTACCAGAAACACCTGGAGAAAAAAAGGCATCATAAGCGCAGTATTAGTCACACTGCTTTATTTTTGCTGAAATATTGGACTTAATAGGCCTTATTTCAAGATTCACGATTATTTTGCGAAACTACAGGTAAATAACTTCAGAAAAATATGAATTTAGTGAAAGTTTAATTATTTAGGGAAGTTGAGGAAAGTTAAAATATGAATTTTGAAAGTTTCATTGTTATTTTACTTCACTGTCTAGAATCTTAAGAAATCGCAGAAGGGCCTTAGTGTCCTCTTCCTTTGCATTTTGATCTTTGATACCTTATTATCGGCCTCACAATCTTAGATATCACGAAACACAGTATATTTCATATTAGAAATGGGATTTAAAAAATATTTGAGCAAAGCAGTTAACAGAATGCTGAAACACTGAGACCTCAAATGAGCATTTTCAAAAACTGAAACTTAAATTTTAAGATGAAAAGAATAGAATAAAGCCTATTTTCAGACAATGATAAGTAACCATAGAAGACAGGAATGCAGTTTCTCCAGATAGCGATAAATTCAGTATATTAAAATCGGGTGCAGCTATTCATTAAACACATGAAGGTTAACCGGAGGAGAGATTTAACTTCTCCTACCGCACTAGAAACTTCTCTATCTTTAATTTTTCTATTTTTTCCTAAAATTCGTCTCGATGCACATTAAAGGGTACTTATTTGATTCCTTTGGATGGTGACTGAAAGTAAATGGAAGTTTGATACAATCTGCAGCCGGCGATCTTGCTCCGTTTCTGCGTATTAAGGTGAATGAAAGTAAGATGAGTCGCAATGTTATCGCGGTGAGTACTGTTTAATGCGAAAATCACCTCCGTTCCTGTTGGCGGAGACAGGCTTGCGTGCCCGAGGCTCGCCAGGTATGCGAGGGGAGCGATAAAAAAAAAGGCGGAGAGAGAAATATTTCCCGTTGTCTCCAACGTCGAGAAGTGTCGCTTACGCCAAGCGGAACGTTATTACTTAATAACACAATGGGTTCGGTCTCGGTCTGTCACATCAAAATTCAACCTCTCACCCTCCCTTAGTCCATTCCGGGCGCTCCGAAGAACGCCTGAAAAGGGGGAAAAAACTCTCCCCCTGCCTTGTTGGTGTCTTTGTTTTTCCCGTGTTTCCTCTCCTTTTCAGTCCCAATACCGACAGATCAATTGTGTTGAAAACTGTCAGATGAGTCGAGAGGCGGTGTGAGTGTCCTGAAGTTGCAACGCATACGTTGAAGCAAATTGCGCCAATTGTTACTCGCTAACAGATATCTGAAAATTAATACAGCAGCCATCATATAACATGCAGGGTATGCATGATAACGGCGTGAAACAGAATACAAATTATACGAATGCGTTTTGTATTAAAGATAACTATATCTTTTGGTACTTTAGAATCATAGAAAAAGGAGATTTTATTTCTTGCAGAATTTGGAAAACTTATATGAAATATTACTTCTAATTTAAGAACTTTTCAGGATAAAAAATTAACATTATTTTGCATACTTACTTTAGACCTTCAAAAATACTAAGCATTTGAAAATCTATGGTTGCTGAAAGCTTAATCTAGCAACATGGAGATTTTTAAATTGAAACTGAAAATTTGCTAAAATTTTTTGATAAAATTCACCCAAAATATTCAGCAGGCATTTTGAGAAAAAGTTTGTTTTAAAGTTAACGCATAATATTTTTTAATACTCTGTAGTCTTGTATTTTGTTTCCTAAATTATTGTTGAATATGAAAATTTCTTCAGTATTCCCTTCATAAATGTTCGCATCCTTTTCAGAAAAAGAATTATATTGTGTTTGCTCCCCAGACTTTTAAATTAAGCTTCAGTTATTGTTTCGGATTTGAATTACTTATTTAAGTATTCCTCAGCTTGTAGAGACATTAGGTTATTTCGAAAACAAGGGTCATGAAAAATGAACAATGTCTTCGCCGGGACTCAAACCATGGACGTCTCGAATACGCGTTGAGCATGCTGGCCACGACACCACTAAGGCATGTGAAGAAGGCGGGAGAAATACCGTATATACTCCCCCTTTTAAAGGGCAACTGGGGATTGGAGAACCCAGTCGCCAAATCCTAGTGGTGGAGAAACATTATCCACCACCCTTTTAGTTCGGGCGCCACTGTAGAGACATTCAGATTTTTTTTAAGCAGGAGATGTAAAAAATGAGCAGTGCCCTCGCCGGGACTCGAAACACGAACCTCTCGAATACGCGCCGAGAGTGCTGACCACTACACCACGAAGGCTTGCGAAGAAGGCGGGAGAAATACTTTATAAGCTTACTTAATTTTCTTAAGCCTTTCCAATTTCACAAGAACTTTTATGTTTATTTATAGATAAATCGGTCTTCTTTCGAGTATATGGGAACCAAACATATATGCGGTGACTCAAATCTCGCCGAGCTTTAGTGTAATATACTTCTGGCTATGCTTATCTTTGTTACTTTAATTTACTACAAAATTCTGAAGCTCTTTACATAATTTTTGACAAGCTCTGTTCATTAATACAAACATCAGTTAGCTCCGCGGGAAAATAATTGGAAAATTAATTACATTAATAAATTAAACGAGTTCATTAACAAAATTAAAAACATTTTTAATCGATCAGAGATGAGGTTATTCAGTAAATGGTCGGAGAACTGAATATTTAGCATTTTATTGACGGTTTTGAACTAACAGAGTATTTTCAGAGTTGAAAAACAATTAAAATTTCTATTTACATCTAATACTTTCATACGTAAGATATTTGAGACGAGATAGTAATTTTTACTAAAATGGCCAAAACACCATGTAGAAAAAAACAAGGGAAAAAATGTGCATCGAAATTCCTCGAATACTAGACAGATGAATAAATTAACAATATTAGCAATTATTAAGGAAGGACGACAAATTACAGAACTGCCTTTGTAGACAAATTATATCAACAGAAAAAGCTATATCGGGTAAGATTACTTTTATAACGGTAGAATGTGGGAAACTTATGCTACACTGCAACAATGTCGTACATTTCAGTAAGTATTAAAATACTGCCATTATTGTTTAAAAAAAAACACTAAACTTTTTAAAGTGTATTAATAATGTACGGCAAGAATACATTTAACGATAAACTTTCAAAAACCGGCTCATAAGTGGCCGAATTGTTAAGACTGCTAAATACTGGTAATTGAAACGAGGTTAGAACCTTGGCGAGCGAGTTGGCTGCATGGGTATTTTTCGGGGTTTTTAGTCATATGTAACGTGGATATAAGCCAGTCAGGTATGCCTTCGTAAGGGACTTTTTAAAAATTTTCCACTAAAGTAAATCTCGCAAAAACCATACTAGATTTTAACTGCTGAAAGCCTCTGCAAAGTTATGTACTTCCCAACAAATACTGAATTTTCGACAATAAATACGATTGGTTCTGATTCTTATAACGTCTGCTGATTTACTGGAAGTTTATGATTTTATTTTTGCTCTATTAACATGAATAAAAACAAATCCTGAATTACAACATATAACCGAGAAACTGAAATACCTTCAGGTCCTCATTACCATCTAGACTCCCAAGACTTAAGCGTTTTAAGAGTAGGGTCATCCAATAGAATCTCCTAACCCTCCCTTTTTTTCCTTTCACGAAAACAAAAAAATGGCATATTGGGACCGCCGATATCTAGGGCCCAGGCTATCTCTGTCGGACTCAATAAATACCATTGAGCTTAATAACAGATTTAAAGTAATGATATTTTGCCATTAGAAAGTAAAATAGTTAAAAATTAAAAATATCAAGCACTGTTAATTTGCCATACAAAAAATGCATAAATAATGAAAAACATTGATTTTTAGTTTACGAATCAGACATCGGTTACGATATCAAAAGCAAAGGGCTTCCTACATTTTTTTATCATATTTGACAAAAATACGTTACGTAGATGGATTAATAGAATTATTTTTAGATGTGCATTTACTAAAAACCCAGTACTGTAAGACAAATTTGCATATGCTTCGTTCTCTCGTACCTTCTCTCCTTTCAAGTGCAAGTGAGAGAGATAGCTTTATTCCAGAGGAACATGAGAAGTCTGCACGCAGAGCAAAATTTGCTTTCGCCATTAGTTCCGATGGTGGAATTATGCATGCAAATTGCCCGGCCGGAGACAAGCCGTAAATTCCATGACAGGCCAGGCGCGAACTATACCCTGAGTGAGCGCCTCACTAGCCTGTAAAAGGTTTTCGATTTCTTTTTGAGATCATCGCTTTGCTGGACTACGTTATGTTTTAACATTAAAAAAATTAAATAATTTTTTTTTTGTAGTTTGTCTTCCGAGTTCTATACTAATTTCTTCGATGTTCTTCAGATAAGTTTCAGTTGTCATCTCTGTGTGGGATATTTTAATTGATTCAAATAAAAATGATATCCACCGTAACATAAATTGGATGTAGGCAAACCGTAATCCAATTTTCTACTCCTTTTCCTGTGAAGTTCTCTCAGTGTTAAAAATTTTGACCAGTTATCCCTAAAATGTGTGCTAGAAGTATCTTAAAAACTTTACATGCTTTGCATGTTATTAGTCAAAGTATATATCTATAATACATTAATCACATTTAGCAGAAAATGTGATTCTCCAAAATAATCAAACAGGCGCAGAGAAACTTGCGGCTAAGAAAGAAGCAACTTTCTTTAATAGAATAAATTTAGATGCAAAAATCTATCAGAATTAACTTCTTTCAAACCTGATAGCCTTCGGCTGTTTGCCAGCACGAATTAATTTAAGTCTTCTCGAAACTAAAGCTTTGGTGTTTTCAGCTTTATGATTTCTTTCACAATAAGACTGTTACTACGCTTGAAACTAGATTTAATGTCGTGGTGTTCTGTGAGCTGAAAATACAACTATTAGAGAGGTTAGTGATTGTAATTTAAACTGAGGTTTTTGGGCCGATCACTTGTTGCACAAAGACTTGACAGCAGCATTGTCTGTGATTTTTCACTTCGATGGTTAACTAGAAACAAACTTCATGAAATGAAATGTTATGGTGCATATTGCAGCTAGAGCATCAGAAAGACCTATTATTAATTCGACAAGCTGACTACTTGTCCAAGGCATATGCTCATGCAGCTGAGGGTCCACGGTCAGGAAAGCAGATATCGGAGCACTGTAGGCCCATGGTCCGCCAGGGCTGTTACGCCTCTGAGTTTAGTTTTAATTTCTTATTTACAGATTTGTTTCTGTTTTGTGTTTGTTCTGTCTTTGTTTTCTGTTTTGTTTTAAGAAAATTCTTAATGAGAGTATTACGGTAGTCTCTCACCTTGCGTCTAGTGTTTATGTAGAAACAATTACTTTGTAAGTAACCTTATATTTAGAACGACAAATCTTGTTAGCTGTCATAAGTAGTTGTATATCAAACTGACTTGTGTGTGATACATACACCTTTACCAAGAAAACATTTATGCTACTAGGTAAGACAACCTAAAAGAGACCAAACGCTTAATAAAATTTAATTTTAGTTAAATGCATTTTATGTATGTATGTAAGTCTTAAATACATTCATGTCCATGAATTAAGGATAATGCCAGCTCCGACAAATAAAGATTCAGAAACAAAACAAACGTATCTTATTCATAAAGCCGTTTACTAAACAAAAGATAAAAGAACCAAAAATTGATGTGTGTATGATACCATTCATAAAAACTGTGATTTTTGCTCCCAGGAGCAATTACAAAAAATATCTTTCTTGCAAATACTTAACTCTACATGATTGACATAATGGTTAATACGTTGTATGTCTCCGAAACGATGAAATACAGTACGTACAATGGTTAGGCATGCTGGGTATCAAATTATCAAACTAATCTTGTGGAAGATTACTTCACTCAGTAAACAGTGCTCTCTGAAGTTCCAGTACAAATGTAGAAAGTGCTTGACGAACTGGAATTTGTTGGCCAAGCATGTCCTACACATGCTGTATCGGATTCAAGTCAGATGAGTAAGCTGGCCATTATATACGGGTGATATCCTCAGACTGAAGGCCTTGCCTTACAATGTTTCCACAGTAAGGATGGGCATTATCAATCATAAACACAAATTCTGCACCCATGGTACCCTATAAAGAAATGCACATGTTGTTCCAGAATGATATCTCAATAAATTTGGCCTGTCATGGTTCCGATCTGAACACGCAGATCTGTTCTGAGCCCAGTATAATTCCACCCCAAACGATCAATCCTGCACCAATGCAATGGTGTCGTTCACTGTTGTTGTCTTGTTGCTAGCGGAGTTCTCCATATGAAAGTCCAACGTGAATCAGAGTGCAATCTAAACCTGGACTCATCGGAAAACGTCACACAAGCCCACTGTGACGATGTTCACATTGCATGGTCTCTTCTCCAGGCTAATCGCTGGCAACAGTGACTTGCCGTGAGCGGGACACATCTGAAGGGCCTGCGAGCATATAGACTAATCTGTCCCAAACGTCTGTGCAGAGGTTGTCTTGAAACTGTCGTATCCATGGCTGAAGATAGCTGACGAGATAGGTCTGATACTGTGCTCCAGCTGCTTCTTTTGGCAGTTACTGCCAAATAACGAACGTCATTCGGCATTGTAGCTCAGAAGCGACCTGCACTGTAAGTCTACTGACATTTCTATCATTTTGGAATCATTGCCAAAACCTAGAGATGATACTTTGGGCTATTCTAAGTTTCTCGGATACTTCCATCTGGGTACACCCACATTTCAGGCGCCGATAACTCTACCATATAAAAAATCATCCACATGCATTCTCTGTCATAATTATTTGGTTGTGGCACTGAGCGGACTTGTGAACAATTTTACTTCATTGTTACCGTTCCTTATATACACTCTCGTCATTGTGACATACTATCGATGTCATCTGATGGCTTCCTGTTTGTTTGTATAGCATTCTGGAAGATGTGTGCTATAATTATACAGGTGAAATTTTTGCTTTAGAGTTCAATTTCCGTGTGATTCTGAATTATGCTTAATTTATGGACATGAGTGTAAATAGAAAAATATTTGGAGGAGACTAGATGACTTTGCCCAACCAAGTTTTTATTCGAAAGGTGATATCATATATAATTTACTTTAGAACTGGAAACAAGCAACCATTTAGCGTTAAAAATACTAAAAATTCGAAATGTAATTTAATTCTTTAATTGTTTAAATGAGTGGTCAAAGATTAAACTCTTTTTAGGTACTTCTTCTTTTATGCCTTTTAGGTTCTTACGCCATTGATAATAACCCAGTTGTAGACGATGTAGGTTATACGTGGCAAATTTAAGTTGGATTCCTCCCTCATACGACAACGGTATGATTTGTGGGTTTCATAAAGCATTTACGGAATTAGAAATCACTCTCATTTTGTTCCACTCACTGTTGTTTACGTAGCTCTTAATTTATGAGTTTTTTACTCTTTTACTTGAAATCCATTGAATTCGTTCATTGTACTCGAATTTGTTTCCAATCTTAAATTTACTAAAACAGGCTGTTCTTTGATTGTGTGTTTCCTCTTATTTCATTCGCTTTTCTTTTATTATTAACCTGAATAAGAGTTTTGTTGACTGACATGTGCTTTATTTAAAATAGAGGGCATTATAAAACGGTATGTTCTGATTTTTACCGTATTAAACAAAACTCCGAAGTAGTAGTAATTAGAATCCACGCTGAGACAAGATGGTTTTATTTAATTTTTCAGAACTATAAAAATAATAAATTCTGTTCCTCGTAAAAATTTGACATTTTCTACTTACAGGTTTTAATGATTTGAGTGTTGACATTGATTTACACAACATGGAAATATGAAGAAGCAGCTATAAATTCCATTCGAATTTCTGCGAAAAAGTGGTTTAAAATACTAATGTCATGTACGGGCTGTGTTTATTTGAATGTTTTTATATCAAAAGTTGTTTTATCTACTTTTTTACGTGGTATATTTCATCGGATTATTTTATGAAGTTTTCGCATCTCGTAAAAATCACGTCCTCAGATTATCATATTATAGAAGTTTTGCCTGTGCTCTGCGGAAGGGGCTTTTTGAATTGTGTATTATTCTATCCATTTTCATAAGTGCAAACTGTGATCGCATGACTTGCATTGAAAATTATATTGAGTGACTAGAATCATTTACCGATAAGTGGGGAAATAAAGCATATAAATATAAATTTGTTTATATTTCATACGATTAACGGGTTAAAATGAAATGTCATAAGAAGTAAGTCAGACACTGTTTACTGTAATAGTTAAATAAAGATAATACTGCAGCTGTAGCTTGCCTTAGCGCATGTAAAGTATATGTAGAGGATGCAGTTGAAAATAAGATATATCATTGCTGGTTTTTTTAATTCCAAGATGAAAGCAGACAGTGTACCTGTGACGTTCAGCTGTGGTTTCTGAAGAAGTTCTGGACCATACCTTAAAAACACTAACCATATCAAAGAGTCCACAAAACAGAAAATTGTTGTCAGTATACAGAACAGCTAAAAGATGCACATAGCTGAGTTCATCATGAAATTCGATGAGTGAATTCTAACGAAGTTTCTACGAGGAAGCAAGAGAAAGAATTTGTACTTTGCTATTTGATAAGTGGGTTCCAGCCAACTTTCTACTGAAGAAACAAAAGAAAGAATCGGTGCTTGTGTTTCTTTGCTCTTTCGTTACAGAAGCGAACCATTTCTGGAACGAATTCTGACACAAAATGAGAAAATGAATACCGTACGATTGCGTTAAGCATTAAAGGACTCAGTGCCGATTTGTAGAACTGTGCCATTAATTACAAAAAGGAAGGAAAGCATCCCAAAAATAACTTAAGTTTACAGTGGGCTATCAAGAGAATTAATCTACTGAAGTGTAACTAAACAATAAACCCTGATATGTATCCTCTATGTTTGGGCAGACAACGAGAGCTTACATTTAAGCAACTAGCTCTCGTCAAAAGCAAAAGTGTTCTTTCATCACAATAAAACTAGATCTCACGACTCTTTGATAATTCGGCAAAGATTAATAGAGCTTCGGTTCGGAAGTATGAGTTCATCCAGGCCCTCGCCCTTAAGGACTACCATCTCATCAATAACTTTAATTCTCAAAATTATCGATGATTTAAAGAATGTGAAAAAGGCATCACCAAACGTTTTTGCCTCTAAAGGAAGAAAGAAGTTTTGTTGGTTGTAGAACAAACTTATTGGCAGGTAAATGGTAAGAGGTAATAAATAATGTTGGCAAATACATAAAATCATAGCTATTTTAAATTTTTGTACCAACCCGGTTTATTTTTCGACTAAACAACGGTTGGAACTTTTGTACACATCTATAAAAAATTAAATTTTGTACAATTACGGCTTGTATATGCAGAAAGTTCATAAAATGTAGCTGCAGGTTTTACTTCATTTCCTGTTGGTCCCAGGCGTGTACTATCAGTTATACAGTTCCTTCAAATAAATAAGGGAACTTCAAGAGTTGCAATACTTTTATAGAATGCTTTAGGAAATAAATAAAAAAATTAAAATTTTTTGTTGTGTCTATAAAAGCAAAAAGCTTGATTAGAAAAATGTTCATTACAGTTCAATAAAGTAACTGTAAAAGGTTCTATAATGTGAAAATTCATGAAGATATAGAAAAATATTTTTTGTAAATTACATCACTTTTCGATGCAAGCTTTCCACCGATGCTATGTATTCTCTAAAATTTTAGCTCTTAGTTTTAATTTATCTTATTAAAAAAGTGGCGATCAATGAAACCGTATAAGATAAGACAGTCCTAGTTATTAGTTTACAGAATTATTAATACTCAACTCACATCTCATTAAATTTTACGAGGAAATGTATGGATAATTTTACATTTCGCTAATTTTTCTATTATACCTTTTGCACTGTTGGAAACATGTTAAATATAATTTTTATATTTTCAAAATTATTCTACCTCCAGCTATAATAGTTTCTGCCTCATTTAGAAAAATTTCATAACTGGAAGTCGCGTGTCTAGGATCATTCATTAAGGAAATAAGGCCTTTAGTCATGGTCTTGAGGATAGCTATGATGGTCATTGCGATTTGTTATTGCAAATTTGTAATAGAATTCAGAATTCCTATAGAATTTGAAATATAAGGGTCAATCATGTCTAATCATGTCCGTTTGATACATTTGAAAAATAAATATCCACTTACATTTGAAAATTTTTGTAATACATTCTTTCAGCTGCAAGGGAAAAAAGGCTAACATCTAATGAAAAATTTCGAGTAGTTTCCTACATTTAGTTTTTCTACATTTACTTTACCTCAAACAGGATAAATGAGTACCAAAAAAGTTAACCAATTCGTGAAAACTCCTTAACTTATCGACCTCTGGAGACAGATACCGACCATTTGTAACCTCGCCTTAAATTCAGGCAAATCTGATCTTGCCTTAAATTTGTGTAAAATAAGTTTCAAGCGTAAAATTTCGAATAATTAAAATTCGAAATTATAGAAAATTATTTGAATGTCTATCATTTTACGCTTGTTCATCAACAGCACTCACTCGAGAAAAGGACATGCACATATTTGTGAAAAACCTATGTTCCCATATGCAATTTCGAAGTCGTCAGTATTTTGACCACTTTTAATTCCAAGAACTGTGGAAAGGTTTTGGAGTATATTGTATAGAGAATAAATAAAAGCGGGGAAAGATTCTTTCAGTAAAGAATAGGAATTAAATTAGAGTCTTAAAGCAGCGCAATAAAAGAATATTGTAGAGATTTAAGGTCATACAGTGCATTTTATGCGACTGAGAAGCATTAATACTATAAATATGCAGGAAGTCTAATTTCTAAAATAGCATCTCACTATAATAAATATTCTTTTACGAGAATATAATTGCTCTTAAGTAGTGCATCAAATGATGCAATAAAGTACGTAGAAGACTGCTTTAAATTCAGCTAAGGAAAGAGATATGTTTTCAAAGGAAATAAATGGTTGACATCTGCTCTTTTTTTTCTCTTTTTTTAATTATTATTTTTTCGAGCCTTTTGAAAGACAACACAAAGTAGATCTGAGATGACCTGAGCATCAGATAGGAAGCTGACCTTCATAATTCATTTCTGAATAACTATATGAATGCTGGTAATTTAAATATTTGAATTATTTGTAATAATATACTAGAAATGTTTCTACTGTCATTCGCTGAAAGAAAAGGAAAAAAGTAAAAAAAGATCATATCGTGCATACAAAAATGTCAAAATGCATATTTAACCGTTTGAATGGAGAAAATTTCATTAAAAAAAGCTATATTGCAATTCCGATTTATTATCTGGATTAAGTCATTTAATTTAGACAAAACACACGAAGACTTAAATTGCCTAATAATTTTAACCGATTCCAGTGTTACACTGGACGTAGAATCTGAGACTTGCATATCCTTTTTTCACCCTGAAGCCTCATAAGATTTTCGATTTCTATTTTTTAGTCATTAATAGATGCATTAGCTTAAGCTGTATGTACATGTGAGAATCAAGTAATAGTGTTCAGTTATCAAATTAAAAATAAAGCTCTTTATGAACAAAAAATCAAACGAACAGCATTTCAAAATGCAATAAATTATAATAAAGAAAAGTTGAAAGAAATTTGCAAAATTCTGCGGAGAAACAAATTTATCTTTTGAAATGTGAAAAAGTAGGTAGTCGTTAAAGAAAACTTTAAACTGCTCTTTATCTAGTGGACGTAACAATTTTAGCAACTGATTTAAAGTCTTGAAATTTAGTTTCACAAAATGTTTTGTTTTATTATTTTTATATGTCAGAATGCCCTTACAACAGCAGAACGAATAAAATCGCTGAATGCTGATGATGGTTCCAGATGCAAAGATAGGTTTCTCATCAGAAATTCTTTTCCGAAGCTTTCTTCCTATCTAAATAAACTTTGAAGTACTTTAAGGCAATGAATTACTATCTTCCCTAGTTTCATATCCGAAGAAGCAGGAATAAACAGGCTTCTCTTATTTTAAGTTGAAAGTCTATCCTTTTAAAGAATTTATTTATTGATTCTTAAGTAAAATTATCATTAAAAATTATATAAATATTACGTGAAACATTTTCTGAAATGCTTGAGATTATAAATGGGAGACATTATTTTCTCACGTGAGAAAAGCACACGTTTGTAGCTTATTGAGGATAGAAAAGCCATTTATGTAGTTAACCGGCATAAGTCTGGCAAATATATGCAGTTAATCAATATTAGAAGATTTTTTTGGTAGGGAAACGGGAGTTTCAATCGAGAATTTTTGTGAGAGTGAAGGAATACTTACTATGGAAATATCATTTCCAGATGCATCGCTAAATGAATTGTGTTTTAGATTTATATTAAAACGTCAGTGTTTTGTTAGCGAGCTAATAATGTACTCTTATATGTATATGATGCAAAAATAAAATCTCATTGTCCGAATATTAAATTACACGATTTTTTTTGGCTGCATTTCATTTGAACTTACTTCCTTGAATTATTGTAACCGATCCCTCAAGGCAACTCGAAAATGGCATAAAAAATTGCAAATTTTGAAATCAAATATCCCGGTCAATTTGTATCATACTTCTGATTTTATATTTTCGTGACCAGTATAAAACTTTGCCAAATATGAGTATAGGAACCTGGAGATCGGATTAAAAGTTAGATCTCATTATTAGCTAAAAATAATTTTTTTAAAAGTTTGAAACTGCCAAGTCATGAATATTTCCGTCATTTAAACTCTTCTGTAATTTTCTGTATGTCTACGACCAATGACTGCGAAAACAGAGGCCGAGTAAGGACTTTTAAGCTAGATTAAAGATTGAGTGTATGTATATACACACTTTGATACTACCGGCTGTAATAAAAAAAGGAAATGCGCAACTAGACATTATAGCAATCCTATATACAAAATTTCAACCTTCTACGGTTAATCGTTTTGAGTTATGCGAGATACATACATGCCTACTTGCGTACGTATAGACGTCACGAAAAAAATCCATCTTGTATTCATTTTGATTCCATTTTACAATCCGTTTTGAACTAAAGAATCCTTTATTCTGTCGTATATACAGACATTACGCAAAGAAATAATCAAAATTGATTCGGGAAGAGGGAAAATACATAGTTCCTTAAACCCGAAATTTTTTTCGATTACAAGCAATTAATAAAAATGGAATAACTTGTAAATTTTTCCAGTCAACTTTCAATTCCCAAAATGTTATTAATTTAAGACCAGTAATTTTTTTGTCGGATCTTGTAATGCATTTTGCAAACTTGATTTTTAATCGTGCAATGCAGCATAAATAAGCGAAATGAGCTTGTCTAAAGATCCGTGAATTAACAATGTGAATTACCAGTTCCGCTACGACGCATATTAAAGGTACAAAAAAAGTGTTTGGCAGATATCTGATCTTCTCAGAAAATGCCGCGTAGAACAATGTTTGCACTAATAATTTGTTTATTCAAAACCATTTCTTTCAGTTCGATTTATTACAATGAATAACCGCCACGTCAAGTTGAATGTATTACTTTCTGCATTCCAGTACTGTTCAAACATTCCAGTACGTTTCTTCAATGTAAAAACAGCAAATGGCTTGAAAATTACGCAAAATACAAATAACTCTTTATTAAAAATGGAATTCCGAGGAAGGTTTTCTTTCCTTCTTTACAGATAAGAGGCTCATCTGCGGTTAAGTGGTTAAAAGTGAGAAACAGACATCATTACTTTCCGGATTCGATTCTAGATGACAGAATGATTAAAACGCAAGTACATAATGTAATATGAAAATTTTCTTTAAAGCAAGCAACTACGCAAACCTTCAGTTCTTTGTGATAGTTAATGACCAAAATATGTTTTTCCTCCTCCTCCTCCCCGCCGAAAAATACTACCCATAATAATAATCAGATGTAAATTTTCACTTTAGAATCGAATGCTAGGGCAAAGAAATGATTCGAAGATAAATGAAAGAGTGGAGAGAAAGGTAGTAAAGCTCCATGAACTGCTGGAGTATACTAGCTTATGGACTTTTTATTACCCTACCTTGCTATGGAAATGAGTTATTTCTCTTCATCGAGGGTTTCAGTAGTACTCCGGATGTTATTTTTAAGGAATTTAACTTTTAACAATTTTGAAAAATTGGGAATTAAACAGGGGCTTTTGTTTCTGATGAAAGTAACTATGACTTGCATAAAAAAATTAACAGCAAGTTGCTTATTGCAAGAATCGAGCATTTATCTTCTTGGCGAAGAGTAAAGGCCAATCAAAGAGCAATATGCGTCTTTAAAACCGTTTCCATAATTTTGTCTTTCCGTTTGTTATTTTCTCCGCCCTGTGAATTGAATATATTCTTTGATCGGTTAACCGGATCTGTTTCACTTCGTTTCACCACTGGATCCTTTCCCCACACTACCACTACAGCTGCAAAGAGAGAGTGAACGGAGTCGTTCGATTTCCGGAACAGTGGAGATCGGAATCGGAGCGATATTTCATTCTCGGATGCTCTCGTCTCGTCATTTGGACCATGGAAGTCTTCGACAGCCGCCCCTCCCCAACGTCTCAGAGCGCTGACCCGGCTTCGCTTGGAAAACGTAGCCGACCATTTTCGGAAATAATATGAACATTAAATAATTTATGTATTTAAATTAGCGCATCGAAACTCACTCATTTATTTATTTTCATCTGATGTGCTGGATGACATGAAAGACTGAATGACTACATACTTTGTAACACGTGAGATACCGTACAGCACATAATCTCGAGAGCAATAAATCATGTTGTAGTTTTAGAAAACAAATTGAATAAATTAAAAGAATAAAATCTAGAATAGATAAAAATTTAATTACGGCAGCCCGGGTTTCAAATAAAAAATATCACGTTGCCATTATTTTCGATTAATTATGTGTATGAATACGTGCATATCTTACTAAAGAATTTAAATTTTTTTGGCGTTTTGTGGCAAACTATTTAAATAGAAGCTAAATTAATTTTTTACTTTTATGTTGGATCTAAACAAAGGGGGTCTTTCACCTCGGTTACATACGATGGTTTTTTTCATCATACGGGATGCGGTTTTATTTTACTTATTCTTATCAGAAATCGTTTAAGAAATAAATAATACAGTACTTATATTTGTAAATAAAAATAAAACCGCTGCATGGAATTTGCTATTCAAACAAAAGCTATTTTATTACATCTTACAAACATTAATAAATACCAAAATGTTAAGAAGTAGTATCCGGTTTATTCTGTTTACTAATGAAAAATGTATTTTTACATTTCTAATGCTTCTTCATATTTAACTATTCATCGATATCCAAAACCGAAGCTCTATTTATTTTATCCGTGACAGAAAAAATATTTTATGACGGTTTTAAACTAGGTACATGGAACGTAGATATGAGATGCTTACATTAAAAAGAAATTAGTAAATAAATCAAAGGAAATTTTTCTAATTCAACTAATTAATTGTTTATGGCTAAACAGTTTAGAATATAACTGCTTTGGAGAAGCTACCTTTGTAGGAACTTCACAAATAATACTATTTTTATTGACGTTGTACATATAGGTCCTTTCGAGAGCTTCCATGTAACTATTCCACTTTGTTGAATCTAAAACAATTCTACCAATATTCAGTCTTTTCATCCATCGTTTTTAATAGTTCAAAACTAGAAAGGCTAATGTTGTGATAAAAGAAAATTCCTCCCGGATATTATTGCATATAATTTAAAAGCTAAATTCGAAATTAAGACACATTTACTCATTTGCTCATCATTCATTCCTTTCACATTTAATTGTGATCAATATTGTTTCATTTTTTGATACTAAGTAAAATTTTGTGGTATAGTTTCAGAGATAAAATTACCTAAATAGCTAAGTGAATTGGAAAGGAAAACTTACTAAGGATCTGTGGCTCGTATCTAAACATTCCTGTTATTTACCTTTATATAGGAATGCATCTTTGGACAATTTGATTTAAGAGATAAAAATGTCTAGCTATAAACCTTGCTTATGGGCCATACAACAATTACATACCGATTTAATTGCAATTAATTATTCCTTGTCACTGAAATGCTAGAAAAAAAGTTAACTCAGGGTGGCCCTAAATTTTGCGATTGTTGACTGTTTCAACGGATCCTTTATTTGCTCACTACTGCTCCAATTTTTAATTACCAAAATCTTACGTATGCCATTAAGAATGTTTAATCTTACAAAATTGAGTGAAATAGCATTTGTATATTGATATATTTACATAAACTGGTCTCTTTGTAATTTTCTTGATATCTTTAATAAGGAAAATGTAGCTTATATTTTCTGAAAGCACATTAATATTTGGTTACACATTGTTGAAAATTCCATGTTATTGTTTTGTCCACTTTTAGAAACCAAATTGCATAGCAAGGGGGGTTTCAGAGTCCAGAACCTCATATTATATGATTTAAACCATTCAGGGAAAGATGTTGTGTTTGCGCGATCAAAACAGCAGTGATAAAAAAATAAGTCAATTTTGCTGTCGTATTGCAAAATTCTAATGCATTTATTGGTATCTGCGTAAACAATTTTACCCTAAACCTGAATATATTGTTAAACACCTTAAGCGAAGATCGCTTTGTCGTTTCGATAATGACTGAGCTAATCAGTCAACAACCGTAGTTTGTTTTGAGATTAAGAAAAGCTGTAGAGTCGTGATAATTAGAGGGATGAATAAGAAAAGAGGAAAGAGTCAGAATCCCACGGGCAACCGGGAAGTTCCCGATGGGCGCGTAGGCCCCAGAATGAGCAACAGTGTGAGTAGGTGCCAGATGCTTTGCCTGTGTTATTTGCAGATCATCAGTGGACGAAGAGGAGCTATTAAAATAATGTGCCATAATCATTAAGAACGGGTTCTTGGGAGCGTGGGTGTCGCTCCATCACGTCCCACTGGACAGACGATCGTTCAGACAACAAAGAGGAGATAGGTTCCTTCTTCGCCCTCCTCATATTCGAATAGTTAACCATTCTTGGCACTGTGTCTAGTGAGAAATTTCTCTAAAATCATACTCAGGTAGGAAAAATCTGAATCTCACTGAAATTTTGACTTCCTTCAAGTTTTACTCTTCTTATCTTTGACTAAAGTTTAAAACTATTCTCACAGGCAGATTCGATTCTTTTCAAAGTAGCTAATGCTTATTTTAATGAAAATAATATTAAAAAATTTGTCATTATGTGCGATGAATATTGTTCATCCTTAGTAAGTGCGGATGTAAAGGCCTAACAAATGTTTGATTACTATTTTTATTAACTTTTTAATGACTGTCCATGTTTTAAAACCACTGTCCACTTGGATGCTGAAAGAAGTATCTCCCGGTTTTGATCATCTAAGGAATCTACCTATATGAAATCATTTGATATAACTTCATCTCTCTTATATCAGCGTAGTTTTTTTTCATTGTATTATTTTAATTTGTAAAAACAATATTAGTGGCTATTCACTTTTTCTTCTTATATTGACTCGTCTATAGTCATTGCAGGAAAACAGGCTTCTTTATTTTCCGCTAAAACTGGAATTTTTTTTCTCACAAACTTCTAGATCACTAGTTAATTCATTTTCTTATTTATTTATTTTTCTATCTGTTTTTTGTTCATGTTTATCTTACAATTAGTTAATCCTTATCTGACTGTTCATTTTATGAATTGAATCTCTTAATTTTTACATGGCTTTTAAGTTTTTCTATATTTCTCTTTTTGTTTTAGCTTGAATCAAATTTAAATTTATTACTGAATAACCTTTTATTTAGTATCTGTAACGGAAAATGAAACAATTCGATGATGGTTTTTGTGTTTGATAACCCAACAATACTTCGTAACCTTATTTAAAAACGTATTTTTTTCTAATATTTAAATTACATTTTAAGAAAGATATGTCATGATTGATTTTAGACCTTACTATAAGGAAAGAAATTGTCACAGCTGTATCTGAAAAAAAAAATCATATTTTTGTCTGTTAAAACGTATTACAGTCGTGAAATTTTCATAAATTTCTCTAAACAATTAATCTCCTCAACTAACGGCAAGCATACTTATTGGGATTTTAATCTTGGATCGTAAAATATTCTAGCTGCATTCTGATTCCCAATTAGAGATAGAACTCAGCTTTCTAACAATCGTGTTCTTTCGCATTCAGCCACTTCCCGGTTTAACACAGTCTTTGCCGTATTTACTAGAATTGTGAATTTTAACTTTAAAACTATGCAGACAACGCATGTAGAAGTACTCATGCCATCAGTCCTTTATTGAAAACTTTGTTTGTGAAGGCTTGCGGCTCAACAATTTTATTAGGATCCTACAAAATCAAGTCTTAACTATCCGATGGAAATGACGGTAACCGGGACTTTTCTTTTTGGATGACCATTTGTCACCCATTCATCGAAACAGAAGCCATGCCGATCACCTAGAGAGAGGGCACAGTAATGAAACCAGCAGCGGCGAGGGTGAGGCTGTTGACCATTCAGTAACGATGTCCAACGACCCAGTGACTCAGTCACCGATTTACCGCCGAACCGTGACGTCACTGGCGTCGGTCTCTTGTGATGTCACATGACCCCTGTGGGTGGGTAGCCAGAGCTGTTGCAGGTAATCTCGTACGAGTTAATGCTTCTCCCCACCGCCCTCGACCTTCTTCCTACGATTGCCTAAGAGGAGGAGAGGGAGTTCGAATCCCTCTCTACCTGTCATAAATGCGTGGGCAGTGTTGTGTTCGATTTGATAGCTCCATCGCTGCAAGAGCAACCCCCCTTCGTTTGTTTGTATTTTTCGGCTTTTAAACTGTCAGATTTGCTGGCTGTAGGTTCAACACGAACAAGGTTCATGACGCGCATCTCTTTCTATATCGGGCTGGGGGGGAGAAAGAAAAAAGATTAGAACAAAAAGTTTTTGAGGAACCGGAAAACGCTGCCAATCATTTTTCGGTAAAAATTCTCTCAAGTTTCGAGACCACCTGAAATAACCTCACATGCATCTTTAACTATTCTTCACGGTGCGCGTCGATGCCTTCTTGTCTTCAGTCAATTTCTGCTGTTATTTCTTTCCGATGAGTAGTTCCAATTTCGGCATTGATAAAGAATCGATATTGTTTTCACCGCTAGAATATGAGTTCCTTTATAAGCAGCAATCGGATTTTATTACTAAGTACTCGGATTGTTTTCACATTGATTATAAGCAGTATTCGTTATCATATTTAAAGTAAAGGATTTACTAGAAATCGCATTTAGCGAAATGCACTTTTTAAAATTCGAATTAACAAGACATTTTGATTAATGAATTAACTCCATGAGAAACGGATTCCTTGGAGATCTAATATTTTCATGTTTAATGGCATGATGTTTTCCTGTAAAAAATTCTTCTAGTGTGTCTGAATTGCAGTTATTTGTAAATTAATTTTCCAACTGAATACCTTAAATTAGTTGTGATAATAATAAAAATAAATTTTAGTTATTTTACTTCGGAATTTCCTTCAACCAATTTTATTTTGAATCAGTAGAAATATTGATAGGTTAAGTTTCCTTGCTGAATATATATACACACATAAAGATTCTTTTCTTTTTTAAACCTTATTACTCCAGAAGGGGATTTAAAAATCACTTATTCCTTATGTTTCTTGAATATTAAATTTCGTAGATAATATCGTGAATTAGATACAAGTCGTGTTTACAAAATCTTTTAGTGAGGCAGTATGAAAAGAAAACAGTTTATACCCTTTAAAAGGAAATGTATGAATCTGCGAAACTGATTAACAATATGTAAAAAGTAACACCCGAGCCTTCAAGACAAATTCAGAAGATTCCATTTGTGCTGCGGAGAACAGCTGAAATAGCACTTTTATTATATGTATGCAAACATACAGAAGAATAAATAATACTGAAGACTAGAGACTGATTTCCTATTTTAAGTAAAAAATTTATTTGTTAATTTTTGAAATATGATCTATAACTTAGGGTCCACAAGTGTTGTGCGGAATGCACTCTAATCCAAATTTTATCCATTCTGTTAAAAGAATCTTCTTTTTTCCAAGTATTTTATTATTATTATTATGACGTTATTCATTTCTTGGCATGAAAAAGAATTCATTAATAACTACATTATTTCTTGAAAGAACTTTTGTAAGAGACAGAAAATGTTTGTAAATCTGTATGTTGTATTTGATGTCATTTATTGTAACAATGACTTGCACATAATAATACACAGAAGAAGAATATTAGTTCTATAACTGAGGTACACTATGCCCCCCCCCCAAAAAAAGGGAGTACAGTTCTATATCTCCCTTTCTACTGGACCGATTGACGAAATTCAAATTGCGTTTTTCATGTCTCGAAAGCGCAATTTAGGATGTATATTAGATTTATATACAGCATTGTTCTAATATGTCTTTTGTCACAAAATCGGTCTTTTTCTGAAATTACCTGCCAATTTTTTTCCATATTTCGATTCTATGACTCAATTATGCCTAGATATTAAATTTTGTAATTTTTAGTGGGAAATTTGCGGAGAAATTCAAAAATTTACCTTGGCGCATTTTTCTCAGTTTGTGCCAAAAATAATTCACTTAGTGAACTTCTAAATTTATAGCATTCTATTTTCCTTTCCCTTTCCCTTTTTACATTGTGCATGAGCGTAAAAAAGTCACATCGTTCCTACTTTCAAATAATCTTAGAGTGCGTAAACCACATTTTCATTATTATCGCTTTCAACAAATATGCCAAATTTCAAAACGCGCCAATATATAAATTCACTTACATCCTTAGAAAATTTTGAAGAAAAAAACTAGTTTTTTGCAGGTTTGCATAGAAATATATATACTTTAAGGTGATGTTAAAAATTTTATAGGTTATAATACAAAAATGTTTTCGAAAAATTTATAAAAAATATTTAAAAATACTAATTTAAAAAACAAATCATAAAAAATGTGCGAATTATATTTGGATTAAGCCTAAATTTCGAATTATGGAAGAAGGAATTAAGGAAGTTAAATAAAAAAAGAGATATTAATAAATGTATATCAAATTCAATTAACATTGAAGAGCTAAAATTGGGAGAGCTAAATTTTTAAAATCTACTCGTGAAGTTTTTACAGAACTTGGTAGTTTGGCGTAATTTGAGTCGTAGAGTCGAAATATGGAAAAAAAAAATTGATATGTTATTTCAGAAGTCTATTTTGTCTCAAAATACCTATATTAGAACAATGCTATAAATAAATCTAATACATATCCTAAATAGCGCTGCACACCAGCGGCCGAGCGGTAAAGACGCTGAACACTGGTAGTTCGGTCTGAGGTTCGAATCCCGCGAACGGGCTGGCTGCATGGGCGTTTTCGTGGTTTTCCCCATGTGTAACGTGTATACGAGCCAGTTTCCCTTAGAAAGTCCTCCACGAAGGCATCCCTCCCTTTAGGCAGATAGCCCTCGTGTGCTTTGCCATAACTGAATAACCTAACCTAAGTCGCGCTTTCGAGACATGAAAAACACAAGTTGAATTTTCCAATCGGCTCAGTAGAATAAAAAATATAGAACTGTCTTTTTTTTTTTTCGCCGTGTACCTAATACATTCCGTTAGAACACTTCCATGGAACTTACTAATCATATAAATTATTAAAATCATTCCAGTGACGTCTTTATTTGAACATTAAATAATTTAAAAATCTTGTTTCCATTGATGACTATTAAAATAATGTTAAGAAATATGTTTTGTTTAAATGATCAACTTACCACAATGATAAATAAAATAATCATTTTTGTTATTTGTGAAAAGAAAGCTAATAGAATTTTGCCTGAGATCTGTAGAAAATATAACAGAAACTGACAAGAAAAATAGAGAAAAATGAGACAAAAAACAACTCGTAAACATTTCTGAAGTCCAGATATCTTTTAAATATTTCTCCGCCCTAACTCAATAGCAAGTATGAATGACAATCAAATTCCTGACTGTAGAATATGACGTAACCACTGAAGATCTAATGGTGAGATGGTTTACTGTGACGTCAACATGCGTGTATGTGAGATGAAACCAAAGATGATGAAATTCAGGAAATGATTTTGATGCAAATAAAGGCTTTTTATAGCTGCTGAGGGTGTCAATGCATTGGAATTTTCTCTAACCGGTTCTCCTGTTAAACCACTGAATATGTGTTAACAGGTTGTGAGCCAAAAGCACGTAACCACATTCATTTCTTTAAATGTAAACGTAGCACGTAGATACATTATTCGCTAAATAAAAGTAAACTTATTTCTTTTAACCGTAAAACATTTCACAAACATAGCACATTCAATATTAACGTTTTATTCATTTGTGTTAGTATTAATTTACTGTACTTAGGTAGTGCAATGCTTAAAATTTTTAATGTCGTGAAATTTATTTCTATAAGCTGTAGAAATATCTTAAAATTTCTAGAATAGTGATCTCCATTCTCAATATATAGTTAAAAATTAAGTGGGTAAAATGCTCCATGTCCTTAAAAATCACTGAAAACCTCAAGTGGGTTTAAACTGTTTAACAATTTAATAATGCGCCAGTTACAACCACCACGCGGATAACCATAGATATTAAATATCTTAACTTCACATTTTGGATCAAAGACTGTCCGAAGATGTCTCAGCAGAAATCGAATTTCATAAAATATTCTTTAAAACAGTGGTAACTTTTTTGCATGAGTATAATATAAGCATCATCTATTCGCGGTTCTGTGTTTGCCTAGTTAAGGTATGATGAAATATTTGATACAGAATGTCTTTAGTCTTCTTGATTTTATTTCTTCTGTTTGTGATGCAATGTTTCTTTTTGTTTTTTGGTTAATTTTCTATCTCACGCTTTTGTTTTAAATTTTAGTTCAGGTATCATTAAAATAATAGAGTAATGTTTACTTATCATTAAAGTATTCTTTAAGTAATTGTGAATGATGTTACTCAACATAGCTGCAAAGCTACGTTGATTAGAAGTTGATTAGCTGTAAAGCTACGTCGATTAGCAGCTTGATTTGAAAACAAGTTTTGAACTGACGAAAGACTGTGGCAAATCCACCCTAAATTTGATCTTAGGCCATGAATTAGGCTTGCTGCATGATGGAAGTTTATGTTCGTGAGATTTACATGTCAGCTGCCCCAATTGCTTTTAACTCAAATTAAGTGAAATTCCGTTTTAGATTGGAACCGATTTTATATAAAAGAAGTGACATTGAGGGACAAATTTAGAAAATTGGAGGTCCTGACAAAATTGTTACGAAGGCTGTGTTCCTAATTTTTTCAATGTAGTAAATGTTTTATAATTGAAAGTACACATAAAACTTCGCACATTTTATACATAAGATTATTTGGGTGGCCTCTTTCTCAGTGTAAACTCGGGACATGTGCCCTGTTTGTTTGAAATAAGGCTCTACTGACATGCATTGCCATTCCACGGACCATAAGGCTTTCGTACATATTATGCGCGGTCTGGCAAATTGCTACTAGCCAAAGATGTTACTGTTCGATGTGGAGTAAGATCTTTAGTTTATCTTTCAAATTCATTGCATTGTTCAAATAACTGAGAGAAAAATACATGTATTTCCTAATTATTTATATCTTTATTTCACTTTTAATATTTTATAACATTAATGTAATAAATGCATAATTTTTAATAATATTCCTGATTCATAACAAAACAAATTTATAAGATTTATAACAAATTCAACTGAAAATTTTCATAAATATGCGCACTGTTATTGTATTTAATAAAAGGTGTCTCTAGCACAATATTGTGCAGTCATATCTATCTAACAATGAAGTTTTTACAATATCAGTTTCAGTTCTAAAGCTATTGTTGAAATCTGAATTTCGAAAAATATGCCGAAGATCTGTTTTTTCAAGCGATCGAATTCTATCTGATACTGATTTTTCAAACTTGATCAAAATCATTACCTTATTTGACTCTCACTATTCCGATTTAAAATGTTCAAAATTAAACCGTCATCAAGTGGTTGGATAGGACTGCACGACTTCCAGTATATTAAGTGCTACATTTTGTACAAAATTAGTGTTCTCATTGTTCTTCTCTCCCCCTCTTTTCTCGGAAACCCTCATTACCCTCCTCAGTTGCTGAAATGTCGAAGGGCGTCTTTTCTCTTTAGAATAGCATATCTTTAATTCCGAGGTGAATAAAAATGTGTCCACAGCAGCATACGAGGTGTCGCATCCATGCTACCTACTTGACCCCGACCTAGGTGAGGGAGACCCCACTTTCTCTCCCCATCCTATGTGTTTTATTAAGCTTTTCTTGTTTCATGAATGACGTTAGACCGTGACTTGAATGGTAATGACACACTGTTACTCTGCGTACAGAAGGCCAAGATGAGGTTTCTGAAACATCAGCCTTACGATTATATGTCATAACCAGACTCACAAATAAGATTGCAGATTGTGAGGCCTTCACAAGGAAAGACATGATATTTTCTGCTGTCGAATTTCTGTGTATTATGCCGTACTTATTCATCGAAATAACTGAAATCGGAATTATAAATCTCAGACAATTCATATAAAATTTAATAACAAAATTTGAGTTCAAAATGTGAGTGCCTCCTTTTGAAGTATAGTGTGTTTTTAAGTACAGGTTAATGTACATCAGGTTGCTGATATTCCTTTAGCAGCAAAACAAAATTACTTCCGAAGAACAAACTGGCAACAGCAAGAGAGTTTAAACGGCCTATTATTCTTTATCCCTTTAATAAGTTGTAACTGGATGGTGGAACTAGTGCTTCTAATTTTACGATGTTGTCAATTTTGTGTTTGCATAGATTTTGTTGCTTTCGAAGACATTGTGTCTGCAGACAATTCTTTTGTAATGTACTTGTACTTTTATTAACATTTAATTTAAGATTATTGTATTATTATTAATTATTTATTATAAAATTACTTGTAGAATTTATAATTTATTTCTTTTTCAGTTAAAGTACTACTATTTCGATTCAGATTACGTGAGCGGCACACAAGATCTGAACCAAAACTGGTTGCCAAAGATTCCACCTACAAACATAAGTGTCTTCCGGGCCATTACAGTAAGTTACTTTCTTTGATGCATGAATGGTAATACTGATTCTAGATTAGCAGTCGAATTAATGTTAGCGGTTAGTATTCTTACAGACGAGAAAATTTTACTTCCTTTCAGCCTATTTCCAATAAGAAAAAGAAACTCATAGTATTTCCTCTCAAAATACGATCTTGGGAGAACTATGACCTACCGTGGCCAAGATCAGTGATTGTTAAAAGAATTTGCAAACGATAAGTCCAAGATGGGCTACACTCAGTGACGGGCGAGATCTGAATGGCCTCCGCGAATTAGTGCTCGAAATGACAGAAAACTTTTCCGCATCTCTGTTAGAGATCGTACAACCTTACAAAGTGTCCTGAGTTAGGAGACTGGGTGTGATGCAAAGTATGAAGTATTCGCACGTAAAGTGTACAATGTCTTGCCAGCCAAGCAATCAGTTGCTGCGGCTTACTTTACGCTTTCCTGCTTAGAGAATCACGATGGCCGTATCCGTGTATGGAAACAACAATCAGAATAGGTAACATTTTTCATTGGGATACAGAGCAAGGTCGTGAGAATACCATTGGGTAAACATCACAATTATACCTAGTCAATATCTTTGATACTTTCATAAACCACCTTCACATTATTAAGGCTTTAATACCCATCGCTATGCCATATCTTCGGAGGCTTCTGTCGCCATAATTTACAGTAGAACATTATGACTCTACGTTGCCTACCTGTCCAGTGGATGCATGGCTTACTAATATTTGCTTTTTTTTTATCTGAAAACTTCCTACAGTTTTAATCATTTCATCCTTCCACAATAATGTATTTATAAAATAAATATTATTCTGCTTAATGGCTTTCCAATGCAGCAATCGTGATGGCCAACGGTGTATATGGCTCGTTGACAGATATAACGATATCGTATTAATTTTCTAAGATATTAGCTAGACTGCAATCATTGTTTCACGTTATTACACAGCTCCCTATCTGAATTAAAAAAAAATTACTTTGGAAGAGATGAATTATCTCAGATTAATCAATTAGTTATTACTCCAGCGACTGATATTGTGTTGAATAGATATAATTTTTAAACCCTGTTATTTCTTCTCGATTTGCTTTAATTTAAAATAAAGCTTACTGCAATGGATTCTTCAGATTTTTCTTATCAAAGAAAAAGAAGATCTGAACCAGTTTCCTCTTACATCTGCTCCTCGAAAATTATGCCCTTCAAAAGCAGATTCTATAGCGTTGTTTTACTATAATGGATAATTTGGTTATAGATTTTAAATAAACAGAGATTACTGCTTCTGTAAGAGTTTACTGCGACCATGTTTTCCACTCAGGGATTCTACTTTCCTCAAAGATCTTTTTCAAATTACACTCATGTTCGAGATTCGAATATGAACGGAGTAATTTACTCAGTGCCTTGATAATTTCAGAACAAGAATTTTATTCATTGCTCATAGCTGTCTAATTCAGAAATTATGAGAGTTCAAATATTCCACTGTTCGGGAATTATGATATGATACTTGGGGTCTCGTTCCTGTTCAGAAACTGTTGCTCACAACCGAATGAGACAAATATTTTCCATGTCATTTACGTGGGATTATTAACATACTGATTACATCATTAAATAATATTAATTTACTGTAAATCTACTGTACTACTGTAATATGCTGAACAGCAGACAACTAATAAATGGCAAGTTATATATTTGATGTTATGATAGAAGACTGGCATTTTGAAAGACCGTCTTCTTTTCTTGTAAATAAAGTAATTCTGTCAGATGAATCATTTTTACATAGTTTTAAAATTAGGAAATCATATTCAGGAGTTTATTAAAATATGTTTTCAATTTTACTGTATATTTAAGGTCATCACACTGAACAATGTTTCGGAAAACTCGGAACTAACTTGGACCTCTCGAAAACTTAGCTTAGTGGCCATTCCAAAGCCGAAAAATATCTCGATTAGAACTTCTGCAGTTCTGCCATTTTCGTCTATTCTGTTCAATTGAGCTGAGAGGAATTTTTTGAATCCGAAATGCCCACTGCGTTATGAGATGCAATGTTTTTTTTTTCTAATTATAAGCCTTGAATTATCGACTCTTTTTTGTCTTTTCAGAAGGAAGAAGCCTTCCTCAAGTCGTTCGAGTTCCTGCAGTTCTTTGCGGTGGGCATCGAGCGCATAATCTTGGACCAGTTGTTCCATGGTGGACAGTTCATCAACGCCTTTCGTGAAGTCGAGAATCATCTGACCCAACTGCTGTGCGAACTCCAGCTGGGCCTCAGCTTCCTCAACGTGCGACCCTCGCGCGACGTGTTGCGTGATGTTATGAATGAAAAATACCGAGACGTACCCTCAAATTCCCAGCGCGTTACTCGAGATTACATAATTCTGAGGGATTATATCGTCGCCACGGACTTTGTCGAGAAACTTTTTGAGTACAGACTCGATCGGACGTTATAACGGGGGGAGATATGTAATATCCAAGGCTGTGATCTTTTATTTATATTTTAATTTATTTTTTAATCCTATGGACTCTTCTGGGCGATCATCATCTTTTTTTAATTTAAAAAAAATTTTAAGACTATTTTTGTTTATACTTTTCCCCTTCTCTTAGAAGGGAATAAAGGAAGCTCGATTTTAATCAAGATGTCTCCTGACAGTCCACCTGATTCGTTATTAATCGATGATAGTTTCGAAAGTGCATCAGTTAAAGTCAGTAAATAAATCAAATACATTAGAAGTTTTGAATCGAAAATTATTCTTTTGCTTCAAAAATTCATCTACTCTTCCAAGGAAAAAAAAATTGGAATTGAATTCCCTGAATTCATATCTAATTTTTCTCCATAGAAGCTGAAGAGTTTTTCAGAAGGGCAAAATAATGTGTGAAGCTAGATTTTCACTGAAAAAGAAATCGTTTAAGAAACGGGTATTTTTCTATGGATATGCTTGTTATATATAATCAACAGTGTCATAAAGAAGATGAAACAAAAAATAAACTAAGTTTATGGATCTTTGCTGGTAAACTGAAGTTAAAATCTAAAAAAGCTATTTTGATGAAAATACTGACAACTGAAACGGAATGTAGACATCTCAACGGCAAGAAACTTAAAGAATTTTATCGTTCATCCCAACAAATTTTTTCCAATTTTCATCTTGCCATTCAATGAACTAGTGATTTCGTCTATGTGCCAGTGGAACACTTTTCAAATCTTTCTTGCTGGGAACTCACTGGAAAATGTTAAACATCTTATTCTTATGAGTATTCCTGTAGTATGTAGGTGTTCTGTTTTGTGATGATTCTATGTTTCCAAAAAGTGTTGAACTAAAGACTCTCAGTGAAACATTGTCTGCAATAGGTGGGAAAATGGAAAGTAAAGATTTCCACCATTTTCTCTTACCGCTGTGCAATCCGTATCTCGGAAAAAAAAAACAATGATGCCCTTATATCTCGTACTACAACAAGTGAACAATATTTTGTTGAAAACTGTGTCCGGAAGTTTTCTTTTTCCTTCACTGAACTCAATCATTTTCTGAAGAATGTCTTATTTATTTATTTATTTTTTATTTGTAATACCTCCTCACAAGTGAATATTACTTTCTCCATATGGATGGGTGAACACCCGTCAACAATTATACTCAAGGAAGCATAGTGTACTCGAAAGGCAATGAATCAGCTTTTGAGTTTTTAAAAGTTATTTCCCTGAAGTTTTATTGTGTTCCTAAAGGGCCAGGCCCAGTTGAAGTTTGCATATTTTACTTTTCAAGGACGTTTTGCTGAATGTTAAAAAATTTTAAACTTTTAATGCCAATTTTAAAGTTTAAATAATTCATGATTTTAGGCTTTTTACTTAACGATTGCATATTCATTCGCATTCTGCGATTTCATTTTTGCATTTAAAATATTAAGCATTTATTAAAATTTCTTTTTATTACTTTAAGAGCTTAATAGCAATTCACTTATTAACTTAGCATTTAAAAAAATTGTATTAATTTATAAACTTTTAAAACTTTTTAATGTGATTACGTGTATATTTTGTATTTAATTTTTTTTTAATTGTTAGATTATTCAAAATGTATTAGAAGAAACCTCGAAATGTGTATTTTGTAAGCTTTAATTTTTCGATTGAGATTCATCCCACCCAATGACGTGTTCAGTCAAACTTCTATATAAAGTCAGAAACGCCATAATTTTTTTAAATTAGAAATGCTTTTTATTTACCTTCTTTTTATTATTATTACATGTTCCAAGCGTACTTTTTTTAGTATTTTAATTTGTATTGTCTCTTTTTTATGTGCCCTGTTTTCAAAAACGTTTTTGTGAAATTTCAGTTAAGAATATTTCTATTTAATTCCGTTTTTTAAAATATATTTTATAAGTGTCTTAAAAATGAACAGAATTCTTGTCTAAATTTTGTAGTGAATAATTTTATTCCAAAATTCATTAATACCTATTAAGCAAAAATTTCAAAACTTTTTTCCCGTCACTTCATTGTTACTCCCACTTGCTTAATTTTGTAATTTTTTAAAAAAATTTTTCTATCAAATTTGTATTTCACAATATATTTATCTGTACATATTTGTGTGTATGCATGTGAATGTATGAACTCAAATCAAGGCCGGCACTAGACGTTTTGCCGCCCGGTGCATGCTTTGCGACTCCAAAATTCTGCAGCTAGATTCCTTCCTAAAATCTAAAGATTTTGCTGCTCTTAATTATACCGCCCGGTGCGGCCGCATCGGCTGCATACAGTCTGTCGCCGGCCTTAATTCTAAGAAACAATTCTTGATCAAAAGATGGCAGAGAGTGAATTAAGAACATTAATATGTCACAAGAACAGGTCAACGAATTCAACAAGAAATTCATCGTAATTTGTTATAAAATTCGAAGAATACAGTCAGCAAAATTTTTGCTGCATTATATTTCGGCTGAAATGCTTAAAACCACAATAGCAGCCTAGGATTCAACATTACCTTTTCTTTTTTCGGGTAGCATCTTTTTTTAATTAATCTTCTAATTGGAGACATTTTATAACTAATAGATATTTGATCTGTCTTTTTTTAAACTCAAACTACAATATGTTCTTAATTCCATGTCTTCGTTTTTTCAAGAGAAGCTGGCTGTGTAAATAGAATCATCTGCCAGATGTATGGATGATGTGAGAGAATGGGCGTGATTTCTGTGTTAATAATTTTCTCATCGTGGTTCCTATCTGTTTAATTTAAAAATTCGAGGTATGTTGTAATATGAAAATGTTTCGTGGTGCTAATGTCGTCGAAAGCTATTTTTGTGAATAAATGCAATTTTTAGCCATGATGTGCTTTTGTTTCATTTCAGTATAGCTCCTCTTAAAATAGTTCCCACACTCCCGAGCATGAGTTATATGATTTTGGTTTACTACTATAGGTAATTACAATATTAAAGAAATTGCTTCTACAACACCTGTAGCGATCTTCCGTTGCCAGATTTATTCTAATAAGTAAATAGAATTTATGAAAGCGCGGAAAAGAGTGGTTTGTGTCCTCGAATGACCTGTCCTACCATTCACGTAATATGAGGGTCAATATATTTTTCATAAAAATGTCACTTTTGTACGTATGCGAGCGTTAGATATTTCCTAGGTGATAGAGGGGAGACAGTTGCGAATGACTGGTCTAGGAAGATACACCCATTCATATTATTAAACAATGACTTAAACAAACTTTAACGAGATCAATTAGATCGTCAGGAAAAGCTCAAACGCAGACCCACAAAGGAAAAGAAAAAAAGAGGGGAAAAAAGTTAATTTTATGATTACAGACGTATTTGACAGATTTTATTGCAAACTATATACCTTCTCAACAAATAAGACACATTCGAAATATAAACATCATTTAGCTGTGTATATGCAAAAATAGTGGAATTCTGAATTTATTAGCTAATACGAATGATAAACGAATGCCAAGTTCATAATTTTTTAAATTAACGTTTTCAACAACGTCTGTGATTTTTGATAATAAAAATCACGCTGTATATCATGCTGGCTATTGTGGTAATTTCAATATTTTTGAGATTACGGATGATAAGACTCTTAACTCGAAATTAATTGTTACACATAAAATTAAAACTTGTTTTACTAGATACAAAGTGAAGATAGTTTTGTTTCAAATATTTTCAAAACTTATGCGGGAAATTTGAATCCAATTCCAGTTTTACTGAACCCCTTTTTGCCGAAGTAAATATTTTCCGCCCCCTTCCTAATTATTATTTATTAATTTACTTTGTAAACGAGGAATACATTCAACTTTTAAAAATTGTCGAAATTCCAGAAAGTATGTTAAGAGCAAAATGTTTCAGCTGATTATACCCCTATAGTATTACAAATAATACATCACCTGAAATTTCTCTTACAGTTTTGTCTCTAAAAACCTTCTTTTTGTGTGTGTGTAAAATGGGAATGCGTTTTTCCCTGGCGGAACGAATTTTCATAATTGAGAATTACTTCGCAAAGCATAAATTTGACTGCGATGAAATCTTTCTCATAATCTTTATTAGTAATTTAATTGCATTTCATTCCTGACCTCGTCCATTTTATCGAATTCAGAAGAAACGGGACGACTGCTTCGTTTCTTATGGTCAATGGTTCCAGTTTCTGGAAATCAGGTTGCCGAGTGGAAAAGCATGGTCTTCTTAAATTCACAAATATTTAGGAAGATTCCTTTTAAATGCTTCAATAACTTTTTTATAAGAATACGTGAGAAGGTTTTGCTCAATTATAAAAATTCATTGCACATGGTTCAAACTCATTTCCATCTTGTACCAAGTAAACGTTTTTAAATTATAACTTAGCAGACAGCATCTCTGATTTGCACTGTATCTCCTCAGAATGGCATGGTGCATGTTTCTCAGTAAAAAGCCATATTGTTGGAAATATGCAATATGTAGCATCTATAGATTTATTTTACTAATTATTAAGCCCAAGACCAAAACACACAGTTTGCCATTACATATCTCTGTGCACTTTCTTAATTTACGCTATTCAGTGAAGGAGATATTTTCCATAAACATTCGTCAAATTTAAGTATTACTGTCCGATTGGTAGGTGACAGTTGACGAGAGATGGAGATACCATCTTTCTACCAAGAGGTTATGTGACATTGTCTCGCATGCTCGCGCATTAGAAGATACATCAGATTACATTTAAGGTATTGTTGCTGATGTCGGTCGGGCAATAATTACATAATTTACATAATTATTACATTATTTTAGATACCCAGATTACCATACGCTTAAAATACTACACATTACATATGTTTTACGAAGGGAACACTTTATACAGAAATTTACAAACACATATTACGGTACATCTAAATATAGTAACAGTACAGGGAGTTCTAGAAACAGAGTAAATATTAAAAACTCTTACTCTAGTCACTATTCCTACTAACACCCTCCAATAAAAAGAAGGGAAAAAATTATATAACGTGGTATAGGTCGGGTTAGAATTTCGCAAGCTTGTGGATAATTTGGGCGACCACTTCCACTAGATTGGATTTGGGCTAACGCCACATTGGGCTAAAAATATTTAAAAATTGCCTAATTTCATAATTTTCGTTAGACAGTCTCGCGCGCATGAGATAAAAATATTTTATTCTCTACAGTTTTACCACTGCTCACTTTGAAATAGTTAAGTTTTTGAATTAAAAAATTCGTTAAAGTTTTACAAAATAGGAAATAGACAATAAAACAAATTCCAAATTCGGGCTTCCAGGTGCCCATGGTCGAGTGGAGGACTATGTTATTCCAAATTTGATGACTCTAGGTACGCCTTTTTTTATAATAAGAGAAACATACCTACATTCATGTAAATTCTTCGTTATTTACTTTCGTTAAACATAATACAGGATGATAATATTTGGCAGCAACAATTTGAAAACTGATTCCGGCATTTAAAATGATTCGAAGTAAAATGCCGTTTTGAGATTAGTAGCCCAACTGGGCTAAAAAAAATTAAATTACTTTTTATTGCTTGTAGTTTTTATTTCCTAACCATGTATTTTACATTTATTTAACTAAAATCATTTAATAAAATTTATATTAAATCTATTATTTAGAAATTATATGTTTATTGACTAAGTTGACTTTTCCGTAGCCAATAAACATATCAGATTTTCTAATTGAACTAGATTCAATACAAATCTTAAAAGCTTGAAAAAAGTAGTAGTTCAACGATGTGATTGAAATGGTTGTAATTCTTCTCCATCCTACGTATCCGTTTTAAGAGATAATTAATTAAAATGATAAAAAAATTCCCTGTGCAAAAAATAAATGAAAATGAAGCATTTGCGTTAAAACCGAAGGATATGCAACCCGAGCAATAAACAGTCAATGAAATGCGGAACAAGTGAGAAATAAATGAAAGTAATGGAAACGAAAAATACATTTACTGTCAAAGAAGCAGTGTGAATGTGCTAAGATAGAAACGTATATTGTACAGTCCTTTATTGCCATTAAAATTAACCTTAAAAAGCGTTGTATTTTTGTAAAGAGTTTAAGTAATATGATTGACAAAAATTTAAAAATAATTTAAGACTGTTCACTTAGCAGTATCTTTTTTGTCTAAAAAATAATATAAAACTGAATGAGAAAATACGTATAGGAAACAAACATCACTTCCTGTGATTAAAAATCATGTGTTGATTTATTTGCTATGTTTAAGGCTTTTTGAAACTTAATTACTGTACACCTAAATATATTTACATGTATGCCCTTTTGTATGTAAACCCAAATGTGAGCGAGTGACTTTACATTCTTAGCCCTAAAACCTGCTAAATTCAGATTCAAAAATTTTTGTCCTGATTTAAATTCTGAAAGGAATAGAAGACATTTTAATAGTTTATTTTTCAATATAATTTACTTGTACTTAAATATACTTTTCACGTCGTTTAATGAGCAAATGTATGCCCAAAAAAAGTTATCAGAAAATTTGTTCTCAAAATGTTCCATAATTGCACTTTTTTGAGATAGTCGTCAACAAGAAATGTCAGAGTTCACTTTGAAGGACTAACAATAATCACTTGTAGCTAAATCTGGCTTGTAAGGGGGTGATCAAGCTCCTTAAACCCATATTTTTTACTGCTTCTTTGGTATAAGGGCATTATAATGGAGAAAAGGCTCAGCGTATCACGCCTTTTGCCTCTAATTTCCTTGCATAACTTATGCAGAAGGTTTATATAATATTTCCCATTAATAGTTGTATTTCTTTTTTTACAGCCAGTCAGCAAGATCTCTGTGCCCAAAAATGCTGGTTTTAACTTTTCCGTTCGTAGTTGCATATTTACGTTTCTTTGGTGATGTTTCACCCGGTTACCCTTACCCCATTAATTCCCTCTTCGCCACAGGATTATAGTACATAACTATTGTTTCTTCTCCAATTTCGTTCGACTGTAATACATATCTCTGATTTGCACTACAATGGTGCAACAGCTCTTCACAGCAAATGTTACACTGTTGATTTTGAATCGTTGAAAGAATTTTTTGAATTGTAGAAACTTTTAAGATCTACCTAAGTACTTCCAGGTTTTCACTGTTGACAACGAAAACGCATGGCTGCTGTCTTAATATGTAATATAAATCTAAGCTAATCTATACATTTCTCGGGTATGAAGCCTTCCCTTAGTGCTAGGTTAATCTTGATTACTTTACTAAAATAACCAAATGAACTTTTCTATGCAGAAGTTTCAAAGAGGTGGCTCTGGTTTTGGGTCATATGGTTGTGTTACCGATAAAATGAGAGAATCAAGTAATGGCCCACAAAAAGTGCGCAAAACTCTTAATTTGAAGATGATCCAGCTCTTTGACACAGAATTAATTGAGTAATTTGAGTATTAACTACGCAATATGAACATTTTCAGCTTTGAACTTCCCAGTTAATTATTTTTGTTGGCTGGAGAGGAGAGAGTCCAGAGAAATTCACGATCGAAGATTTAATCTTAGAGAGGATTACAGTTCTGTAAATATAAATTATTAACTTTTCATACGAAGAACGTAAATTCTAGGTAGCAAAATGCTCGTTGCACTTTAAAAAGTTAACTGTAGAAAACACCTTTACGTATAAAGTACTCAAGATTCCATAGAGAATATAGTAATTTAGATCGTTTTCGAATTCTTATTGCTAAGCGACAGGAAAACTAGTAAACAAGATTTGGAAAAGTTCCTTTTCCGGATTCATTCAACTAGAATTATAAGAGCAATTGATAAAAAAAAAAATTCAGAAGTCGTATGGAGGTGAATGAAACTTGAAAGAATAAGCGCCTGCCGCACAGCCGGTATAGCGGTTAGTGACCCCTTACTGCAGTAGCGATGGGGCTAGGTTCGAATCCCGGAGAAGGCATGGTTGTCTGTCCGTCCCTCCTCCATAGAAGGCAATGGTGGCTACCTATTAGGTGCTTTCATAATGAAATGGCCACTACTTCCGGCCCTTGTAGTGGTGCAAGGTTAATGGCTATTAAATAAAATGCCCGGCCATTAAAAAAAAATACATGTCTATTCTACAACCATTATACAAAAAAAAAATATAGTCAATTATTTTCTCACCTCTTCAAAATCTTCTTTAGTGTTTAAAAACGAATAGGCATACTTTCGGAAAGAAAATCCTCTTCTAGATGGTTGCACTTTTCAGTTTGCGATGTCCGAAAGAAATAGACGCTGTTGCCAAATGCTGACAAGTAAAATCCTTTCATTTATCACTATAAAAGTTGCGCAGCTCATTGTAAAATTTTATATATGGGTTGATTACAAAATTTCGAACTTTTCTTGTGATTGTTGTTATCTGAATTCAGAATAATAATGAATGGTTTAGAATAAAATTTTGTATAATAGATATATTGCAAGCCTCTATTCTGAGCAACATTAAAAAGAGCAATGCCTAAATTTCAATTTTTAATGTTTCTTAAACAGTACCATATTTTTCTGACAGTATTTTGGTATTTTTCCTTTCTATGCAATTTTGCATTAAAAAAAGCATGGAAATAATCTGAGATTTAAAAATTGAAATTCTTTTTTAGTTATCTTTTAATTTTATTCAAACGTAAAACTGTAGTTTTATGATTTGACAGCAGTAGATTTGAAATATATTTAACAAAAATGATATGTTTGTTACTTTATTTTATTTATTATTGATTTATTTTTGGGAGCATTAAATGATAAATTCTTCTTTGAGGTGTTAGACCGTGATACGTTTTCAGCTAAGCCTTTTATTTCATTTATTTATTTAAGTTTTCTTTAAAGAAACATTTCGATCTAAAAATAATTTTTCAACAACACCTGATTCATATCTGTAAAACTACTGACAACCAATGCGTAAAATTAATCGACTTTTGACATTACAATATTCTGAAACTTTTATTTGAATGTCTTTTTCGCGATATTGAAAAATGACTCTGAATACTTGTGTTTACGTAAACATGCTCGTCAAATCTTAGCTTGTTTTGGAACAACCTATTGTTATAAATCAACAATTTCATACAGGACATACACACAATTAAGAAAATACAGGAGATTTTCGGATGATGGATCAGGAGGAAACACTAAACATCCTATTTGTCAAGGATGGCTTAAGCGAAGTTGCTTCTTTTCAGAGACTTGTCATTGTGAGCTTGGGCCATTGATGAGTAAACGATATCGAGAAGCAAAATATTATTGTTTGCGCAGGAGTCAGAGAAACCACAACTTAAGTTTAAATCTAAAAAAGAAGAAAGATATTGGTTTCCAAAATTTGATAGAAAAGAACTTATTTTGTGAAAAATACTTTAGCCTAGGACTTTTTTGGGGGGGGGGTTGTTTTTGTTTTGTTTTAAAAAAACTTCCATTCTCAGCAAAGCTTTCCTGTATATGGGAAAAAGTGATATCAACGAATGATATTTTATGTTTTCATTAGATTACAATTCGAAAACATTAATTTAAACATAAGGATAATTTCATAGAAAGAATTATTGGCCAGTTTCAGTATTTTAAGGAAAAGTGTCTTTAGAATATTCATCTCATAATTTCGACATTATATAAATTGTATTAAAGTTAACAATTAATTAAAGAAATCAATTAGATTTTGTCATACACTAGGACAGGATTTTTCATGTCAAAGCTATGTGATCATTTCTTGTTTTGGAAAGAAGGACACAAAAAACTTATTTATCTAAAATGTAAGAAGAAATCTAAAGTGTCAGAGTTATCTAGATGTATACTGTTCGTCAACGATTGAAAAGTATTGATAGAAATAAAATTTAATTGTTACTTATTGAAACTTTGATAAAAATGTTTGTACAAATGTATTATTTTTAACATAAATTACCATGTTTGTCAGTTGATTAATCTCAAAATATTGAAATTAAAGTATACGGATATTTCAAAATGATCCCCTATTTTGCAAAAGAACTTCTTGGTTTATTGACACCACTGACGAAAACGCAAACCTCGCTCTTGATATCATAGCATTTACCAAACTGTTTATGAAGTCTTATGTTATTGTACGGTAGAACTTTGCCGAAGCGGAGGTTGCGTCATTAACACATAGGTGTTGAGAATAATTAACTTTCTATGGGGAAAAAGGGGTTAAGTATAGTTCAGATTAAGAAAGTTTGTATAGTTTATACAAACCTAAATGTTATTGTAGTTAAAAGGGAAACATGTTAATTGAAAGAATTTCTGTTACTGCGTAATAAGTAGGTACGTAATGCAATTATTTTTTTAAATAGCTGGTAACTTTTGCTTGGACGGTGTCTAACGCAACTGATTAAATGTTTCACGGTAAGAAGTCTAAAGGTTTTCAAATACCTCTAATAAAGTGTCCTCTTCTTTATTCATTTGCGTAAATTTTCATTACAAAATCAGACAGTTCCTGTGCCTTTTTTAACAATTCGTGTAACTTCTTGTACTTTAAAGGCTCTTTACCTTCTTCCCTATCATTCTTTCTCGTCGGCTGGTATTAAAAGATCATCCAATTATTCATGTGTTATTTCATGATCATCATTCTGGACTAATTCTTTGATCTCCCCATCTTCTATATCTGAAAATCCTTCGCCGACTATTGTTGTTGCAATTTATACGATTGTTTTGCCTTCAGTTTCAATCGATAGAAATTCCTTTAAAATTATTGTCAACTTCTAACTAGAATCGATATCAGCAAGTGTTCATTATTGATGAATTCACCTGTTACTATGCGAGTTTAAACATTTCTCTGCAGTATCTTATACTGAATGGCTTCCAAAACGCCATTAGGATTCGTGTTTTCCTTTCCATAGTGCTTTATTTGCGGAGATGCAAACATGCCTGACATAACATGTTTTGAATGTTTTTATGTACTTTGATCCATTGATTAGATTAAGGAAATGATGTTTGGTACAAGTAATAAAACCTATGGAGACAGTTAAGATAATTACACAAAAGTACATTCCGCAAGTCCGCGTTCGAAGGGTTTTAATGTATACATAATAATTGATAAAATTAATATTTGATTAATCTCTTAAAATTTTTATTTCGTTGTTAAATACTGTTTTCAGCCTTACTGCATTTGTGTTCCTTTCTTATTTAAAATACTTCATACGAAGCTTTTTTGATTAGTAATCTCGTATCTTGCAAATCAGTCTTTTTTTCTTTTGTTATTCTTCATCACATTAGCTATGTTCGAAAGGATTTACTTTGACATTTCGAGAAAGGCTGTTATCTGCGGCTCATTTCCTACCCATTAAAAAGCCGGAAAACATGCATAATTATCAAGGACATAAAGAAGTTTCAGATGTTTTCCTTAAGACTATAGCTTTCAGTCTTAAAAGATGATTGATTTCGTATTTGAAAATTATTGTGGATCTATTTCCTGTCTCAATTGCTCCTCGTGAAGAATACCCCATTGTAGGAATGATAAATGAAGGAAGGTATTTTACATTTAAGCTCAGTTCTGTAGCCAAAAAATGCAGTTATTTTCTCTTTAAATTATCCAGGTGGATTAGTGGATAAGAATTCTGGATGAGCTCAATTTCGTTTTGGATTCTAATCTCTGGATGCAAAAACATCGTTAAATTGGATTCGATAGTGGTCAAAATGGATATTTTCGTTGAAATATGATACCCGGAATTTTTCGTGATTACAATACTTCCTTTACTTCATACAAGGAAGTAAAAAGAAGAAAAACATTTAATTTCTAATTTCTAGAAAAATTTCTAATCAGCCAGTTCAGAGAAATCATGCTTGCAAGCAGGAAATTATCATCAAATTTAAATTAAGAATTGAAATTACTAAGAAATTCTGTAAGCACATTACATTATTAAAATTAACATAGAGATAGATGCACTAATAATTTATTTTTTCCATTATGCTATATAATATATTTTTATAAGATAGTACACATAAACATTTTGTGCGCAATTAGAAAATTTAATGCAAGGCAACTGCAAGCAAACCATTTGGCTTTTTAAATAATAAAAGCTTAAAACTATTTTTACTTCCTTTCACGAAGTAAAGGAAGTATTGAACCACGAAAAATTTCACGTATCATATTTCAACGAAAATATCCATTTTGTCTGCTATCGAAAGCAAATTTACGATGTTTTTTCGTGGCATCTATACGTAAGGACAGAGCAAAGCACTCTTTTTCCCCCAAACGAATTATAAAAAGATTTAAAATGGATTCAGAACAGATTTTTTCGTGGCTACTGTACGTACGTATGTATGTATATCGCGTAACTCAAAAACAAGTTGCGAGTTGCCTCAGCATGGTGAAATTTTGTATATAGGACTGCTATAACATGTAGTTGTGCACCTCCCATTTTGATTGCAATGGGCGGCACCAAAAGTATATATATATATGTATCCACTCTATTACTCGTCTCAGTGAGCTGAGTTTATTTTAGTCTTATATGTTGGTAAAATGCACATTTCTTTTGCTTTAAAAATGATTGTTATTCTTATCTTCCAGTTAAGGTTTTTATGTCTTTAATTAATCTGCATTCAATGGTTGTAGAATTATCAACAATTTAAAAGTTGTTTAAGTTCGGCTAAGCCTACTTTTTTTTACCATAACAACCATATTTGAAACTTAGCAGAATAATGAATTAAGTCTTTCTGCACCTTCAATGACTTTTTGCCGAGTAGTACCAAAAGGAAACGTTTATTTTTGTGCACCGAAAAATTTGCCTTATTACCTGCTGGCAGAATTGCTTGTTTTTGTGCAGAAATTGTAATTGCAAAAATTGTTTTTTTAATTTAACTGTATTTGGTGTTTTATGTTTTTCTATACTTTTCAGATTTTAATGAAGATATTCCGAGTTTTATATATTTTTGCCTTGCGGCGAGGTGAGAACTGAATTAAATGAATGAGTAATATATCTCTATGAAATTCGAGAAAATAAATTTTGAATATTGTTCGGAGAACAGCCTTGACGCCAAAAAGGGAGAAACAGCTTATTGTGGTATGGCAGGTAAAGTTGTCATTCGATGACGTATTTCCTCTAGGTAGACAGCCGTAATACTTTTCCCTTGCTAAGGGATTATCTGTAGTATCACTTATTATCTGTAGTATTTATTATTAATATTTATTATTGTAGTATTTATTCTGTAGTATTTGATTATCTGTAGTATTTACTTCCGCTGGCATGATGAAATGTCGCCCATACCCTTAAGAAGCCAAGTTGGCGCAACCAAGGCTGTTCTCCGAACAATATCCTAAATTTTAAATTAAATGCTGTAAGAAATTTGTATAATTTAATATTCCGTGCAATGTCATGTATACATCAGATTTTTTTAACATAACCGGTTCTAGAGTGAATTTTTAAATGAGCTTTGTTATATATATATAAGACATCGCATCCTGACATAAACGTACGAAAATCTTCCATGGTTTGGTCTATTTTTAAAGGCATCTGATTACTTGAGTATCAGTATAGCCGAAGAAAGATTTCCTATTATTCTAACCTGTCTTATCACCCCTTAAATTGATACATGAATTTCGCCTTTATTTACGGGAAAATAAAGCTGCTAGCTATCAAAACGTAGACTACTTCTACGTTTTGATAGCAATATCTTCAGAAATAACAATATCTTCAGAAATACAAAAGGAAAATGAAATAATAACTTCTAACTTTCCTAAATCCCATAATTGAGTATTAAGCGTTTTAAGATAATCACATATAAGGAAGTAAGTCGTAATGTTCATTTTCCTTTTAATTTCTACTACAGCAATTCTCAACGTTTCTTATTCAACATTTCAACATTATGTTGAAATAGTGCCTTTAGATTTCGATTTTGCTTTCTGAGTTTTCAAAAAAAGAAAAAAAAAATGTGTATAGTTTAGACACGACATTTGACGTCAGATCTTACTTTCGCAAATCATATTTTCTCTGCAGCATAATATCCGCAAGATTAGCTCAGAAATTTATTATTTAACTAGAGTTATGGGCTTTGCTCTCACTACTTTATATTCACTTGTTCACTTATACTAAGTAATTATTTTTTACTACCTAGCTTATTATGTACGAAATGTTCTTACGGTATTACCGGAATCAGCTCCCTTTATGTTTTGTATATTTAATGTGCGTAATGATGAAATATTTCAGAGGAATGGAAATCTATAATTTCTTTGAATTTCAGATGGCCTTATCTACTTGGCTTCTTATCCAATCAGGTTAAAAAAATTAAATTAAAATAAAAATGTCTGAAAGCTTTCGGATTTTATATTACCCCCAAATAGGCTTTTTTTTTTTCATTCATTTACAAACACATACACGTTTCGAGAGGATTTGGGCTAACACCACATTGGGCTACAAATACTTAAAAACAGCGTAACTTTAGGATTCCCGATAGACTGTCTCGCGTGCCTGAAATAAAAATGTTTTATTCCCTACAATTTTATCCCTGCGCTCTTTGAAACTGTTGAGTTTTTGAATCAAAAATTCATTAAAGTTTTACAAAATATGAAATAGGCAATGAAACAAATTCCAAATTTCGGGCTTCCAGGTGCTCATGTTTGGATGGAGGACTATGTTATTCAAAATTTGATGACTCTAGGTACCGTCGTTTTTTCACAGTGCAAGAAACATACGCATATTCATGCAGATTCTTCTTTATTTACTTTCTTTAAATATAATACAGGAAGATAGTATTTGACAGCAACAATTTGCAAACTGATTCTGACATTTAAAGTGATTCGACGCAAAACGCCGTTTCGAGACTAACAGCTCTTCTGGGTTAACGCCTATTTGAGCTTAAAAAAAATAATTTCCTTTTTATTACTTGTAGCTTTTATTTCAAAACCATGTATTTTATATTTATTTAACTAAAGTCATTCAATAAACTTTTCTGCTTAGTCGCTGAATGATAGAATTAACATGCATATTAACTACTTTGACTTTTCCGTAGCCAATAAACATATCAGCTTTTCTGATTGAACTAGATTCAACAGAAATCTTAAAAGGCTTGGAAAAAGCAGTAGTTCGACAATGTCATTGAAATGGTTGTAATTTTACTCCTTCCTGCACATCCATTTTAAGAACTAATATTATGAGTTCATGATTTTTCTATTCAACTTTCACCTCTTTTTTATGCGTGGGTATTTGAATAGGTGTTTAAAATAAGTAAAAAAAAATCTTGCATTCATGCTTTCGATCATTTTACGAATGAGTACCTGAAATATTTTAGGAAAAAGTGTTTTTCCTCCAGAATTCGAAATTTACGACTTTTAATAAAGGGTAAATTTTTGTCTCTTTAAAGTTAAATTTCTATGTTAGCAGCATTTATAACCTTGTTCACTTTACTATTTATTTTATGACGTACAGTTTTTAAGCGTAATTTTAGTCTCTAAAAATTTACAGAACATAGTAATAAAGCAGAGACAGACTTTCTGCCTGCATGAATGCCACCAAGCCACTCGCAGTTAAGTATTAAGGTTGTTAAAAATGCAACAAGAATAGAAAACTTTCAAACTATTTTGAAGATATAAATATACTAAGTGAAAATAGTTTCCTAAACAAGAACCTTGAGAAAACAATGCTCTGTTCCTCATGTTTAAAATAGGAACGAATAAATTACTCTAGGATTAAAATTTTGAAATCTTTGATCTCATGCAAGTTGCTTTTATTTTACTCTCTCTTGCTGTGTAATTAGTCTTAAAAAATCTCGTTATGCAAAAGTATCATTGTTATAAACGCAAATCATATCATAAAATTCAAATTATTGTTCTATAATCACCGTGTGATATTCGTTATCGGACTAAAATATTTCTTGTTTTAGTGTATCATAAAAACAATACATTGTTGTAGACTGGACAAGCTTGAAAAGACGAATAAAACAGTCACTGATAATCATAACTGAAGTTATAAGAATCCACTTAGATATATTTTTAAATATTTTCTACTCGTGTGGAATATGAACTGCACATTCAATAACTTCAAGTATTTAGGATAAATAGTTTAATATTTGCGTCTCCTAATATGGGAAGAGATATTGTGTATTTAAAATAAAATAAAAATTTCAAAAAGTGTTCAGAAGACATGCATTTTTCTTTGGCAGACGTTATTGGCTAAAAATACATATTAGCTTATAAAAACTGACAAAGAAATATACTTGTATCACGTCATAAACTGATTCACATCGATGGAGTTATGATGGGACTGAAATGTACTTGCCGTTTTGTAAACTTTCTCGCATCTTATGTTGATTCTATTGATAAAAGACCAGTCACCCTCTGCTTTCAAGCGAATAGCTTTGTTCTCTCGCCAGTGCTGAACCATCTTATTACCACCTCTCTCTATGATTGAAAAAAGACACATTTCTAGCACATCAATTTCAGAAGAAGGATATAGGGCGGTCATTTGTACTCATTTCTTTTTGATTGCATCGCATAAACCTTTCTTCGAAATTCAGTAAACTGCGTAGGTTCAGTTACGTATGAAATTTATTCTGTGAAAGAATACTCTGTGGGATTTCCAATACACATACAGATAAATGTGCAGGAAAAATTGGGGTGGGAGGAAAGGCGTGTACTGCCACTTTTCCTGGTGTGCGGGGCGCATCTCGTGAAGAAATCTCTCCGTTCATTATCGATCAAAGTTAATCCGGATTACACTCGGAACGTGGGCGGTCTTAATGGAAGGGTACGACTATTTGTCCCTCAGAATTCTAAACAATGAAGTAAAACCTCCGGCACCATAGTCTTACACATTAGCCAGAAGCATCGTTATAATGATGTAATTATTAGAACTGAAGTGCAATCAAGATGAGATTCATTCTACAGGTACGGTATCGAGTGGCGTAGTGGAAAAAATTGCTAATCTTCTTCAGTGTTGGGTATCTAGGCAAACAAGCAGGCTATTTATAAATTTTTCCTAAGTGTAAAGACCCTCAGAAAATTTGTCCAGCATGCTAGGTTTTCAGTTATCAATAGGTGGCATTATTTGGCCAGAGAATAACAGATATTATTGCCTTTTAAGCGAAATTTTGGTCATTCTCATATTATTGTGATTTTAAAGTACAACGTTTAATTATGACTGATTTTTTTTCTCAAAGTTCCCCCACGATTTGTATTCGCTTTACACTTTGCTTTGCATTGCTTTCTTGCCATTTCTTTTATTAATTCAGCTTCAGTTTTACTAATTAGTGATTTATCCTTCCTTAACGTCACCATTAGTGAGATGCTTCTTATGAGATACATTTCTCGATCTTTATTTGTTGAATTCCTAAGGGGTAAAAATATATTTAAGGGTGACCCTTGGCAAAAATTGGCGATCTTTGGCGAATGACCAGCAAAGCACAATTTCAAGATGGCCGCTGTACAAAACCAAAATAACAAATCAAAGAATTGCACAAACTCGATGTCCATGTATACATCGATCTATTTTCACTTAGAAAATCAGAGAATTGCACGACACGCACACTCCCTTGACTTTGCATTGCACACTCCCTTGACTTTGTCCATGTAAACATCGATATACTTTCTCTTAAAAAAATTAGGAGAATGATGACGTCATATAATGTTTTATAATGCTAAAATTACCAAAATTGAACAAAATTTGTAGCCAATCGAAACTCAGTAAACTGCATTTTAAATCACACAGGGAAATAACATAAAAAAGGAAATACATCTTATCGCATATACGCAGTGCAAAAGGAAATATCGACTTACCATATTTAGAAATTTCTATGTCTTCAGTCTGTGGCATACAAAATTCCTTAATAGCATCCGAAACCTTTCTAACATTATCTGAACAAGAATATGCATATTGCCGTCACCACATAAATTCACAAAAATCAGAATAAAAAATATCCTCCCTAGTGCCGGACTGTCGGTGACATTTCTTGCATGAACTTATCTTGAGACAAATCCATCTGAACGATCTTTATGTTCTACCATACACATTTCCTTCACATAAATAGGGCAATTATAATGACTACTAAATAAACCTTCATTTACACACCAGGCAATTAATGCTTTTTTCCTTTTCGTTCCAAATCGTACAGAAACTTCACAATAATCTCATCACATACACCCATTTTAAGGTGTACTGCACAAAGCAACGTACTTCCTACCTGACATCCAACGCAGAAATAAGCCCTTACAAATATTTTCTTATCAGTCAAATTCACTGTAATCACGCAACCAATCTACATCATAATAGGGTTTCCATAGCACTCAACTACTCAGGTTACGATAAATAAAACAACAGATTGGTGATAAATGAAACACCAACCTGGCGATAATCACGTCATAATAGGATTTCCATAACATTCAACTACTCAGGTTACCGTAAATGCAATAACAATTTGGCGATAAATGAATCAACATTTGGCGATAATCCAAGGGGCATCTTAAAATAGAGACTAACCTCTCAAGGAAACACATTTCCAGAGTCATGAAGTAGAAACTTTTGTTGAGAAAGAATCAGCTCTAAAAGCTGCTTTCTGATTTTAAAAAAAACTGATAAATTGTTGTAATATTGCCTTCTGCGAAAAAGTTTTGAATGTGCAAAAATCTCAATATGAATCATTGTCCTTGAAATTAAAATTGCCAATACGGCTCTAAATCTTTAACTCCCTTGCATTAATTCTGCTTAGCAATCAGCAACAACTCTTTCTAAAAAGTCAGTTGATCTTATATGTTTAGAACTGAAGTTACTCTATCTGTGAGGGAAATAATACGTGTAATACTTCGATGGTTCAGTTTATAGTGCTTGATCAACGATTAAAGGAACTCTAAACTGTCTTGATTTTTCTCTAAACTTTTATTACTTAAAATGTTTATACGATATGAAATTAATCTAATTTAGCGTTGCAGCATTAACTTACATCGCGTCTAACTGTTGCATTACTTTTTTAAAAATCTGTTTCGGCAGAAAAGCTTCTGTGAAATAAATAACTAAAATAATAAGATATTGAACATGTTCTTTACTTATTACAAAGAGTCTCTTAAATCTCTTACGTAGTTAAACTAATCGTTTGCTTTTCTTCCTTTTGAAAAACATCGTTGTTATTTCAGAAATAATATAGAGATTTTTAAAGAAACTCTGTAGTTTTGTTGAATATATGCTTGGTAATATGTTTGGTTGAATATTGTGAAACTGCACAAAATTTTAAACACACATGATTTTACTGTACTTGTTCGTATCTCCATTGCATCAAACGGTTAATTTGCTTGATTACAACGTAGCATTTGAGAATTACATGGTTTGTGAGATATGGCTTTCGAAGGTATTCAATATCGCATGGAATGCTTTCGAAAGACATGCCTCATTGTGTTGGAAGAATTTAGTATCAGTTTCGCATAATGAAACTCAGAAACTTTCATCAAACGTGTACCAAAAGGTATAAAACTAGCGAGAAAATACTCACGTGGAAGCTGAGCTTTAGCCATTTCAGCCATTCTTATATCCGTATTTGTGAAACTATCCTGCAGCGAGAACGTAGCCTAAAAGGCAAAACTCATGATGCTTTTTAACAGGACTGAATTAATTTATGTAAATCTTTTTTCAACATCTGAATTATTAAGTCAATTTTAAATGTTTCTGAAATTGCCAATTTATTTTGTTCTGCTGAAGCTGTGTAATATTTCCTACTTTTTAGATGAAGAATTGATGGTTATTATAACTTGTGATTCTTTTTGTAACTGTTGTAGAGGATTATTTATTCAAAACGTCTTAATTGGATGTTTAAAATTTTAATGCACACACATCAGTGATTATGTGACTGAATAAATTAAGAAATTTAAAAAACATGCTTTTGAAAGTGTTCGTAAAAATCTGAAATTCTAAAAGAAATTACCTTGTAGTAGGATTCCATGGGCATAAAGTATTGAAACTTTTCTTGTTGCTGAAGATAACTAGTTATAAAGTTTAATAATAACTATAACTATCAATAATATATATTAAAAAAGAACCCATTTACATTTAACAGTTAACAGATGCAAATTGTTCAGCTTGGAAATCTAAAATAGAACAATTTCTAATGAAAGAAGGTTTAAATACCGTTGTGTTTGAAGAAAAACGTGAGAGAGATTTTTGATACTCTTAGTAACGTTCAAAAGGGCTCCTGAATAAGATTAGCTTTTCATTCTAATTTTCATATTTGTCAATATGCCTTTTTATTATGTTTATGTTTGCATTACATTAAGCATACTTCTTGAAAAACTTGATTTTTTAAAACTTTTCTGTTACAAATAAAACCTTTAACATAAAATATTACTATAGTAATTTTATGAAAATTTCTACAAATATTCTATGAAATATTGTATATTAAATTGAATAAAAGCTTAGGTTTATGTACATATTTAAAACTTTTACAGAAAATTTAGTAAATGAACAGAGAAATATTTCTTGAAATATACTTAGTGAATGTACTCAAACAAGTATATTTATTTGAAATTTTACTTTGTCAATCTAGACCATTTAACTCTTTATGCCATAATAAATGTAAGTAAAAAATAAAAGTAAAATGTTGATAAATATTTTTCCTTCAACATATCTAATAATCGTGAAATTTTAACATATTTTTAACCCAAAATGCGGGAAAAAAACAAACGTTATAGATTAATAATACATTTATCTGTTATTTTAATTTTCATTCTGCTAAGTCACATCAATAATAGATTTATTTTTAGTATTTTCCAAAATCTGGCTGTCGAACACAGTCAGTTAAGTAGTCACCTTAAGAAAGAAACTATATCTTCTTAGAAAATCATATTCTATTATACTTAATAAAAATTTTAAAATGAAAGAACAATTTAAGCAATATTAGAATTTTCTGAAAAGCTGTGTAGTACAGGTGAAAAAATTAAAGCAAATAAGTTAATAGTAATTTTACTGCATTCTTTTGCTAAATTCTTACAAGTCGGTAATAACCATAGGAAAGTTAATCAGAAACTGAATTGTCGGTAGAACACGTTAAAAATAAATTAATAGACAAATACTGCACACGTGTTGAAACTAAGCAGGTTCATATGAATATGATTCAAATGCTTTAAAAGGTAAAAGCGAAGATATATCAAAGTGTTTATAAAGGGAAGATATACAAAAATGTGTCCAAATAAACAATTAAACACAACTTCAAAACTTTAGAACAACCATTTTCATTTTATTTTTAACAATAACAATGGTAAAGAAAAAAAAACTGGTAACCATGGTAATGCTTTGCGAATGCGCAGATAGTCTCGTAGACGATGTCAGCACAAATACAAAATTTTAAACAAGTGTAATGTTACACGATATCGTACTTATTATAACAGAAATAAACCATGCAAGAAGTGAGTGTTTTCGTTTAAAACGCAATGGTAGAACTTCCTCGAAAGCAGATGTAAATAAAAGTAAAAAAAGAAAATATACATCAAATCATAACAGTAACATACGCCAAATACTGAGCAGCCCGCAAAATGTAGAAAATATAAAATCAGATTAAGTTAAAGAAAAAAAATAGCTTAAGAAAGGTCTCAAAAACTGAGGATTCCGAAGTTCATTTAAATCAAGTTCTAAAAGTAGAGCATGAACATAAACCAAAAACGCAAGAATGGGTTATTGACTTTGCAGCTTCAACTCATATAACGAGTGATATGAACTTTTTTCTCAGTTTTAAATGAGTCAAATGTACAGTAGCAGTAGCAAATGGTGCTAAATTAATTTCTCACGGTTTTCGCGTAAACTGTTTTAAAATTCAAAATTTAAATTGTTACATTACCTAAATAAAGGTAGAAAACGTAGTGTATTTATCAGATTTAGACAGTAGCTTACTTTCTTCTCAATCGTGTACAAATAAAGACTGTATTGTTACATTTGATAGTAATGAGTGCACTATAAAAAGGAATAACGTACTTATAGCTCACGGCAACTCTCAACAGGATTTATATAGGTTATCGGCAAGCTCAGTCAAATAGAATTTATATTTTGCTAATGCAGCATCGTGTTCTGATACAAACTGCGTGCTAAAATGGCATCAATGGTTAGACCAGAGATATACAGATGTGATTAAAACGCTTACGAGTATTTGGCTGTAAAGCATACTTTTATGTGAACAAGCAAAAGCAAGAAAATTGGATAACAAAGCGCAGTAAGGTACAGCTGTAAGATGCTATTTTACGACGCAAAAGGTACAGGGTTTATATAGGAGGAAGGAAATAATAAGTCAAACTGTTGAATTTTCTCTAAACGCACTTATATCTTACAAACAGTACTGAAGATTCAGAATTCCTTTTGAAATCTCGCAGAATGATGAAGAAATGTTTCTTGACCATTCAAAATCATCTAAAAAATTATTTAAACATAAAGAAGGAAATGTATAAAGAAGGCTTTCTAGTGGAACAAAATTAAGCAGAAAACGAACCATTATCTCTTAATAAAGTTCCAGAAAACTTTGAAGAAGTTTTAAGCTTCCAAAAAGAGAACAAGAAGTTTAGATCAATGGAAGAAGAGATAAACTCTTTAAAAGAGACCCATACTTATCAACTTACAAATTTACCACAAGGAAAACATGAAGTAGGCAGCAAATGGGTGTTTAAACTCGAATACGATGAAATTTCCAAACATAAAAACACAAAGCAAGATAAATTGCCAAAGGATTTACTCAAAAATACGGAAATGATTATGATGAATATTTCCTCCAGTAGTGAAACACACCAAGATTAGAGTTTTTTTAGCATGAGCTTCGCGTAATAATGCAAACGTATAAGGTGTTTCTACCGCCTTCTTAGCATACCTTCGTGGTCTAATGGTCAGCACACTCGGGCGTATTCGAGAGGTCAAAATCGAGTCCCGGCGTAGGCACTGCTCATTTTTCACGTCTTCCGGCTTTGAAATAACTTAATATCTCTACAAACGTACATAAGTTAGAAGCTAATATAGCATTTCTGCAAGGCAAATTAAATGAAAATATATACATGGAATAATTAGAAGGATTTGTAGCTCCGGAAGAAAAAAAAAACTAAGTTTGTAAGTTAAAGAAATGGATTTATGGCTTCAGACAAGCAGCTAGATGCTGGAATTCAGAAACTGAAATAACGCTCAAGAGTATTGGGTTCACTCAAAGCAAAACAGATGCGTGTCTATTCAGAAAAAGGGATCGTGATAAAAGAATCAATGTAATTGTGTATGTCAATGATATTCTAATAAGTTTTAAGGAAAAGCACCAATTCTTCGAATAATCAATGACTATCAAATAACACATTTCGGTGAGGCTAAATATTTTTTAGATATAGGAAATAAATCGGAGAGAAGACGGAAATTATCTGCTATCTAAAAGTAAGATAAACTAGCTTCTCAAGCAGTTTCAAGTTGAAGAAGCTAAACCTACGATACGCCGATGGAAACGAATTATTATAGTACAGAAAAAGATATTACAGCCTCAACTCGCATATTTAAGAGAAAGTGTAATAAGCCAAGCCAAAAAGAATGGAATGCTGTAAAAATTATTACATACCTAAACACAGCAAAAGATCTTCCTCTATATATTTCTTTGAACATAGAACAAAATCTTATGATTTACTCAAATGCTCACTGGGGACAAGATGTTCAACACAGAAAATCCACATCAGGAAGTGTAATTTTACCAGATAGCTCCTCGTTTTCAAAAATAAAATAAACATGTCTCTTCATCCTCAGCAGAATGTGAATATATTGCATTTTCGCAAGCTACGCTAAAGTTATTGTGGCTGTTAAAACTAAGAGAAGACTTTAACTGTCCCAAACTTTACCGATAAAAGGTTTTGAAAATAATCAGTTCACAATAAAACTTGTAGAATCTGAAAAGTACAATTAGCGTATTAAACACATTGGCACGAAATTTCATTATATACGTGACTTCCTTAACAAGACCATTATAAACCTATCTTATCTTGTAAGGATCTTAAGTCTGACTAATGTTTATTTTATTTTAAAACTTTACTATCATCTCTTATTTTCCACTTCCGACAAGAATTAACGCGTGATTATGTTTATACAAATTGTACTTACTAACGCTTAAATATTTATGTTGTGGCTTTTTGCCAAGAGCAGAGTAGAAGGAGAGAGAGTGAGCAGTCTGGCCACGAGTTTCACTCGAGCTTGCCATCAGTTACTGTCCGCCCTTAAGGCCAGAGGTTTTATTCCTCTCGAAAGCTAAAGACGTATTGTAGTGTTTCGCAGTTTGCGTACTACATACGAAGAAATTTAAAAGGCCAATCTTAGTACATAGACCTTACATGAAATAGACCAACCCAAATGGGTTTTTGCCCTCATCTGACGCATACCCGGCTATCCCCTTGACCACATCTGGATAAGTAGGGACGACTAGCAGAAACGTAACAATGGTTGGCTATTGCAGAGCCTATAATTGTCAAGAAAAAGCTGGTTGTAGCGCCTCATTTCACAAATTAGAATTTTTACATATTTTTATTTTTGAAACTGAGATTGATTATTAAAAATTTAGCATATTTATCAAGCATAATTAATGTTCCAAATAATTATAAAGCTGTTGCACGCTTTCAGGCCTGTACATTTTTTTAGCTTTTCTTACGCTTAAGGAAATTTGCAACTACTACTTTTAGAAAATAATATTTTAAATCTGAATTAATAGAAATTTTCAAACAAACAATTTTCTCTTAGAATTTTTTTGCTTTTTATTGGTGTAAATAAGTAAAAATACTAAAATACCTAAAAATGAATTTTTGAAAGTTTTTGTTTCAAATTCTAAATTTTGCTGCTTTTCTAAAATTATATGTGAATATTCTAGCATAATTTCCACAAAAGAGTTTTATTTCCATTAAATTTCTTAATACATCATATTGATAAACGCTTTTAACACCTTAATAATTTTTATACGCTTATTCTAATGTTAAAACTGTATTTAACTGTTATAATTAATTGTGCTAGCATTTTATTGTGATTATTTTTTTAATTTATTTCTAATTCGACATAAGATTTTTTTATTTACTGTGAATTTAATTAATTAGCCCAAAGAGCCGGGAGCCCAGAAAGGTTATTGGTTTCGAAACGGCATTTTACGCTGTTTCATTATAAATGTCCGTTTCACTCTGCAAATTGTGGCCCCAAAATATTATCGCCCTGTATTATATTTAAAAAATTAAATAATGTGGAATCTGCATGAATACATGTATGTTTCTCGCACTGTGAAAAAACGACGGTATCTAGAGCCACCCAATTTTGAATAACGTAATCCTACACCCGAACATGGGCACATGACGGCAGAATTTCGAATTTGTTTTAATTTCTTATTTTGTAAAACTTTAAAGTATATTTGATTAACAAAGTCAAAGAGTTCAAAGCGAACAATGACAACATTGTACGGAAAATAACATTTTTATCTTCAGCGCGGAAATTCTACAAATATGCTGTTTTCAAATATTTTGTGATATTGCTGTTGATTTGAATTTTATGTGGTTTACGTGCGAAGAACATGATATTTAATAAATAAAAAGGACACACAAAACGCTAAAAAACGTCCCTTTGGGTGTAATATAAAATCTGAGCGCTTCCAGACTTTATTTTATTAGTCCAAAGGGATTTAGTCCCGAAGGACTATTACTTTCGTTTTGCGATTTTGCGTTGAATCACTCTGAATGCCCGTTTCACTTTTCAAATTGTTGCCACTAAATGTTATCGCTCTGCATTAAATTTAAAAAAATGAAAAATCTGCACAAATGTATGCATGTTTCTCGCATTGTGATAAAACCTAGAGCCATCGAATTTTGAATGACGTAATCCTACTGCGAATATGGGCATCCGGAAGCCCTAATTTTGAATTTGAAATTTGCTTTATTATCGATTTTATGTTTTGTAACATTTCAACGAATTTCTGATTAACAAACTAAATGATTTCAAAGCGAGCAATGGCAACACTGTACGGAAAAAGAAAAACATTTTTATCTCCAGCGCACGAGACTTACGGAAATTCTAAAGATATGTTCATTTTAAAATGATTTTGCGATATTGATTTTGAACTGAATTTTATGGTTTGAGTACGTAGTACATGATATTTAATAAAAAAAGGTAGCACACGAAACGTTAAAAAAACGCGCCTTTGGACGTAATTTAAAATCTGAAATCTTTCAGATTTTTTTCTTTTTTATTTACTTATTTTTTTATCTTTTTATTTTATTTTATTCTCATTACACTCAAAAAAGTTTATGCTTCGAATTTTATAAATTATTAAAATAAGTAATCATATTATGATCATACTGTAATGTTAACAATTAATGATTATACAATCAAATAAATGATCCCCTTTTAATGATATAATAATTTTAAAAACCACTGCCTGAAAATGCTCATAAAATTTTTTTAAAATATCAGATCTTGTATCATTTTGCGTTATTTGTTTCAAAGCATCACGTGCTATCAATCTTGTACGCAAAAGTAAATTCATCAATTTTGTGTTTAGAGGTTTTACCGTTTTATCAAAGTACAGCTGTTTATACAAGAATTACGAGTGAAAAAATGCGTAAAATGCAGTAAAAAGTGCTTTAATGAGATATATTGTATCTTATTTGTAAAAGTGTGACTTTCATAACGTCATCACTTGTACAACATCACGCATTTAAATATTAAAAACAGTTATGTGATACAAACGCATAGGTTTCGGTGTTAAACAAAACCAGATCGTCCCTACTTCTTACGGACATGTGGGGGACACGCGCTCCTCCTATTGAGTTAGTCCATCTCTTATAAGGTCCATGCATAGGAAGATTTGTATCTAAGTTGATCTGAGCTGCAAACCTAATCAGAATAGTCAAAGCAGATGATATGATTTGTATTCATTAGGAGAGCATCATCGATCTCACAGTAAACATAAAAATTTGCAAAGCTTTCAATGCCTTTCTTTTTCAGGATTTAATTTTTTAAATAAGTTGCATTAATAATAATAATAAAATTGAAAAGAATACTAATAATAGAAAGAAAATAATAATGATTGAATATTCCAATAAAAATCAGAAAATGCGAAAAAGGAATAAAAGTTCTAAATTTAAAAATAAATTAAGAAAGCGGGAAAGGAAAGCAATTAAATGTGAAA
>KK112308.1:540494-586471 GCA_000611955.2 Stegodyphus mimosarum
AAAACATGCATTTGTATAGGAATGTAGGGTCTAAAGTGACGGGTTAAGGCATGAACGCAAAAAGACGACACGAGAAGTGCTTCTTTGCAGCAATACAGTATTCACAATAAATTTTCAAAAAAGGGAACACTAACAGTAATAGGAACTACAGTTGTGATTGGCTGGCAATGCAGCAGTAGTGAGTCGGACAAACCACGATTCGATGCATCAGAGCATCATTCGCAACTCTGATGTCGAGCGTGATGTGTGAGTTTACGCACAGGGAAAAAGCTGACATGCATCTCATGTATGGTGCTGCGAATGGGAACCGCAGAGCAGCGCTACGGTTGTACCAGGAACGGTTTCCGAACTGGCGTATGCCGAAGCACACAATGTTCGAGAGGTTGCATCGGTCTCTGTGTGAAAAAGTCATTTGAAGCCACCTCTGACGCTAGGAGTAGAAGAAGAACTGCACAACAACCTCGCATTGAAAAATCCATCTTGAACATTGTGCATGAATCACCTCAGACAAGTACAAGAGCTATTGCACGTCGTCTGTAGCTGAGTCATTCCACCGTTTGGAGAGTATTGAATGAAAATGTTTTGCCTCCACACCATTTGCAGAGAGTCCAAGCCTTGCCAAGAGACAGATTATCCTCTTCGAGTTCATTTCTGTCATTGGTTCTTGCAGCAGTGAGCGGCGCAGGCGGATTTCCCATCGGATGTGCTATTCACGGACGAGGCAACTTTCTCACAGGACGGCATCTTCAATAGCCACAACATGCACGATTGGGCAACTCATAATCCCCACGGCACACATCCACGTGCATTCCAAACCCACTTCTCCGGGAATGTGTGGGCGGGTATTGTTAACGACTACCTCATAAACCCATACCTTTTACCTGCACGTACAAATGGCTTATGTTATCATATTTTTCTGCAACAGGTGCTACCGGAATTGCTGCAGGATGCTCCGGCTGTCGTTCGTGATCGCATGTGGTTCCAGCATGATGGTGCACCAGCCTATAACCACGTGTGGGTCCGCAATTACTTGGATGGGACATTTCCGGGCCGATGGATTGGCCATGGTGAACCCGTTCGATGGCCATTCCGTTCGCCAGATTTATCCAGCTTGGATTTTTTTTATGGGGCCATCTGAAGAGCATCATTTATGAGACTCCCGTTGACTCACTGGAGGACCTCGTTGCGCGACTATCCATTGCGGCTGCAAGCGTGCGCGAAATGCCTGTCGTTTTTCAAAATATTCGTCAATCCCTTCTGCGACGTTACCAAGCATGTATTACTGTTGGTGGTCGCAATTTTGAACATTTATTGTGAATACTGTATTGCTGCAAAGAAGCACTTTGCGTTGATTTTGTACATAAACACATTTTCCTCTCGTGTCATTTTTTTGCGTTCATGCCTTAACCCGTCACTTTAGACCTTACATTTCTATAAAAAAATGCATGTTTTAGTACGCTCCACCACCCCTCCAAGTTTGTCCCTTGATCTCTGAAACACCCATCTGAAACCTCTGAAACATTATTATATGCAATGATTACGTATATATAATCATTGCATAAAAGAAGAAAAATAAACGGATTACTTGATATGGAATATAAAATTTAGCACATATTGCTGATAAGTAGATTCATAATAAAGACCTTTTTAAGTATATGGAAGAGAAAAACAAATTTTATCCCTTTATAAATAATGTAAAAAATCTAATTGTATTTATATAATTAATATAAAATTATTATGTGAATAGTTAATAGATATAAAATTTTATGCATAATAGCAAAAGAACGTAAAACTATTATACGTTACATGTTAAAATTAATCGAATTCACAATCTGCTGATTCCAGGAAAATTTGAACATTCTGGTAAATGCGCCAAGCGATCGAGCTTAGTTAGACTCAAAGCTGTATGTAAGTAAAGCCTCGGCACTCCCATAATATAAAATGACGCCAAATTGCAGCGCCAATCCACTGCAGTGGTGGCGATGTAAACTAAATCTCTTCCCCTCCTCCTCTCCCCTGCAGTGACGTCATGGAGGTTGGAAGTAAGATGAAGAGGCCGCGATGTATTTTGACACGATTGGATGTAAATATTTTGCAATTGCGTCGTAATTATATATATAAATGTATATATTTTCTATTTGTACAGTATTTCAGAGTCCTAAGTGTACGAAAAGAATACATTTTTAAGCAAAGTTTATTGTTATTTACATTAAAGTTATGCCTTAATTCTTCTCCACTCACAGAGCTTCTACCTAAAATACTTTCTCAAATATGACATGATTTTTTTAGCTTCTGAGGCATCTTTTAAATGAAAAAAATCTAAGTCAATTTGTAATTAATGCTCAATTCGGTCCACTTCAAATTAGCGCTCTTTTATTTTAATAGTGAAATACATTAAATAGTACATAACTTTCTCTGAATATTTCTGAAAGGGAATAAAAAAAAAGATTTTTAAAAATATTATTTAAAACTTGTACCTGCGTTATTATAAAATATAGGGGAATAATTCTTTTAATTATCAGATTTTTTTACGTTTAATTTCAACAATACATATAATAACACTCGTCTTTATTACTTCCGTAAAACTCGTCTTTATTACTTCCGTAAAACTCTTCTTTATTACTTCCTTAAGTACGCATCGTCTCAAGGAAACGTGTAGAAATGTATCCCATCAGATTTCGGCGAAATCTTACTCTTGCAGTCCTTAATCCGCAGTATCGATACGCCATTAGAGAAAATATTTTTAAAAAATTGGTTCTGAAAAGAACCTTTTGTAATTAAAAAGTACAAAATTAATAACTTATAAATAACACAACCAAAGCACGTTAGAAGCTAACAAGATTTCGGTAGAATCAAACAAACAACCAAATCAAAACAACCAATGACTGAAAAGAAAAGGAGCATGCGCAGTTTTACTGATTGTGTTTCCACATCGCCACCGCTACGAGCGCTGCGGTCGTTACGAAGCGCAATTTCTCCGATTGAAGTGTCGACGCTTTACTTACATACAGCTTTGAGTTAGCCCAAAAGCTGAAAATTCATCAACAGTAGAAAATGGAAGCTATAATCAAATGCAGGCAGACGATAAATTAAGCACTTCTTGTTTGTCCCACTTTTAGGAACTCTAACAGATTTAATTATTGCTAACAAAATGAGGTGAAAAACTATGCCGCTGTATAGCTTACAATAGTAAATCACTTGTATCAAAGTGAAAAAATATTCTACTTATATGAAATAAATCGAAAAAAAAAAAAAAGTAAATAAAAAATCTGAAAGTTTTCAGTTTTTATATTATGCCAAAAAGGGCTTTTTTAACCTTTTGTGTGTTACCTTTATGTATTAAATGTCATGTTCTTCGCACTTAAACTATAAAATTCAGTTCAACAGGAATATCACAAAATAATGTAAAAAGATCATATCTTTTAGAATTTTCGATGCACAGTCTCGCAAGCTAGAGATAAAAATGTTTTTTTTTTCTTTTTTCTTACAGTGTCCGCTTTAAAATCGTTGAGTTTGTTCATCAAAAATTCGTTAAAGTTTTACAAAATATGAAATAGATAATAAAATAAATTCCATATTCGGGTGGAGGATTACGTTATTGAAAATTTGATGTCTCTAAGTATCATTGTTTTATCACAATGCGAGAAACATACATGCATACATGTATGCAGATTCTTCATTATTTAATTCTTTAAATATAATGCAGGACTCTAACATTTGGAGGCAACAATTTGAAAAATGATACTGCGTTTATAGTGATTCGACGCAAAATACCAAAACGAAATTAATGCCACTTTCTGGACTAATAATGATCAGCAAGAAATATTGCATCATAAATTAATTAAACATGTTAAAATTATAACAAAATCTCCAGACGATTTGCACTATGTTATTCAGCAAGCTGAACGCTGAGAGTAGACGCTATTATTTTTTGGGCACGTGATTTCCATTCGCAATTTCATTGGTTGTAGCCAAATATGTTTCCGGCGACAATGTATTTCATGATGAGCAATGATCATGACTCCAGCGCAGTCGCCGCAACCATGTATCTGAAGCACCAAGAGATAACGTTTCCTTGTGTAGATGGACTGGTGCAGATACCGCAGACTTGCTCGGAAATATGTCTGCAGAGGTACTTGTTCGGAAATATGTCTCTTGTAGATGGGGCTAAGAAGACTGAATTTGTTTATGTAAGTCTTTTTTGCAACATCCGAATTATCCATTCAATTTTAAATGTTTCTGAAGTTTCAGTTTATTTTGTAATGCTCAAGCAGAGGAATATTTCTTACTTCCTAAACAAAGAATTTGTGGTTATTGTAATTGGTCGTTCTTTTTGTGATTGTGCTAGATGATTCTTTACTAAACATGCCTTAGTTGCATTTTTAAAAATTTTAGTGCATACATATGGCATTATTAAATATTCATTAAGCTTGACCTTTCTCCCTCAGAAATCAAACTCAAGACGACACTCTTTTCATTATTTTTCGATTTCAGGTATTCATTGACGTCATTTCTGAGATTTCGGTATTAAGAATTTTAGGAACAAAATATACCAAAATAAAAATAAGTAATAATAAATAGTTAAAAATTTGCTATTATTTACAAGTCTCAGTTTGGCCAAGTTCCTGCTATTGCATCTGGTAATTTCCGGCCATTGTATATTTAATCGCTAAAATTCGCACAATGACAGTATAAACTGAAATTATGCTGCGAGATAATGTAGATATTTACTGAAGAATCAAAAATCATGAATGTACTACAGGTGCAAAATTAGACCAAGAATTGATTCCTGTTGGCCGCAGCTTTGGTAGTTTCTTGGGAAGGTTTTCAACTATACTTATGATTCTAAAAACTGCCTGGAAATTCTCAATTGCTAACATGTTTCGGGATGAGTGAAAAGTTAACTTTCTTGCAAATGACTAGAAAATAAGAACTTGGTTCTTATTTTCTGGAACGTTGGATTCCTGGATTCCATATTGCCGTATTTTGGCAAAAAGCTACTTTTCATTGTTTGAAAGATAAACTCTATTACTTGTGAAATTTTGGGGAACAAAAATATATTTCACATTCATTTATATATTTAGTTGCAATCGAAAGGAAGATTCAAAGTGAATCATCACCAACGTGAATAATTTTATTTCAGCAGTGATTTGCATTGCGTTGAGTGAAATAGAGCAAAGAGGGTGAACTGGTGACATGTTTTAAACCAAAGCATCCATTAATTTTGAACAATTCTTCTATTGCAATCATACATTAGGAAGTACTTTATTGAAGAAACCTATGTATAGATAAGATTATCAGTTTATCTTTCTCAAAATACTACTGCTGTTTATTTCATTCTAATACTTACGACTGGAGTTCCCAGAATTTCAAAACTTTGTTTAGCAGAAGAAAGGGAGCATCATTATAGCAAAAGTCTTTTCTGAGTTTTCTTTGGTGAAAGTTTCTTGTAGAATACAATGACGAAAATAAAAATTGTAAGAATGAAAAGCATCTGCAACAGCATAAAAAGCAAAATCTGGACTGGAAAGCAATGAACCTAATGATACATTTGCTTTTCCATAATCCGACTAGGTTTCAAATCTTAGACATTTAAATGAGATAATCCGCCATATTGGAAAAAAAAATGTGTCCTATTTCATTAATATGAAAAGTTCTGCAACAGCAGCTGCAAAGCCATTGTATTACTATTTAGCTAGAAAAGTCGCATGTATGAAGTCAAAGGAACGTCATCATCATCCTCTCCCGCAGCGAAAAAAAATTACATTTTCACGGTCAACCGCGATTGCTTACCGGAAATAAAATCGGAAGGCAGGTAACCCGTTTTTACGAGCAAATGTTATCTCGATTACGCGATGTCGGGGAAAGTTTGTATCCCTAAATTCCTGATATATTAACCAAATAAAATTTTTCCACTTTTCTTCACGCTTCAACAAATTCTTTTAACAAATTTTACCGCCATGCGTGTTTTAGCAAATTTGCAATTCGTAGCAAGTAGATTGCTCATTTTTTTTGTACAGGACAATAAAATATGTGATTGAAATGTCATTAGAATTGCATAGACTTGACACGGGGCATACTTATTTGACTGTTACACATTGGTAATCATCATGGCGAAACAAGAGCAAGATCTTCGTATCCCAGTGACCAAACCTGGTCTCAGCAAACATAGTACATACGTGTATCAGGGATGGTGAAATTTTATGTCAGTAGTAGCAGTATATAAGATTTTCCTGATAAACAGAAAGATTTTCCGATAACCTCATGAAGTTACTTCCGCTATTTTTACAGTAATAAAGCAATTTCTGTAGAAAGACTGCCAAGACTGAACAAGGAATGATGAATTGTCAAGAATTTCTAAGTCTTAATTTTACTGAGATTATTTATAACTATGAATGAATAAAGCTGATGACTTTGCTTTGTAAGCTAGAAAGCATGTTAATAGATAAATTTAAGGCTATTTTGTGTTAAACCTTTCTTTAGGTACAAAAACGATTTATTCTGATTTTTCAAATTTATTTTTCTGATTTTTATACTGCTGGTCATTAAAGTTACAACGTCATGACGGAAAGCAGTCAGCAGAAACCGCTTTCATTTCCTTTAATATTATATTGTAACAGAAGTGTGAAGTGATTAAAATGTTTAGTAATTTAAAGTAGAGAACATGCACGAAGTAGAGAACGAGCAGTCGCTTCTGATAATAATAGAAGTTGTTATATTGATTCGAAGGGAGTAGAGCAAACCATTGGAAGGCAGTTACGAGTATTCAGGTTATGCGGCTTCACTTCACTGCCAAAGTTCATCTATGGTACTCTCTGTTGAGTGTTGTCGTTCCAAACTATCTACAGCCATTCCAGTGATGGCAAACCTATGACACGGGAACCCTTTTTGAGTGATATACGAGATGCATTATCAGAGCCACCGACTGAGGTAAAAGATCGCAAAATACAAAAATATTCGTCTTTTGTAACGACCTCGGTATTGTTAACGTGTTCGAACATGTACAACGCTTACCTCGAGTGCATTCTTGGCACTCGATTGCCATTTTTGTAAGAAGTGAGAGATAAATTGCAGTATTCGATGGGATATTCAGCGTGTCGAACAGTTAATTGCATCAGCATATATTTGTTGGTTACACATGGTGTCTTGTGGATGAAAACTAGTGTCATTTTGTATCAGCTATCAGTTCAACAACACTGCAGAAAGTTATTAGATGAAAACCTTACATTTTAATCATACTGTGAGATTTTTGCAAATCTTTACGTTTTCAAGCTCTAGATTACAAAAGACATATTCTCCTACTTCTGTCAAGTCCGTCTTTCGGTCTGTCGCTCTGTTGTCGAGAAATGTCAAAACTATTTGACCAAATGAAATGAAATTTTGTATACAAGTTCAGCATGTATCATATTTCGAAGCCAGGATAAAATATTAATAAATAAAAAATATTAATTTCTATGCATTGGCATTTTCATTCTTAAACATTTCTTACTTTGTCTCCGAAAATATCAATTTTAGTGAAAAATACTAAGAATTTAATATCTGCGAAATTACTTCCTTATGAACAATACAAGACACTTACAGATTGCGAGAAAAAAACTGAATTAGATTGAGAAAAACTTTGAAATAAATGATATTTTTTGGGGGGAAGGAGGAGCTTTATATCCTAATTCCTTTTGCATATTTTTTCTCTCGTCTTAAGCTATCTTCGTTATAATCAAAATATAGTTAAATTTCAAAAGTTAAAAGAAAAAAACTGCTATGTAGGGGTTTTACAACAATATAGCCTCTTTCCAGGATATAAATTCATCTATTTACTTTTTCAGCCTTGTGATGGATAATTCCAAAACTGAAAAAACAAGATCAGATGCTAAAGGAAGTGGAAGTACAGTAGCCAACCATTTCAAGACATACGGACTAAGATGTACAAGACTGTAGACAGAAACACATTGTACACACTGTGTAATCAATCGGTAGTAAGCAGAATGTGGAATATGAAGAGACATTTTGAAACTAATCATTGTCAGCTATTGAACAAAAATAAGGATGGAAGAAAGAAATACATTTCTAGGCAAGTGAATTGCATTTCTATTGTGGACAAAATGTGGTCTCTAATTGTCTTCTTGAAAAATGGAGTAATGGAGGCCTCTAAGATATGGCACACCTCTAAGACATTGAAATCTCAATAGAGCCTTTAAAGTCCAAAGTGCCGGACGATGATATAACGATTATGATATTGTAAGAAAAACTGGAAAATAAAAAGACACGCCATTGATGCATCTATGTGTGTTAGTTCAATTCATCACTGTAGATGCTGATTCCTGTATTGCAGCGTCAAGGGAACCAAAATAACGGTCACCTTGCCAACTTGTTATCTGCTGCATTGCAGATATTCCCTTTTCGTAAGTGTGGACACTTTGTGCTCTGCAATACACCGAATTTTTGACTCAGGGAAATAATCTGGCGGCACAATCCCTAATAGCGATGAATTCAATACGTCTATCGTCTCGGTCATTGGGGAGTCGTTGAGATCTCGCTCGTTGCTCTGTGTGGCTCTCCTCAACGCGTCGGTTGCAAATTCTCATAACAGTTGCTGAATCTCAATCAGTGCGTGCTGCCATTCCACAGTATGTTAATCCGTTGTTCGATATGTTACGATTTTCCAAGAATGAAATTTTAAAGACCTTGTTGGTAGGAGTTCCTTCTTCTTAAAGAGAGGAATAATATAAAATCTAACACAAAAAACTACGAGTAAAATATTATTTTCGAAGAAAAAATATGGATTACAGTCTGCCATTTTCAATCTCTCGTTTTACACCATTTCGATGTGTCATTGCTCTTCCTCATAATGTGTGCACGTCATAAACTACTAATCTTTTGCCTTATACCTTTCATACAAATCTCAGAGTTGTTGTGTCCTTCTTTCAGATGATGAAGTAATTTTAATGGTTACAATGTAGTTTTCCAGAAGGTCTCGACAATAATATAAACTTTTTGAAGAATTACGTTAGTAATTTCAAGAAACAATCCTCTTTGGAGAATGAGAATATACGTGACTAACTGAGGCTGCAGAAAAAAATACAGATGATGTATACAAATTATTTTCTAAATAAACTTTTAAAAAACTTTGAAAATAAATATAAACTTCCACTGTTTATGCGTAAAATATATTATTTTCATTTTTTATAAACCAGCTAACAAGTGAGAACTTACAGTTGGAGGCCACATCTACTTTAAATTACCCTCGTAAGAGATCGCCGCGGTTATTCATTGCTATCCCAGCCCATGCAAGTAAACCTCCTCCTCTGTAATGGTCTCTTTCGACGATGTCTGGTGCCCGAAGCGTGTCCCTGGCTCTCGCCATACCATTGCCTTTCGGCAATCATTCTGGATGTTAAATCGAGACTCATTTGTAAACAATAGGTGGCCCTATTGCTCTGGTGTCTAATCGCACTGTTCACATGTCCAGTTCAACCTCGCTCTGACATGCGATGGGGACAAAAGAACATAAATCACAGCTCATCGGGCGTACAGTCCACATTCATGCACTCGACGCGACACATTTTGGCGGGATTTGGGCCGTCCTGCAGCAACAGAGAGATGCGAAGCCAGCTGTTACCAGCTGTTGTGCTGTTACTGATCTACGGTGTCTTTCACATAGAAACAGGTAGCGATCACTAGCCGATCCTCCGGCGTTCAGACCCACGTATTCTATAGGGTTTTAGTCCCTTTAGTAACGATTCCACCGCCTGCTGATGACAGTATAATGCATATTCAGCTATCTCCAAGAGCGGATGGTATCGCACGAGCTTGCAACTTACGGACAGCCCTCCAACGTATTTTATCGCGCAAATGGTGTCTTCGTCTCATGTTTTTCGCTTTGGATTACACTGAATTATTGCTGCTTGCGAACTGCCGTATAGGACCGCCTTTTTAAGACAATGTGGTGTGATTGAAGATTGCGCATTTTGTCAATTCTGGTCGCCTATTTGCATTTGGCTATTCAACCTCTAACTCGTATATAAATTGTACGTTTTAATTTATCTTTTTACATTCGTACTTTTTCTTTTAGCGTTTGGTGCCCATTTTTTAGCACAAGCGCATTTAACTAATCCAATAGATTCGGTTATAATCATCAGATACTGTTCCCTTTTAATTTGAGTTAATTACAAATATTTGTTCTTTTTTGGTGAAATTTTAGATGCATAGTAACAGAGATTGGTGTCGATATATTTCGCCATTTTTGTTGTTCCGTTAGCCAGTACATGATCTTAGACAAAAAAAAAAAAAAAGAAAAAAAAAAAAAAAAAAAAACGACGCACCAAGAAGGGCCTATCCGAATGGGACAAAAAATCGGTAGAACTGATGTACATGTACACAAAAAGCAAATGATTACAGTTTGAGAAAAATTGGATGATTTATTGAAGTTATAGAGCTTCACAAAATGAAAAAGTCAGTAACGCGTTTGTCCATCTCTGGCCCTTATGCAAGCAGTTATTCGACTTGGCATCGATTGATAGAGGTTGCGGATGTCCTTCTAAGGGATATCGTGCCAAATTCTGTCCAACTGGCACTTAGATCGTCAACATCCCGAGCTGGTTGGAGGGCCGTGCCCATAATGCCCCAAACGTGCTCAATAGGAGAGAGATCCGCCGACCTTGCTGGCCAAAGCAATGTTCGGCAAGCACTAAGGTAAGACTGGTAATTTAACCTGCTACCTTTCGGCATAAGCAGGGTTTAATGGAACTACTAAATTTAATTAATTTTATCAACCACCATACCGTACTCGACCTCTTCAAGAAGATTTGCCGACCTCGCCAGCAAAGTCCTTTATTTCAAACAAAAAGATAATACATAAAATAATAAAATACAATAATTAAATCTTCTTGATTTATTATTAAATCTTCTTGATTTATAAATAACAATTATCATCAAAATAATAATACAAAATAAATTTCATTCAATTTCAATTTTACATATATTTTATACAGATTATCAGAACTTATGATAATTATTACAATCATTAAATTATGATTCACAGAGACTGCACTTAAGTCATGAACTTATAATCTTTTACATAGTTCAAATTTCTTCAGAGACAAGAGTTTTTTTTTTTTTTTTAAAAAAAGAGCATTATACTCTTCTTATAAATTATAAAGACCCATAATTAGTCCTTCTAATTAGTAGATCATACTGTCTTTTCAGACAAGAACAATTTTTTTTATCCAAGCTTGAGTGTCTCACATCCAGTCCCAATTTGTATTTACTATTTGCTACTGCACAATTTATACATACTAGACTATTTTTACAGTCCCAATGACTATGTCCTTTCTGGGCACAATTTGCACATATTTGATCTTTAGTACATTTTTTGTAAGGTAAGTTCGGCAAGCAGTAGAAACATGTGCAGTGTGGGGGCGGGCATTATGTTGCTGAAATGTAAGCCCAGGGTGGCGTGACATGAAGGGCAACACAACGGGCTTCAGAATTTCCTCGACGTACCTCTGTGCTGTAAGATTGCGACGGATGACAACCAAAGAGGTCCTACTATGAAATGAAATGACACCCCAGACCATCACTCCTGGTTGTCGGCCTGTCTGCCAGAAGACAGTCAGGTTGGTATCACACCGCTGTCCGGGGCGTCTCCAGACTCGCCTTCGCTCGTCATCGGGGTTCAGTTCAAAGCGGGACTCATCACTGAAGACTATTCTGCTCCAGTCAGTGGCATTCTAGTGCGAATGAGTCCGACACCACTGCAAACGGGCTTGACGTTCTACAGAGGTCAATGGTAATCGGCGCAAGGGGCGCCGTGACCTCAGCCCCCTTTCTGTGAACGGTTTATGAATGGTCCTTGCGGCCACTGAAGCACTAGTTGTAGGTACAATCGATGATAATGATGCATCTGGGACTGTGAGTGCCGCTCTGACGATTACTCGGTCTTCGCGTTCTGTTGTTTCTCTAGGCCTACCGCTTCCTTCTTGACGCTGTGTGCGGCCAGGTTCACCCATTCCTGCCAACATCGTCTAATAGTGGCATCGCTCCTGCTCAAATGTCGAGCTATTCGCTGATAAGGCCAACCGGCTTCTGAGCCCAACTGCACGACCTCTCTCAAATTCTGACATCTGCGCGTATCGTTCGCGCACCTGTATGCGAGGCATAGTTACTGTCTACCAGACTACACGGAATAAAATTCTTGAAGAATTTATGACCTGAAATCGTAATTAATCAAAATATCTAAGTAGATCAATCAATAAAACTGAAAAATTATGTTAATGTATCCAGATGTTTACTTAAAAATCAATATAATTTTTTACAAAATTTCATAGTTCTTTTCTTATTGAAATATGAGGTTTATAATTGCAATATGACTCTATTAATACATGACCGAGGTGAGAAGTAATAAATAGACTTACCTGTTTCACCTGTCACTTTACCTGCTCTTCACCTGTTTCGTTGTAGAACAGAAGGATTTGCAACGATAAGTTGATGCGAAAAACATGTGAGTCATTTTTGGGCACATTCTTGTACCCAATCTTGCATTTTCTATGCATTTTTATGCTTTAAAAATTTGAGTAACAATTCGTTAGTTCAGGAGTAACGAAATGTGTAAATTATCCATAATTTAAGTTTTAAATTTTTTTTCTTATATTTATCACGAGCGAAAGTACCCGATGCTAGTTAAGACAGATTGAGAGTAATGTATCTAACAATACAGAGAACGATACTGCCGTAATCCTTCTCTAATAACGATGCAAAAAATACGATTTATAGTCGTACATTTTTCAGTCTGGTCAAAATGGATCATAATTGGTCAGAAATCAATAACGCGAGCAAACAAACAAATACACAAGTAGATATTCTTCTTTATATATATATATAGTAAAACTTAAAGAGTCTTGATTAACAGACTACGATTTGAAAGCAAGATGTAGCAACACTTTTCGAAATAAAGCATTTTTATCTCCAACGTGCGAGACTGTTGCCACTAGGAAAAATGAGTGTTTTCAGAGTCTTTAATTAATATTTTGTCTGATTAAAGTCGTGCGGAGATGGGAAGAGTCGAAATGCCTTCCCACAAATTTTTGGAATTGGGAATAATGTATTTAATGTTTGGCAATGTTATTTTTTATGTCATTATAAAGTTTAGAAATGTTTTATTTACAAACGTTACGATTTGGAAGCGAGCAGTGGCAACACTTCTGGAAATAAAGCAGATTTTTATCTCCAGCGTGCAAAACTGTTGCCACGCGGAAAAATGAGGGCAAAAATTATCATTTTTCCGAGTTTTTAATTAATATCTCTGATTTTAACTTTTTTTTTTGAAAAAAAGTGGACATCGACTTTTTCCAGGACCCAGACAAAAATTGTAGAAAGTTTGATGATAACTATAGTAGTAACTGAGTTAATCGCAAACAAACACACTCACAGATATTCTTCTTTATATATATAGGTTATTGTTACTCTTTCAAGTGCAGCTATTCAAATATCTCGGATGAAAATAAAATTGAAAACAGAATTGAAAGGAGCAGGTAAAAACTTATAAGCTCCCTTTTACTTCGGTTTACATACAAAATATTAAATTGTATTGTCAGTGTAATATGCAAGCCGGAAATTTAAAAACAAACTTTGGATTATTTGAAAGTACACATTCTGTCAGTAATGGTATAGTTTCGTAGAAATAAGTATTATGAATTTCGCTTAATCAGTATTGATGCACCAGTTATGTTATGTGTGTAACAATATTATACAGTTCTCGTATAAAATGTGTTAAATGGAAAAATATCTCAATATTATAACCTAACACAACATAAACATAGTATTCAAATATTTCTCAATTTACGCTGCTTCAGATTACTTTGATTGTAAAACAACATAAATCGAGGATTCGACAGACAATTAGGCTGTAAATTAGGCGGCAAAACATGTGAAAAATAGTGTATTTTATTCATTATTTATAACTTGTACTCTATCTTCAAACTGCTTCTTATAATAAATTATAAGTCTTTATATCGTGGTTTATGAATAAAAGTTATGAATTTAATCCTCTGTGCAGTGCCCTATGACTTATAATTGCGGAATTCCTCTACTGAGATCCTTACTTAGTTAAAGTTTCTTGCAAGATGTTAACTTTCTGTGCATGATTATTTTTGTAAGTTCTACATATGTGACTTTATTGCGTGCTTTTTATCCTATTGAGGAGCAAATTTAATCTCAGCAGATATCTTGGGGTTTCCTTTATTGTGCGATTATCTATAGGTCAGTGTCTTCTCTGAATGCAAATAAGGCATAATAACTTAGATATCTATGCACATCAGATCGTAGATGAAAGCGAAATGCTACAGCGAAGAGAAAATGTATGGCACTTATTACGCCTCACTACGGAATTTCAATAGGAAAATACTTACCATGATAGATTGCAAGCACACTCTCTTTCAACAATGTCAAAATCCTTACACAAAATCATTCAAAAATGCATTACTACTTCATTATCTTACATTACCTACTATATGCAACTCTATTCCAAAATATTGTTGTTATCCTACAACATGCATTACGTGCAATATATTTTTGCTATCCCGCAATAAAAACTACACATTTTAAATTTTGCATTTACATTTTTTCAGAGATTTAAATGCCTTGCTATTTATTATTCAAGTCTAGTCATTGTATTTCCATTGGTTTGTAAAATTTGTTCAGTTTACATAAAGATTCCGGTTATGAGGGTTTGTTAAGTAAAACTTCATTAGCAGTACAATTATATCTAGGTTTCTCTTAGAACAAGAGAGAAAACATCAAGGCTGAGCTTAATAAGATTTCTTTCATCCTAGAACTGTCTTTGCTTGGAAGACACATACCATTACTATCATTCGACTACTAAAGCATGAATTACTTCCCCCTTTTCATTTCCAAAAATAGGCCGAATATTACATATTGTTACGAATTTTGTATATATGAAAATAATTTTAGTGAAATTACATTTGAAACTATTGCACCTTTTGCGTAACGTACCATGAGAAATCTGAAAAGTCGAAGCTGTGTCGGAAAAATAAGATTACAGGGGCAAGTGAATTTAACATTGAGGACAACGGCTGTCTCGCTAAATTGGCGAGATATCGCCAAACTGGCAATGGTTTTGGACAAAATTAGTTTTAATATTTGTCGCCACATTTAGCGAGAAGTCGAAAAACTTGCCGGTAATTTGGAGACATTTTGGTGCGGTTCCTGTATAACTGTAACTTGTACTGTAAGTGAATAACTATATATAGATCCCTATATGTAACCGTAACAGTATCCGGCCCTTAATGCAACTGCAACCGTATATGTCTTCCAGTAATTTCGAGTAATTTCTCTTGTAAGACGGGGGACCTTCCACAGAGTTCGCAGTTGATTTTCCCGGGACCAGTCCATTGTTATAATGGTCATAATGGTCCTCTTGTAAGACGGGGGATCTTCCACAGAGTTCGCAGTCGAGAGAGTGAAGGTACTAGAGATATCTTCGCGGCTGGGGTAAACTATATAAGATCAAAAAGAGCATCGGCTCTCAGTTTTTAGCTCGGAGCTGACTTCGGAGTGTTGAGAGATCTTGAGAGCTTATCTCTTTGGATGCGCTTTGTATTGTGTTATGTTTAACGCTATTAGTAGTCTGAAGTCGTAACTACTGACTGTGCTCTGTCTACTGAAAAGAGGTGTACAAGCACTTTTGGGGAAAGATCCAAATCTGTAAAGTGTAAAGAATTGCGTGAAAATAGCAGCTTTATTGTAAATGGCTGCCTTTATCGATATACGTTAAAAAAAAAAAGAACATATATATAATTACATATATATAAAAGCTAGTAATTTTGTATCAAAATAGGTCAAATACTGGCATTATAGGTTGTGTGTCTGATGTAAATGACAAATCACAAAATCCTCTCACAGCTAAGCTTCAGAAATTTTGCTTCGAAAGATGTTTATATGTTTATTTATTTTGGGGATGTTCAGGCACCCATTACGGAAATAATTATATTATATCTAGTTAGTTTGAAACGAAACCTTGAATATTTTACACACATAACAGTGGGCAGTAAATTGACTGATCAGGCAGCAAAAAATGTAGAGTGAAAGAGGACATTTATATAGATTTACTAGTCTCCAAATACAGTGTGAAACTCATCTTTAAAAGCAGGTAATATGGATGCGGCGAGACAGATGGGATTTTTAAAATGTCCTTAATTTTGATATAACAGAGAAATAAAAATAAAGACAGGCTATTTCATTTTGCAATTAGCCGTTAATAACGATAAATTTCTCATGACTTTTTTAACGTTCCTCTCTAAAAACGTCATATATTGTTAGTAATGTGGCTTTGAGAGTAGAAACACGCTTTATCTTACCATCTAGCAAACTCAGCTTAAATACTTACAACTAATTCGCATTCTGACAGGGAGAAGTGATAGGAAAGATCTAAACTGTAAATAACTGATTAATTTGAATAATAATTTTTACAACGTCCTTCAATTTCTGACAAGACGGGGTAGAGCTCCATGCGATAAGATTTTTCTTTTCAGGCTAATGACAACATGCCTGTTGTTAATTCCATATTCTTTTCAAATTTTTGGTTGGTATAAGAATGATTCTGAGAGTTATCATTTTCCTACATAAGCGAATATAATAAATACAAAATAAGTAAATTTCAACTGTGTGCAAGCGAACACACACACAAAAAAAAAAAGCTGAATTTATAATTATTTTGTTAAAAAATTCAACGGTTATTTATAATTGACGAAAATTAACGAAATGACTGAAAAAAATCTTATGTTCTGCTACTCAAAATTCTTCAAAAGTTTACATGATCTTGCCTTGCATTCGAATGAAATGGGTATACGTTAATAGGGTTCCTGTTGAAAATCTTACTAAAGATATGGTTTAATATGGTAACTGTACCAGAAATGTACCAGAAATACATCTAAAAAAATGAAAAAAAGAAAAAGAAAAAAAAAAAAGTTTATGACAGAATGCTAAAGCCGAAATCTTGAAAACTTGACATAGTGATTGAACTACTAGAATAACAGCAAAATAAATAAGTAAATAAATAAATATTGTGGTCTCTCTGTATTTTAAGATTTGGTCTCGCATAGTTTCGACTTTAAGCATGGAGTTAAAAAGAGCATTCTGATTAGATTATGACAATACTCATTTCTAAAGGTATAGGTAGTCAAAGAAAAATAATTAAATAAAAAATTAAAATTTAAAAACTTTCAGATTTTACATTACACCCAAAGCTGCGTTTCTTTAACATTTTGTATGTTGCCTTTATTTATTAAATATCATGTTCTTCGCACTTGAAAGATAAAATTGAATTCAACAACAATATCGCAAAATACTTTTAAAAGGAGGATGCCTTTAGAATTTCCCATAGTCTCGTGCGCTGGAGACAAAAATCTTCTTTTTTTTTTCGTAGAGTGTTGCTATTCCTCGCTTTGAAATCGTTGAGTTTGTTAATCAAAAATTGTTTAATATCTGACAAAATATGAAATTAATAATAAAGCAAATTCCAAATTAGGTCTTCTAGATGCCCATATTCGATGGAGGATTACGTTATACAAAAATTGGATGGCTCCAGGTACCGTTGTTTTTTCACAGTGCGAGAAACTTAATTACATTTATGCACATTCTTCGTTCTTTCATTTCTCTAAATAGTAATACAGGGCTGTAATATTTGGTGGGAAGAGTTTGAAAACTGAATCAACGCAAAATACCAAAACGAAATTAATAGCCCTTCTAGGCTAACGCCCTTTGGGCTAATAAATTCGTATTCTTCCTGCAACACTCATTCTTTTTTCAGATTTTGGCATGCAATTCTGGTACATTCTGCATTATTTCCAACTGTTTAAATATAATATCATTTTGTTAAAACGACAGAAATTATTTTTATTTTTAATTATAGTTCTTGTCAAAATTCTTATATTCAGGTATATATATGGTTTAATCATTTTGAAAGCGAGTAAGAACAAACAGGCAAATTCTCTTGCTTCTTGTAGATTACAGTTTTGGTCCTGAGTGGTAGAATTTCAATACTTGTATACTGAAGATTCTTTCTTAAATCTGTATGTTAAATACGCATTTAATTAATTTTTTTTTTTTTAAATATTTAGATTTTCCTACGATGCATTTGTTTGGAAAGAGGTAATAGGTAAGCAATTTTCGGTCCAGAAATAAAGTTATAATTCGTAAAACCAGAACTGGAGGAACACGTTAACACTTCGCAACAATCTACGCCTAATCACTCTCACACCGACGTTTCAAACCCGTCAAGTGCCTGAGAGGTTAACGAGCAGGTCCCATCCTGGAATTCTTCCCTGTCGTCATTCATTTCAGCTTACCTTGTTTATTTGTCTCCTGCCATTAAATGAAAAAGTCACATTACGGGAAGGAGAATGGAGAGAAGAAAGAAGCACTTGTTTGTTTATCGATTGCTTTTGCTTTATCAAACACGGCTGACAGAACTGCAGAGCAAGAAGGCGGCGTCTTTCCAACAGGTGGAGGCGTTGTCCGACAGACGACCCTTTTGTGTGAAGGGTCGGCATAGAGTGACGATCCGAGGCGTCTGGTTTTTGGTCCCCGTTTCCGGAGCAATATCCGGTCGAAAACCTTCCCGCCCAGCTGAGAGCCACAATAACCACCGGTGGACTCTTCCCATTCGGTAGTCGATACCCGACCGCACGAAAAGTGAAATTGGCCGTGTCCGCTCTCACCTACAAAACTCTCCCTCTCCAGCGCTTTTTTTGTTCTCTCTCTCTTATTTTTTACCTTTCATTCCTATTTCATTTGCGCATTTGAAGAGGGTGATGCCGGAATGACGCAGCGCCCTTTTATTCATCGACCTACTTGAAACGTTTCGAAGCTCGGGACATAAAAATGCCTTTAAATGTTCTAATGGCAAACGATTGAATAATAATTTTTTATTTTAGGCCTGAAGTTGAGGAAATTTAGCTTATAGAATAATAGGACTCTAGTAATGTTGGCAGAAAAAAACTGGAAATAATGCGCAAGGATATTAACGTGTTCGTGTTTTATATCGTAATTTTTTATTAGCGTACTTCATGAAGACATATTTTATAAAATAATAAATTTATTGATAAATTAATTAACAAAAATAATAAATTTATAATAGATATTATTAAATTTTTACACTTTGGAGAGTGTAAAAATTGAATGTCACTATTCTATTGTTAATTCTTATATTTGATGTGGAAATGTTTTTATATTAAATTTATGTGTTCTGCTTTCCTGAATCGAAATACGAGTAATTTCGACCGTTAATATTAATCCAATAGAAATTAAAACAAGGTTATTTACTTAATTTTATCATTCTATGTAAATAAAAAAAAAATTCATTCCTTTTATTTGAAATGGTAAAAGTTTATTCGTTTAAACAATTCTATAAAACTAAATACTAATGTATACTTTCATCTCTATGAATATATACATTGGTATATACATATATTTTCATTTCTGCAAAGTAATAAATATACCAATTAAATTAAACGAATTGGTGGGTATTTATTTACTTTGTTTTATAGAGATAAAATTATTTGACTTATTTTTTTGTTGTGATTTACTGAGATAACTTCCGGTCAAGATTGTACCAAATGTATTGTAATTCGTGTTACCATCTCTGAAAGAATATTTGGAATTTATCGGACCGGACTACGGTCAAGAAACTGAGATGGCAGAGAAAATGACATTAACTAGAAAGTATCCAAAATTGAATTTACAGTAGCTGACATCTGTTTTCGGACACCTGCATTTTTAAAATTTATTTACCTAGATCTTTTACTAAATACTGAAACACATACTTCAAATTTTTTACTAACATATTAACTTTTCTCTATTTTAAACACTGCGTGTTGTAAAGTAAATACCATCAAAATATTCTTCGCAATAAAATTATTTGTTCAAAAAGTCTTTATCAGTAACTCAAATAATAATATGAGCAGTCTAACATGTTGCTGAAATGTCTTCGTAGACAATATTTCATGCTATAATTTTTTGTTTTAAATGAAAATACATCGCAAGGATTATCACTTGGCGTCTGGAAATTTTTACTTGTTTAGTAAAATGTACAAAGTGCCGTAAAGTAACCGAACAATTTCTTATAAGTAAGGAAAGTATTTCAAACAAATTTATCTGCTTCAAAATAACCGCCAGATGGGTCTACAGTTTTTTCAACTTTTCTTCAGGTCATCAAAACATTGTTATAAGCGTTGCAACTAACCGTCTCAAAATAAGCGTAACATTTAAAAGTTGAAGGATGTCCTATCTTTGATTTATATACAACGATTTCGTGCCCTCATTTAAAGCAGTTGTGCCATTCGTACAGTTTTGTTCTTGATAATCATCGCTAACGTTTTGGTAGCAGATTAACTTCATTTGCAAAAAAAAAAAAAAAAAAAAAAAATTATATGTTACTATATTATTCCCTCTCGAAGCAAAAATTTTTTTTTTTTGTTCAATGTCTTCTCAGTAAATGAAAATGACTCTGGCATTTTGATAAGCGAATAAATAAATAAGCAGTTTAAACTGGCTTCAAAAAAAAAAAAGTTGAGATTTCACTCTTTCTATACATATATTTATTCTTTCATGTTTTATTTCCTCGTACGAAGTAAATAAAGTAAAGGAAAGTATTGTAATAGCGAAATATTTCGAGTATCATATTTCAACGAAAATATCCATTTTGACCACTCTCGAATCCATTTGAACGAGGGTTTTACGTGACATTTGTATGTAAGGACATAATAAAAGGCTCTTTTTCCCAAAGCGATTTGTAAAATGCATTTAAAATGGATTCTGAAAGTACGTACGTACGCGAGATACATACGTACATACGTATATTATGTATTTTGCATAACTCAAAAACCAGTAGCTTCAGAACGTTGAAATTTTGTACATGAAACTGCTATAACATGTAGTTGTGCAACTCCCTTTTTGTTTACAACCAGCTGCACTAAAATTATATATATATATACACATACACACTCTGTTACCAGGTTCGGTGACCTCCGTTTTTACTTCCTTGTACGAAGGAAGTATTGCAAACGCGAAAAATTTCGAGTACCATATTTCAACGAAAATATTTATTTTGACCGCTATCGAATGCAATTTAAAGATGTTTTTGACTGACATCAGTACGTAAGGACAGAATAAAGGCCTCTTTCCCCCTCAAATAATTATAAAACTGATTTAAAATGGATCCTGAAGAGATTTTTTTTCATGGCGTCGCTGCATACGTACGTATGTATGTATGTATCTCGCATAACTGAAAAACGAATAGCCTCAAAGCCTTGAAATTTTTTATATAGGGCTGCTATAACATGCAGATGTGCACCTCGTATTTTGGCTGCAATCGGCTACACCACAGGCATATAAATATATGTGTATATATATCCACTTTGTTACTCGGCTCAGTGAGCTCAATTTCTTTATTCTTATAGGTTTGTAAATTGTGCATTTTTTGCTTTAAAAATGATTGAATTATGTTGTTCTTATCTTTCGGTTAATATTTTTATGTCGTTAGTTAACAATACTGTCTGCAATAATTGTGGAATTATCAAAAATTTTAAAGTTTTTTTAAGTGCGGCTAAGCCTAATTTTTGATTATGACGACCATATTTGTTTGCATTTGAAGCTGAGCAGAATAGTGGATTTGTTGCCAATCTAGAGAAACTAAGCTTCGCAACAACAAAGTAACGTCTTCTTTTATTATTTCGAATTAAATTATGCTTGATTAATTCTAGAATTATCATTTAAGTTATTAGCTGGTTTTTGCGTATAAATTGTAATTTTAACTGTAAAAATTGTTTTTTTTAATTGTTGTAACTGTACTTGGTGTTTATGTTTTTCTATATCCTTCAATTTTAATGAAAATATTTTGAATTTTTATGTATTTTTTGCCTTACCGCGAAGTGAGAACTGAATTAATTAGTAGCCCATGCGCATTAGGAAAGCGGCGCTGAATCGTCTGTGAAAAACTGTTTCTTTTTTATTTGTTTAATTTCTTTTATACATCGTTTTAGATTTATTATAGTATTTGAATATAACTTGTGGTAATTCTCACATGCTATAATTTTTGCTCACTCTGAGTTATAAAATGAATGAGATGTAACGCTGTTAAGTCTGGCTATGGTAAATAAATATAATGAACTTTAAAGCGTGCATTTATTCTATTGTCGTTTATGCTCTATCCACGAAGTAGATTTAATTCAAAACTCGTTAAATCTTAATTCAATATGTTTAAATGAAATGCAGGAAAATTGAGTATAATTTAATATTTCGTACAAGGAAGTCATGTGGCGCACATATAAGATTTTTTTATTCTTATATGTTGGTAAATTTGTGCATTTTTTGCTTTTAAAGTGATTGAATTATGTTATCCTTATCTTCCGGTTAAGTTTTTTATGCCTCTAGTTAACCTGCATGTGATAATTGTAAAATTATCAACAATTTAAAAGTTGTTCAAGTGCTATTATGCCTAATCTGCCTTCTTGCCGCTGGCCGAATTTGCTTGTTTTTGCTTAAAAACTCTAATGTTAATTGTAAAAATTGTTTTTTTTTAATTGTTTTAACTGTATTTAGTATTTTATGCTTTGCTGTATTTTACAACTTTTAATGAAGATATTTTGAGATTTTATGTATTTCTGCCTTGCCGCGAAGTGAGAACTGAATTAATTGATTGAGAAATATATCTCTAATGAAATTCGAAGAAATAAGTTTTAATGAAATGCAGCAAAAATGTGTGTATTTGATTAGGTCGTAAAAGGAAGTCACGTGGTGTTCCACATCAGATTTTATCGTTTGCTCTTTTAGTTCGTCTGGTTAATTTACCGGCGCACCTTGTATTAACAGTTCTATATCTGAAGTGGGCATGACAAGACGCTACAAATTAATGACCAGCTCTATTGTAACTTTAATAATTATCCCTTTTAAGTATAAAAAATATTAGAAACATCCAAAATAAAAGTTAACCCTGAAGCTTTTAGAACAGTCACTTAAGTCGTATGGATACAATGGGAGATCAACACGAAACAAAAACAATGAAATCATCATATCATCATATCAGAAAGAAAACAATGAAAATACGCGTTCGCAAAATCTACAATAGTTCTACAGTAGTTCGCAGTAGTGTTTTAAATTTACAGTAGTTCTCAAAATCTACAAAGTTTTATCACATCGGAAACAATGTTATATTTGCCGAAAGTCAATATTTAACATATTTGGATCGGATAGACGAATTAATATTTGGCAAAATTCGAAGCAAGAATTGAATTCGAAAAACCTATTGCATAATGTTATACATGGCGGTAAAGGAATAATAGTTTAGGGATGTTTCGATACTTTTGGAATAAGGAATTTAATGTTTATCGAAGATAATACAGATTAGTATAAATAAATAAATATTCTTTGTTGAAACCTTAAAGCATCTGCAAGAAACCTTGGAATTCAAAATACGCGCACGTTGTTTCAGGATAACTGTCCTAAATATATAGCTCTAAATATTTGCTTGTGGTTATTATACAACTATTCTGAAGTTATCAAATTATTTTTCGTGTTCTCTGAACGTAAGAAAACCTGTCAGATCACACTTTTTGAAAGCTTTTACGATTTTTACTGATGATTTTGCTGCATTAAACATGGAGAAAATAACACAGGAATTAAATCAACTAATATATATTGGGGCTTGATAATAATAAAACCTTCATGTATAAATCTCAGTATGATTTCGTAAAGAAGAAATATTGCAGGTAAAACTGCTGCTCATGGACATGGATTAATTAACTGCTGCTGACATGGATTAATTAATTTATGAAATTAAGAGGAATATCGTGGATCCCCACATGATAAATAAGGAACATTACTTTGATTTATTCAATTTCCCTAAACTTACTTCGTATACTTTGATTTATTCACTTTTCCTAAACTTACTTCGTATACTTTGATTTACCTTATTTCCCTAACGCCCATTTTCCATATTCCTCTAAAAACAAAAAATCTGATGTATACACCACATGACTTCCTTGTTCGGAATATTAAATTATACGCATTTTTTTCTTGACACTCTGGCACTACGTTCACTTAACAGCGTTGCATCTCATTCATTTTATAACTCAGAATGCTCAAAAATTATATCATCTGAAGAATTATCTAATCGTTGCCACATGTTCTATTCAAATACTATACTTCCCACATCATAAATCTAAAACGATGTGTAAAAAAATTAAACAAACAACAAAAAAAAAGAAGCAATTTTTCCCAGACGATTCAGTATTTCTCATTCAATTAATTCAGTTCTCACTTCGCTACAAGGCAAAAATACACAAAAACTCAAAATATCTATATTAAAAATTAAAAAGACACTTAATTTACTGAAATAAATTCCAGAATGGATTAAACATGATTTAATTTCCAATAATAAAAGAAGGCGTTATCTTTGTTGCTTAGTTTCTCTAGATTGGCAACCAATCCACTCTTCTTCTAAGTTTCAAATGCAAACAAATATGGCTGCTATGATAAAATATAATTCGGCTTACCCGCTCTTAAACAACTTTCTACAAATCTTGCATAGTTTACTAAATGCATAAAAACCTTAACTGGAAGATAATATTATCATGTGTGATGATTTAAAAAAATGCCTGTTTAAAAATGAACAACGCGCACTGACAATGAAGAAAATCAAAACATCATAAAATTTGTACCGCAGAAATAACGAACCTTAGTCTGAGTCCATTTTTTAACAAATGAAACATGCTATCCAACGGCTACTGCACTTAAGTTCATGAACGTTTTAACATCAAAGAAGGTAGAAATTAGTTGAATAATAATAATATTTAAATAAAATGTATGGTAGGTGGGATGAACTCTTATTGCAAAGCATTTGCAGTATCCGTCCTATACTCTCACTGCATTATCCCTGCTTTAACACGTGCACTTCAGTTATCAGATACGAGAAATTCGGCTAACTACCTTGCTTTATTTATGTCATACGTGTAAATGGAAATTATTTGTAGGAAATTTTCATAGAAGTTTAAATAAGAAGAAAGCGAATTTTAAGACAATCTGAAAGCTTTCACATTTTATATTGCGCCTAAAGGGGCCTTTTTTTTCATTTAGATGCACATAAGAGAGCATTTAGGCTAATGTTCCTTTGAGTTAAAACTATTTTAAAATAGTTTATATTTAGAATTTTCGGTACAGATAGTTTCGCGCGCTGGAGATAAATGTTTTCCCCGTACAGTGTTGCCATTGCTCACTTTGAAATCATTGAGTTTGTCAATCAAAAATTCGACAAAGTTTTACAAAATTTGAAATACACAATAAAAATATTTAAATGCAGCATATATCTAGAATTTGCGAGAGACAGCCTGGCGCGCCAGAGATCAAAATGTTTTTTTCCCGTGCAGTGTTGCCATCGCTCGCTTTGAAATCGTTGAGTTTTTTAATCAAAAATTCGTTAAAGTTTTATAAAATATGAAATAAACAATAAAACAAATTCGAAATTCAAAATTCGACTTCCAGATGTCCATATTTGGGTGGAAGACTACGTTATTTAAAACTTGATGGCTCTACCTACCTACAGGTCTATTGTTTTTTCACAATGCGAAAAACGTGCATACAAATTCTTCATGATTTAATTTCTTTAAATATAATACAGGGCGATAATATTTGGTGGCAACAATTTGAAAAGTGACTCAGACTTTTATAGTGATTCAATGCAAAATCCCCTTTTTGAGACTAATAGCCTTTCTGGGCTAACGCTCCTTTGGGCTAATAAAGCCATAATAAGATTAAGTACTAATGAATTAAAAATGTAAATATTATAATGTGCAAATATTAAACTTAAAGGAATAATTAGACACAAAATAAAGTTTAAAAAATAATCATATGAAAAAAAGTCAAAAACAAAATGAATTTAATTTTCAGAAGAATAAAAGTTAAAAAACAAACTGAAAAGTAAAGTTTAATTTTTTTTAAAAAGGGGAGGGAAAATTAAATAAATACTGAAAGACAAGGAAAAATTATAAAGAATTAAAGAAGGTAAAAAATCATAAAGCGCTATTCATAGTTGATTGAATAAACAAACTGGAATATTCTGATAAAAATTTCTATCTGCACAGAGTCAAGTCTACAAATTATTAATTTGAAATGTACTATATTAATAATTGTGTTTCAGGATTTTAAACTTCTTATCATTATTAACGAAGATAAAAAAGGAAAATAGTTATTTAATTTTTTAGAGTAAAGCGAAGGAGGATACTCCTGTCATAACCTTATCATTACACGTGATAAAAACTTCGCAAATATTCATTTTCTGCCATTGTTATCTCTCACATTTTCAGTAAAATCTAACTTTCAGGGAAAATCATGTTAAAAGGTTAACTCCTCCTGTGCTACGTAGCATGCTATACTCTACAGTAACAAAAATTAGTGGTAGAATCGAGTTCAACTCTTATTTTCCCAATACCTTTATATATAAAGAAGAAAGTCTGCATGTGTGTTCGTTCGCTAATAACTCAGGCACTAACATAGTTTTCGTCACCAAACTTTCTCCAATTCTTTTCTGGGTCCTGGAAAAGATCGACATCCAATTTTTTCCAAACAAAGTAGCTAAAATTGGAGATATTAATTAAAAACTGGGAAAATCGATGATTTTCGCTCTCATTTTCCGAGTGGCAAGAGTCTCGCAAGCTGGAGATGAAAATTTGTTTTATTTCGAAAAGTGTTGCCACTACTCGCTTTCAAATCCTAGAGTTTGTTAATAAAAAATTTCTGAGCTTTACGATGAAATAAAAATAGCACTGCCAAACATTAAATACATTATTCCCGATTCCAAAAATTTGTGGGAAGCCTTTTCGACTGTTCCCATCTTTGTACGACTTTAATCAGCCGAGATATTAATTAAAACTCTGAAAATACTAATTTTTGCACTCATTTTTTTGAAGTGGCAACAATCTCGCGCTTTGCAGATAAAAATGACTTATTTCGAAAAGTATTGCTACTGCTCGCTTTCAAAACGCAGAGTTTGTTAATTAAAAATTTGTAGGTTTTACGAAATCTTATATATATAAAGAAGAATGTGAGATTGTTTGCTTGTTCGCGTTATTGATTTCTGATCAATAAGGATAAAATTTTTTGTCGCATTTAATCGACTAAAATTGAATATAGGTAAAATATTGGAAGGAACTTGAGCTTTTAAGATCATTTGATTAGAAAGACGAAAATCATTAAAAACTGCGTGTTTCTGATATAATGAGCGAGAATAAGTTATTTCTCTATGGAAATTTTTATATGGATTCCATATCGCATCAGACTGAAAAATGCATGACCTATGAATCGTATTTTTTTTCATGTTATTAGAGAAGGATTACAGCGGCATCGTTCTCTTTGTTATTAGATACATTACTCTGAGTCTAGCCTGACTGGCATCGTACTTTTCGCTAATGTCAATATAAAAAAGCGATTACTTCAAACTAACAAATAGGTGATTGAATTACATACAAATGATTACATAAAATTCAAGTTTCAATAAAATAGCTGGGCAGTTAGTGGCGGCACTCTGATGGGGTGCTTGACGGTTCGCGAGATGGCGTGTGGGAATCAAAAGCGCGCTGGTGCGCAGCGCATGGCTCTGGTCTCTTGAAGCCCCCGATGGGTGTCGTTTCTCTTAATATTAGCTTAACTCAACGATACCTCAGTCACGAAATGTAGAAAACTGCGTGTTAAATTTATATAAGCGTATTGTTGTCAGTGTAACTATACGTATTTAATGTTTGTAATTTTGTAATTCTGAGTATGGCAACTGGAGAATATATTATTAGGTTTTTGAATTCAACCAGAGAATGGTCTTCCTATTCGTAGTTAGATGTTTAAAATATAAATGTTGTCATTATTAATCTTACAAAGAATAAAAAGAGGGTTGTGCCAATACTTTGTACATTATTTGATTTTTTAGTATTAGCAATATCGATTTGTAGTTAAGTTTTGAAATCGGTTTTCGACACCAATGATACTACATAGGTGCTGTTCTAGTTTCATGTTATGTTATGTCATTTTCTCATGACGCACAGTCGGTATAGTGATTAGTGACACTGACTGCCGTATCGATGGGCCAAGTTTGAATTCCGGAGAAGGCATGGCTGTTTGTAAGCTTATAGTGACTGAAGGGCAAGGGAGCGCTCAACATAAATGGCGAGCCGAAAGTCCTATTGAGATGCTGAAGTAGGGGAAGAGAGATGGTAGACCATTCGACCGTTGCCCGGGAAGTTCTCTTTTAAAATTAGAAAAAACTTTAGAATTAGTGAGGTGCGACGATGCCTGTACAATGGTAAATTTCTGGTGTCCCACCCGCTTCTATATGTACTTGTTCTTTTTCAATAATGCATGTTATATTTCTCCCTAAATAAGCAGTGAAAGAAAGAAGAAAGCATTGACAGATATTTCTTAGCAAAGGCGGCCAAGAATTTGATTTCTAGGAATTCAAGCAGTATATTTTAATAACTGTTCCTTTTTTTGTAGGAGAATTCTACTGGGGGGGGGAGTATATTCATAGTCCATGCTCCCTATTTTATTGCAGTTGCCGTCCTGAAATAAAGTTGTACTGTGTTTGAGTATGAGGAAACGCAGTGTTATGTAAACATCGATACTACTGTGAAACCCATTCGTAGTAATGTTTTAATGATTCCATTGAGATGGAAGCACCAAGCTGTGGACAAAAGCACATTTTTACCATCTTCTTAACATTTCTATACTTAAGGTATCTAAATAGAACACTGAAAAAAAGATTTCTTCCTAGTGTAAATGCATTGTTCATAATATAATGTGCGTTTCTGTGATTATAAACATATTTTATGCATTAAACACTTTTAGGATCCCTTTTTAACATGTTCCAAGAGAGATAATTTTTCAGGGTGGGGTTCAACATATCTGCATACATTTCTACGAGTATTCGCGCGTAAAAAATATAGAATGTATTATTATTTTAGTTAATTAAGAACCCAATGCTGATGGAATAGAAATTATGCCCATATTTGTGAACCCGAGCAAGCAATTTCCTGATACATTTATTAAATAATTTTGAAAAGTCAGAAAATATATACGTGTGTGTTCATTATATATATATATAATCGATCTATTTTAGTTATTAGCGGCAGGAGAAAAAAGGAAATTTTGCAAGCTTCAGAAAATTTTATTCGTAGTAAAACTTGGTGTAAGGTGCATTGTAAAGTAATGATAGAATTTCTTTATTTTTGTTAGTCTAACTTTTAAAACACGATATATAAGAATTCAAAAATAAATAAGAAGCACAAGTAAATAATTCTTGTATATTAAGTTAAAAAAGTCCTGTCAGTATCAATATTGGAATATAATTTGTTGTTTCTGTATTTCTAAACATTAGAAATAAGCCATTTAGGTATTTCATCTAAAACATTTATAAAAGCCTTCTTGACATAAAAATTTAAATATTATTATTTAAATTCTCTAGATGAAAATCTTAAAGGCTAAAGAAGGCCTATCATTAAAGGCTAAAGAAGTTTTAGATTATCATCAGCTTTCTGTTATTAAGTATGCTAAATTATGCAAGTTTTTTCCCGTGCGAAAATATGATGATGATTTTAAAGAATATGTTGATTTTGAAAACTTTCCCTGAGAAGAAATACTAAACTAAGGTAATCAATTATCTTTAACAAAGCGTTTGAAATATTTCTGGAAATAGTAAGTTTTCGTTTTAAGTTTTGAAATAGTAAAACTATCGATTGTTAAATCTTATTCTCTGATTAAATCTTTTTGAAGTATTACCTCAACAGTCCTTTTACGAGAAATTCTGTGCAATTGCTCTTCCAAACTGGGAATAAATTTCTGTTCTTTTTATCATATTCGCATTTTATCTCAATCATTGCTTTTGCAAAGATATAATGTTTATTTCTCCTAACTAGAATTAAATATAGCAAGGTATTTACGTATTAAAGCAACCATCTTGGAAACGTTTGGCAATTTTTTACATATGAAAAATAAAAGTTACTAATCGGGTGCAAGTTGTGGTTTTCGCGACGTTTTTTAAAAAGATTTCTAAACTATCGATATTTAAGTAGGCAAACATCATCAACTGATGAAAAGAAAACCCGAATTAAACCTTAGCAAAATAAAATACAAATTTTATGGGTTACGATACTCATTAAAAACCAAAACACTTACTTTCGTATCTAGATTATTATGTAGTTTCTTTGATCTATTCTTCTTCCTCAGTACACAGCGATCTATTTTTGAAAAAAAAAGTTGGCCAAAGTCCTCTTTTCTGGCATCCGCAAGAAGAAAATCGTCTTTTCCTGCACTGCTGGCCACAGTAAATGCAGCACCCTGAAGGAAGCATACAAATAACATGAAATTTACAGCATGCATTAGCGGAGGTGAGATATGCAAATGATTAGAATTTCAACGCAGACACACATCACGCGCGCCTGTGGCGCCACTTCAAAACGCTATTTAAGGCTTGGAGTTTTCGACGATTTCAAGTTCGGCAATTGTGTCTTTCTAGTGGTTTTTTCAAAAAAAGATCAATTATGCCCCGTAGTAAATAGTGATCATCATTTGATCAAGTATCCGAGTTCGACAGAGGAAGGATAGTGGCCTACCGAGAGTGAGGATTATCTTGCAGGGAAATCGGTAGTCATGTTGGACGAAACCAAACAACAGTAATGCGGATATGTGACCATTGGATGCAGGAGAGTACGACGGACCGACGTGTTCGATCACATCCACCTCAGTGCCCCAATTCACGTGATGACAGGAACATTGTGCGCATGGCAGTGACGGATCACTCTGTCACATCAAGAACTGTAGCACGGCACGTTCAGTCTGTAACGCTCATCCAGTGTCTGCATGTACCATTCGACGCCGTTTACAGCAGAGTGGTCTGTCCGCAAGACGCCCATTGTTTCGTCTACCCTTGACGCAGAACCACAAACGTCTCTGCCGCCAATGGTGCGATGAAAGAAGGACGGCAGAATGGAATAACATTGTCTTTACTGACGAGTCACGCTTCTGTCTGCAACACATGATGGTCGGATTCGAGTCTGGAGACACCGTGGAGAGAGGATGCTGAACAGTTGCGTTATGCACCACCACACTGGTCCTGCACCGGGTATTGTGGTATGGGGCGGTATTGCATATCACTCTCGCACTCCTCTAGTACGCATTGCCGGTAATTTAAGCAGCCAGCGCTACATCTCCGAGGTGTTGCAGCCAGTTGCCCTTCCTTACTTTCAGGCCTTGCCCACAGCCATACTTCAACAGGATAATGCGCGACTACAAGTGGCGCGTATTGTCCAAAGGTTCTTCGTCAATCGCCAGATTGAATTGCTTCCCTGGCCAGCTCGCTCTCTGGATCTTTCGCCGATAGAAAACATGTGGTCCATGGTTGCTGAACGATTGATCCAGATTGCATCCCAAGCTACCATACCAGATCAACTTTGGCAACGTGTAGAAGCTGCTTGGTCTGCTGTACCTCAAGAACACATCCAAAGTCTCTTTGAATCAATGCCGAGGCGTGTGGCAGCGGTTATCTCCAACAATGGCGGCTACTCTGGCTACTGATTTTAGAAGGAACCACACTTCACGGAAGTCTATAAATTTAATCATTTGTTACTTGGTCAACATGTTATCTACTAAATAAATTTTGTTGTGATATCCCTTGTCTTTCTTGGTGTTGCAATTTGGGTGGCCAGCAGTGTATAATGAGCTTGGCTCGAATACCTCCAGTGTAGATACAAAATGCTTCTCTTGCCGAGGATTATATTCAACGGTAATAGTTTCAAACAGAACACCGAGGGTAGCCAAGAGAATTGGTAACAGCTGTGTTGTTCTGATCTGGATGGCACGATTCTACATATAACTTCTGAGGCATCAATGATAAGGCATGAGCAACGAACCTATGGTGACCATTTTATAAATAACTTCCGCCTACATAGTGAATAAAATCACCGTGTAGGCCAATGGCTATCCCAAGCGAGTGCAGGTCCTTGATGTTTATTACAGGAGTTATCGATAGTTTTCTGTAGTGACACATTGAAATTTGAGTAGAAGCTGGAACAATTTTGAGATGTCGAATGCATGAAATAACGCAATTAGCAGATGGAAAACAATGTGAAATCTCTGTTTGTTTCTACTCAATGTAATACCTCCTGTCCCAATTTTGTTTAACCTGAAAATTTTCAGAACTAATGTTTAAATGTCGGGTTTTATGTTCTTTTCTGTTCGAGCAATGGCTGAAAGGTTAATGCTTCGAAAAGCTCACGCTAAGTCCCATTATCATGGTTTATTGGCTGCATGAGGTTTCTTTAGCTTTATTCACGCGTAATGTATTAATTATTCTTTCATTCTCACCGTATCTAAATTTCCATCATGAACTTCCCCGAGAAGGTATTTCTATACATAAACAAGTAGTACTGATGTTTTTACAATTAAATTGCCCAATCAATTTGTTAATTTCTTTTAAATTCTTACGTCACTGCAGCTGTGAAAATAACTATTCTTAAGTTTTACTGAAAGCTAGATTTAAGTTAAACTCTATTTTGCCTTTCTTGGTTGAGTGTCACAATATTCTCTAAAATCCAAAATTTACTTAAATTTAAAGGCCGATATAGTTTAATATACGTAGTTTAACATTTACTGTCCTCTATTGGAACGTTCGCCGCTGTCTCAGGGAAAACCATGGAAAGCCTGAAATTTAGGTTTCAGAAGATATACATAATTTTTGTGCATTCTGAGTTATAAAATGAAATGAGATGTAACGCTGTTAAATGAACCTAGCGCCAGAGTGTCGCTATGGTAAGCAAATATAGTGAATTTTAAAGAGTGCATTTGTTCTATTGTGGTTTATGCGTTATTGACTAAGTGGATTTAATTCAGTCCAATAAGTTTAAATGAAATGCAAAATGAGTATTGTTGCGTTATACGGGTTCGTGGATTTGAGAATATCCGATGAAAACACGATGCAGAACAATAAAAAGCACAATTTATTTACAAGAATCACTATTTACAGCACAGTTCCAAAATTCCCTTTAAAAGCGTCGAAAATCTACAATAAATACGCTGAAACAATCAGCAACACAGCTTCAGGCTGTAACTGTAAAGGTAGCTTCACGGCAACACTAAACTTATAATAAACACCGTGGAACAATCACCAATACACTGTCAAGCTATACTGTAAAGATAGCTTCACGGCAAAGCACTATCTCGATTGCTTTCCGTTCACAAAACTCTCGCGTAGCTAAGCACTCACAGTAAGCAGCTATTCTCACAATGCTGGCTCTCAGAAACGCACGGGTTTATATAGCTTTTTCTTAGGTTCCACACGTTTCGAGAAATATCTCGACAGGAAGTTATTCTAGAAGCTTCCCGATTGGACCATGGGATATCGCCCATTTGGTCGCCAAATGGGCGATAAAGTCGCTAATCTGGCAACCCTAACATTCACTATTTTATGGCAACCCTAGTGCTATGCCGGAAAGCTTACATACAGGCGCAACCGCCGAATTTTTCGCAACAGTATAATTAGATATTTCGTACAAGTAAATCATCTGGTGTACACATCAGATTTTTTTGTAATGTGTGTGAATACGCACGTACATACATATATATATTGTTACGTGCGTACGGGTTCGTTATATATAGAATGCACAAGTCGTAAAAAGTTAACAAAAATTTATTCTTTCCACAAGAAATAACTTAAAATGCTGAAATATTTCTTCACAGATATTCGCATATCACAAAATCTCAAACGCTTAGCTAAAACTCAGTTCAAACAGATAAAATAGTTCTATCTCACAGCGAAATCGCTACAATCAATAACAGCATTAAGTAAACAAGCAGCAGTTCGCTTTTTACAGCTACAACTACAACAGCAACAACAACTACTGAGATGAGAATGGCGAGGAGAGTGGTTCGAAAACCAGGGTGCATGGGTCAAAGGACTCTACCCCTCATCGAATGCATAAGTATGATTCTAATAAATTGGCAAGTACAAAATAACTTAAAAATAAGTAATAATAGATTTTTTTTAAAATATATAATTATATATATGAAAGGTACTAATTAAAGTAAGTAAAAACAAAAGGAAGGCGGGGCTATTATCAATAACTTGCCCTATGAAAAGTAAAATTTAAAAGTAAATAAAGCCATTCAAAATCCCACGAAAAAACCGAAAATGCCTGTTTAGAAAGAGAAGGCCGCTGAGCTGGTGACACACTAATTATATGCGTAAAGAAAAAAAAATCATGATGTTAGGTAACATGCGAATACAGAGGTGCACTCAATCCGATTAAATGTATAAAAATATAGAACAGGAGAGGAATACAATGCAAATAACACTTGATAAATACAAAATACAATAATGCAACAGAATTGTCGTACAAGTCATTACAACAGAGTAATAGGCATTAGTCAAGATTAACATTTAAGATAGCCCGAGGGCGTCTAACATTGACAATATCATTGACATCATAGTCATAAATGGTCATGGTGGGATTGTTAAGATCCCCCAGACCTTCAAAAAACTTACGTGCCAGACGGCAACAATAACTTTTAATATATTCAATTTTAAGTTCGTCATGCAAGCGCTGATTTCTAATGTACCATGGGGCACATACTATTTGGCGTAGAACACTGTTCTGCGCTGTTTGTAGTTTTTTGCGAATAGACTTACAAGAGTACGCCCACACAGGGCAAGCATAACAAATAATAGAACGCAACAAGGATTTATAAATAAGTAACTTATTATCTATAGATAGAACGGAGTTTCGAGAAATTAAGGGGTAAAGTATTTTTTGACGTACTCGAAACTTTTTAAGACTACTTGTAATGTGTGGGTTCCATGATAACCTTTTGTTGAGGATCACCCCAAGATAAGGGACTTGCTTGGCCCAGGGGATGGTCTCTCCATATAACTGTAAATTTTTAGGAGTTTTCACTTTTTTGGTGAACAGGATGGCTGCCGTTTTATCAACGTTTATCTTGATTTTCCACTTCACTAGCCAAGTCTCTAGTAATTGTAAGTGGTTTTGTAATCGTTGAATTGCTGAACCAATAAATGCACTTTGTGTGAGGATCGCAGTGTCATCAGCATACATTGCGAGTGTCGTGTCAGGTGTGGTGGGGATGTCGTTCACGTATATGTTGAATAATGTGGGGCCCAAAAGAGACCCCTGGGGGACTCCAGCCTTTATGGGTCTGGCTGTTGAATGTGTGCCTAATACGTGAACGACAAAGTGTCTACCGGTCAGGTAGGATTTAATTATGTTAATGATGTAGCCTGGGAGACCCAGACAGTGTAATTTGTATATAAGGGCATCCAGCCATACACGGTCGAAGGCCTTAGCGACGTCTAGAAAGACTCCTCCTGTGACTCTTTTCCGTTGAAATCCACCAGTGATCATTTCAACAACCCGATAAAGCTGATGAGTTGTAGAATGCTTACTACGGAAGCCGAATTGGTAGGGAATAATTGAGTTGTTCTGCTCCAGATGCTCATTGACTTTTTTAAGAATAACTGCTTCCACCACTTTGCTTAGCGTAGACAGTAGACTTATTGGTCGATATGATGCTGGTTCTGTCGCAGGCTTATTGGGTTTAAGAAGTGGAACCACTTTGGCAAGCTTCCAGGTCTTCGGGAAATGTTGCATCTTCAGAATAATATTGATGATCTTCGTTAGGTAGCATATGGTTTTAGGAGGAAAATGTTTAATCATGCAATTGGTTATTCCATCATATCCAGGGCTCTTGTTTTTCTTCAATCTCTTGATATATCCAGAGACCTCCGACGGCATGACTGTGATGATGTTGTCTGTGTAGGGACTTGTTGTGTAGTTGTTGTGAAAACTAGAAATGAAGTGATCCGTGTTTGTGTCACCAATGTTGTTAGTGCAAAACTGAGATTCCAGATGCGTAGCTAAAAGTTCTGCTTTCTCAGTTTCAGTGTAGTGGATTCTTTGCGGGCCTTTAAGGGGCGGAATGAATGTGTGGCATTTTGTATACCTTTTCACCGCTTTCCACAGAGAATTATCCTCCACAGAAAGGGATTCAAGGTATCTGGTCCAGCTGTGTTGTGCATGTACATTAGTAAGAGACTTGACAGCTTCACATAGGCGATTTAACTTCCTTTTATCATCAGGATGGCGTGTACGTTGAAACTGTCGTCTGGCAGCGTTTCTTTCTCGCACCAGCAGTCTGATTTCCCTTGGACGATATTGCTTGTTGGCCTTGATTTCAGTCCTAGATTGTTCAAATGCTTTTTGTATCTGATTAGTGAATTCACTAACTAAACTGTCAATGTCATCCCTCTCTTGTACCGTTGGAATCGTGTATTGAATGTTGTTTAGAGCTTTGGCAAATTCATGCCAGTTAGTACGAAAGGCTCTTTTGTATGTTGAGGTATAACTGCTGATATCAAGTATGATTTTAACCGGGTTATGATCTGAGGATAGCTCATCCAAAACCGAAATATCCAGCGGAGCGCTGGTATTTCGGAGAAGGAAGAAATCCAAGATCCCCGTTGAACCAACAGTATACCGTGTTGGGGTTTTTGGAGCTGCTATGCTAAAGCCGACTTTGCCGACTAAATTATAAATTAATTTGCCTAAAGAGTTAGTTGTATAGCAGTTCCATGCGCGGTGTCGTGCGTTCAAATCTCCACCCAAAATAACATGTGTTCCAAGTGTTAGTAGCACTTTGAGGTCTGCTTCTACAGCAGCCACAGGTTTCGTTGGTGGAATATAGGTGGAGACGAATGTGTATGTTGTGCCTGTGTTTGTTGTGATGGAAATAGCTGTGGCCTCTATGGCTAAAAGCTGTGGTAATGTTATATGATAATGAGGGATGCAGCGTTTAATTAGAAGTGCAGTTCCACCACCTCTTGCACGTGACGAGTTCACATCTCTGCTGGTGCGATATGTACAGTAGTTAGCAACATAGATTGGAGATGTAGGGCCAAGCTTGTGTTCTTGTAGGAACATTAACTCGGGATTGTACTTATTCATAAAATCCCGCAGCTCATTGAGCTTACGAGACAACCCATTTGCGTTCCAACTAATTATATTTACAAAATTATACACATTATTATTCATACTTGACTAGAATTAGAACTGAAAATTTCTTCAAACATTTCAAAAACAATAAACAATTTATCAATAGCATGCTCGGCTTGTTGTAGCTCGGGCAGCTTGGCAGAAATTTTTGACAAAATATTAGCAATAGATGTGCCTTTAAACACATCAAAAATTTCTTTAACTAGGTCAAACAGTTCTTTAAAAGAGTTTGAATTAACACCACCAGTATTTTTACCTTTAACATTTTTCTTTACAATATTAGAATTTGAATTAGTATTAAAATTAGAGTCCATATCAGATTGTTTTTTCTTTATAATAGTAGCAGAAGTGTCCTCAGTTACTGTTGATTGACCCGCTGCGCCTCCCTTCATGGCACTAGCGTAGCTCACCCCAGGTATAACACCAGATCGCTTGGTTGCAGTGCTGGCATTTGTGGAGTTTTTTCCAGTAGCCTGATTGCCTGTAGAATTGGACCGGAACACCGGAAACTTCGGGCATCCCTTGTAGTTCGCTGTATGACCCGGACTTAGGCAGTTACAGCATACAGGATTATCAGTACGTTTCATTTTACAATCAACAGTTTTATGTGCACCTGCACATTTTACGCATCTAGGCTGGAGCTTACAGTTCTCAGAAGAGTGATGGAAGTGCTGGCAATTATGGCATTGCACAACACCTCCACGCACTTTGTAAGGAACAATTGTTACATAAAAACATAGCAATTTGTTTATATCATACACTTTTTGCACATTTGGGAAATTCTCTAAATGAACTAAAAATAGTGGCATAGGAGCTTTACTCCTAGTGCGATGCATTTGGACTACTCTGCGAGATTTAAATCCAAGGGTTAACAATTCATTTTGAATGTCATCAGTGGGGCAATCAATAGAAAGACCCCGTATTACTACCTTAACAGGCCTATCTAGCTTTCTAGTAATCAAATAATGGTCAATTTGACCTTCCTCCAGATATTTAGAAATGAGTCTATGATCTTGTTCAGTTTTTGGAAAAACTTTCAAAAATTCACCGTTCACCTTGGCAGCAAATTCAAGTTTTGTGTCTATTTTCATTTGTTTGAGAAATTCAGGAAACTTAATACTAGGCTTTACCATTATTGGCTTAACTTTAGGAGGAGTGACTTCAATAACGTCAGGCTCCCCCTGAGTATCCATTTGATCATCATTAATATTTGCATTTTCACTTTCTAAATTTTCAAACTTATTACTAGTTACAATATCAGTATTACACTTAACCAGCTTAGTAGGGCGCGCCACATTGCGTGGTTGCACAAACCCTTCGGAGTCCTGAATTTCAGAAGCTCCTCTCTTTTTTTTTTTAGAAGGCCTCTTGGGCTTAATTATACCAGCATTTTGTTTACATACATTAGTAGAACTATTAACATTGGCAGTAACAGTAGAACTACAATTGACATTATCAACATTTTTATCAGAGGCATTAACATGATCAACTAAAGCACTTTTAAGCATACTAGCATTATTATGAAAAATATCCTTAGCAATATCATTTCTAGATTTATTACAATATATCGGATTGAGATTACCAAAGGATTCGCACTTACCTGTAAATAGTGACTTTAATCCTGTAGCAACTCCCATGAATTTATTCCATTCATCCAATAATTTTTCCTGCAGCTGTGTATCCAACTTAGAATGTAACGTTGTTTTTGTAGAATCTTTCAAACGAACAGCAACTTCGATGTTATGGATTTGATTCAATCCGAAGAAATAATCATCCAGCGTCCATATATCCTTAAACAATATTTCTTGCCAGTTCAGATCCAAAACTTTTTCACCGAAATCAATAATTTCTGCTGTTAACTCAATTGCACATTCTTTTAATCCTTTTCCATTCCCCAGCGGGGGAAAATCTTGATTTTCCATCGCCACGTGCTAAAATGGCAAAGAGTCACACAACATCGATCGCAGGTAAAAACACATTAATCCACAAAAATAATCGTGTATTCACAGTCTATATACGAGAGAAGAATTGCATAGAATCTTTCCGCCGCACGAAAACAATCCAACAACTCGACCAACTTTCTTTAGAATTCAACTGAGATGAGCTCTTTGAGTTCGGCTTTTATAAGCTTTTTAATTATCAGTAGAACAAACACGATTTTTCTAGATTTTTCTGGATGGCAACAGTAATTACGAGACATTTATTTATTAAGCATTAAATGCAGGCGTTCTTTTATTTTTTATTTTTTTTTTCCCGACAGCTTTCTCTTCAAAAATCGTCTGCGTTGCACGGAGAAATAAAAAGGAATTTTAATTACAATTCTAAATAAATAGCCAAATAAATGTGAAATTCGTAACATTATATATATACATATTGATGGTTTTATATATATAACGTGCTAATGTACATCCATAGCTTAAAAACATAGTTAAGATTTTAGTCTGATTTTAATTACGAAAGGAAAATTAGCTTTTCGACGTGTGTGCAATTGAAGGCTTTATTTTGACAGATGAGTCCCCAATATCGGAAAGAGAGTTTTCTTGGAATCTTTTTTTTTAACCATTTTGAGGGCTGGCTTTCATGCTTGGAAGACAAACTCTTAAAAACAAAGCCAGCATGGGAAAATACGCTTCTAATAGGATGAGAACTGGACAGAAGAAAACTGATATTCTTTAGTTGTGAAACAAGTAGGCGTGAACGTTTCGGTCGAGATGAATCGACAACACTAAACTTCCCCCAAAACATTTCAAAACGGGAAAAAACACTTCATTTAAATCGCTCCATAAGAGGGAAAATAGATTCCTAAAGTAGTGGTTCCGAAAGTGTAGATCGCTAGCCAGCAATGTGTCGAAACATAAGTTTTAGTGCCTTTTCATATATAATAGAGAAATAATGAATAATAGAGAAAATTAGTTGTAAATTTTCATTTCCCATATCCGGAGTATCTGAGTAATTTTATAGTTAACATAGAAACAGAGGGGAAAACCCCGAAAAGATGAGATTACTCTGATTGTTTTTAATATCAGAATATTCCTTACTAGCGGATGCACCTGATGGCAGTTAAGTTAGATGGAGGGTAATGCACTTAACAACAGAGAGAGAGCGCTACCACTGTAATCCTTCTCTAATAACTATACAAAAAATACGATTCATAGTCATACATTTTTCAGTCGGATGCGATATGGAACCCACATAAAATATTTCGTTAGAAAAATAAGCTTTTTCGTCATATCAGCAACAACGTTACGCCGTTTTTAATAATTTTTGTCTTTCTAACCAAATGGTTGTAAAAGCTTAAGTTCCATCCAATATTTCACCTATATTCAATTCTTATCGATTAAATGTGGCCAAAAATGTATCATATTAGATCAAAAATAAATAACGCGAACAAACAAACACCCACACAAGCAGACATTCTTTATATTTATACAATTTGTAAAACTTAAATTAAAACGATTAAAACTAATTGAAACGGTTTGAAAGCGAGCTGTAGCAACACGTTTCGAAATTAAGCATTTTTATCTCCAACTCGCGAGACTGTTGCCATTCGGAAAAATGAGTTCGAAAATTAGCGCTTTCGGAGTTTTAATTAATGTTTCGGCTGATTAAAGTCGTACAAAGATGAGAATAGTCGAAATGGCTTCCCACGAATTTTGGGAATCCAGAATAATGTACTTAATGTTTGGGAATGCTATTTTTATTTTATCGTGAAACTTAGAAACATTTTATTAACAAACTCTAGGATTTGAAAGCGAGCAATGGCAACATATTTCGAAATAAAGCAGATTTTCATCTCCAGCTTCCGAGATTGTTGCCACTCGGAAAAATGAGGATGAAAATGATGGTTTTTCCGAGTTTTTAATTAATATCTCTGATTTTAGCTTTTTTTTTTTTTTTTTTTTTTTTTTTTTTTATTATGTAAATTTTTTTTTTTTTTTTTTTTTTTTTTTTTTGAGAAAGTGGACGTCGACCTTTTCCAGGACCCAGAGAATTGTAGAAAGTTTGGTTACGATAGCTATAGTAGGACTGAGTTATTAATGAGCAAACAAACAGACTTTCTTCTTTATATGTATAAATAATGGTAGGCAGAACATTTAGAAAAGCATTATTAAAAATAGGAGGAGAAAGATTTTGCAGTAGCAAGTGAATAAATAAGTGAATTCTGAAGCAAGGAAAACTTAAGAATTGTCTTGATAAAGATTTCAAATGCGTCTCTTCCGTACATGTCTGCTGTGTGGTTATTTACACAGCGATGTACCAAGTATAGATCATCCAGCTAGTACATCTACTTGGCAACTGAAAGTTCGATTCCCAGAAAGAAAATCGCCAAGTTTTGCCTTTCCACCTGCAAAAATTAAGTATCTTGACTGGCTCCCGAATTAAAATGTGATAGATGATTACTCGTGACCCTATTTGGGACAGGAAATCTGATTTGGCCAAAAGTTGGCTTTTAAATTATGATAAGAAGGATGAATGTAAGGAATTACTACATTCCCCTGTTACACATCTTTACGTTGTAGAGGTTAGCATATTCAGCTAACAACTGGAAGTTCTATGGTTCGATTCCAGGGGAAAGCGTAGTCGATTTTTTCCATTTTGTGCTCTGAAAACATCTAGGAATCTTTACAACATTAAATAAGTGAAAAAGTAAGAACGAAAGAATTTTTTTTCCTCTAGCAGAATGAAAAGATTCAGATTGGGATAGAAAAAAAGCAGAAGATAGCCATAATTTTTGAAGAAATTAAGAAACTGCTTTATATCCTTTAATTAAATATTTATAACGAGTTTTTCTCGGGAATTTTTCACTCAGTTAACTCATCGATATTTCTCATTTTAATTTAATTCTAGTTTCTTTTGATATTATGTCTCTATTTTATTATATTACAGATGGAAAAAAATTATTCTAGGCTTTCTCCTTAAGTTTAAAGAGTTTCTGCTGTTTAATGTACGGAGCCAGTTTATTAACGGAAGTTTGAGACTGTTATAGAACAAATAAAAGATTTTACACACCCATAAATTTTATTTATTTTATTTTTTATATATTTCATTTATTTATTCAAAATGATCCTATGTAAAATCGGTGGAGGATATGAAAAATAAGATACGCAATTTAAGATGTCTTTTGTTTCATTTCTAGTAAATGTTAAATCTAGAAATGAAATACCAAGTGTACTTGGATAGTTACTTGGCACCCTATTGAGATTAAAATGATGTTTCATAAAATAAAATGCCTTTCCCTTTCGTGTGATGTCTACATTGAAACCTCACGTCATAATAATAGGAACATCTGCATCTACAGTAAACTCTTCATCTATCAGTAAAGTAGTCTAAGAATATTTCATCAATTCACTAAACAAGAACATCTTAGAATCTCCTTAATTAACTTTTGGATGAATATATGCGGAGACTAGAATAAATCTTGACTTTCTATTAACAATTACCTCAACACCATGCAGTTGTCGCCTGCTTCTGAATTCTGTTTTCTCTTACGCTGATTAACAATAAATTCTATTGGTACACAATCTGCTACACTTGTCAAATTTTTACAAATCGCAACACCACTATCTTGGTGAAATAAAATACAGCAACACCACCAGAACACACTGACAGTCTACGCAAGACTGTCGGTCTACCGGATGACCTTGCCACTCATACGAGGTTGTACACGAAGCTTAAAAAATTTCGCTATTTTTGACGCGTTACTATGCGTATACCTTTCTCCAACCCCCCCCCCCAAAGGCTTGCTAATGTGCTGTTTTATCTATCTAATTATAAATTTAGATTGATTGCAATATTTGTAGTTTCGAAGCTGTAAGTATTCGCTCACACCTCAAATAGCGTCTCAATTTTCGCTTTCTTTTCAGATCATTACGGAGGAACGTAAGCCTAAGAATATTTTTAAGCTAAGCTTCTAAGATATTTCTTCCACATTCTTAGCATGCCTTCGTGGTGTAGTGTCACCACGCTTGGCGCGTATTCGAGAGGTCCGTGGTTCAAGTCCCGGCGAGGGCTTTGCTCATTTTTCAAAATCATTTAATGACTCTATAAGCTCAGAGAATTCCATTTCTTCCACACTGAAGTTAAACAGCCAGTCTCTCATTTCTTTTCCTTAACAATTGATATCTACAATTCGAAGATAAGATCTTATGTTATGTGAATGGCAGCAACTCTCAAAGCGAGCGACTTGCAGAGTCGCGTCGATGATTATCGTAACAGACATAGTTTGTTTGATTGATTATGACAAATTAAGAACATGAAACTATCCGCCTAAGGGAAGACTATCCGCCTAAGGGAAGACTAGGCTTCGTGAAGGAAATTTGGAGGAAACTGGATTCTGCTATCATAAAAAAAGTCCACGCAACCAGGCCTTTTGCCAGAATTCGCACTGGTTGCAATACGGTTATGTTCAGTGATCATCAATATCCACTGGGTCACTGGCGGGCGTAACATACCATGACTCAGGAATAAGAAAAACTATTTCTATAGAATTGTCTGATGTCAATGACATATAAGGAACACGAACGATAAATTATAAAAATTTGAAAAATGAAATTTGAAGCTGAATGAATATAAGAAAAAGAACGGAAATATAAATTCACGTCAAAACATTACCGACGGTGCAGAAAATATAAATACCTCTGAATGTGAATTCATTTCTCTCAGCGTAATCGCAGCGTAAAATTTTTATTCAAGCATATTTATTTATATCTGATTATTTCTTATCAGTTACGGTTAAAGAACTGAAACAGCATTTATTCTAAATTTAAGTCAACTTTCTTTAGCTTCATTCTACTACTCTGTCTAATTTTCTACTTAATTTGCATCTGAAATTAAAAAAACTGTTGTTAATGATAAATTCGGTTGTAACAATAACATGTTACATATATCTCTTTTTTTGCTGTCTTATTCGAGAAATTATATTATTATTATTATGTCCTGTAATAATAAATACTTTGATATCTCGTAATTTATATCTTTACTGCTGGAAGAAATACAGAAAAAAAATTGTTTGGGTTTTTAAAACCGAAACAGATTTTCAGTTGAACTTTAAATTATTTAACGCCAGTGATTTGGTTCTATCAGATGGAATTATAAGATTATGAAGAAAACTGAAATGCTTGTATGACTTTTTACTGGTATACAGCAAATATTAGTCTGATGAATTTAGAAATCAACGTGACTTTTGGTAGCTTCTACATCAAAGATATGCCTCGTTTCTCCCATTGGAAAAAATATTCTTTGATGAAAATTAAAATAAGTTTCTTTTTATTAAAAAAGTCAATTTTTTATCGGGTCATGTTTTAGGCTGCATTTAGACTTCAGACTTCAAGCTGAAATTTGAATTTCCAATTGCAAGCTTTTCCTATCTTTATTTCCTTGTACGAAGTAAAGCAAGTACTGTAATCGCGAAAAATTTCGGGTATCATATTTCAACTGAAATATCCATTTTGACCATTCCCGAATCCATTGTGATGATTTTTGTGCGTTTTTTTGCGTCTGTGCATACATACAGAATAAAGGACTCTTTTTTTCCAAAACGGACTGTAAAATGGATTCAGAAGGGATCTTTTCGTGACGTCTGTACTTACGCATGCCTATATCTCGCATAACTTAAAAACGTAGCCGTAGAACAATGAAATTTTGGGAATTTTGGGTATACTGGAATGCTATAGCATGTAGTTATGCACCTTCCTTTTTCTTTGCATTTGGCCGCACCAAACCTATATATATATATATTGCCACCCTGTTACCCAGCTCAATGAACTCAGGTTTTTAATTCTTATATGTTGGTGGATTGTCCGTATTTGCTTTAAAAGTGATTGCATTATGTTGTTCTAATGTTCCGGTTAAGGCTTTTGTGCTTTTTATGCCTGATCTGCATCCAATAATTGTAGAATTATCGACAATTTAAAAATTTAAGTGCCTAAGCGTAAAGAGGCCGCCATGTGGTTATATTTGAAACTCTTAGTAGAACAGTGAATTAAGTCAGTTGGTGCATTAACTTAACTGCCTTTTTGCCCAGTATGACCAAAAGTTAACTTTCAGTTTTGCGCACCGAAAATTTTGTTTTCCTGCCTACTGGCTGAACTGTTTGTTTTGGTCTTAGAACCTCTAATTTTAATTATAAATTTTGTTTAACCTGTTCTTTACTGTATTTGGCGTTTTAAGTTTTTCTGTATTTTTCAGTTTTTAATGAAGTTCGACTTTTTTGTATTTTTTCTTCGCCTTTAAGTGATAACTAAATTGTTTGAATTAGAGATCTATCTTTAATGAAATAAGTTTAAATGAAGTGCAACAAAAAATGTGTGTAATTTAATAGGCCGTGTCAGGAAGTCACGTTGTGACCACATCAGATATTTTGTACATTTATTCATTCACAAAACTGGAAAGAGACTGTTATCCGAAAATACGAGAATAAAAAGTTTAATTTTGTGATTTCATCGAAAAACATGAAATATTTTTTTAATATTTACAATTTTAATACCCTCGGTATTGCTTTATCATAAACTAGCCGCTGCGCGGCCAGCCTTCGTCTGGCTTTTAAGTGTACCGGAAAATGCCTAAAGAGAACACCAAACATTAAATTTGAAAACTGCGCAGAATTTTACTCTGCAGAACAATTTTATCGAAAAAGAAACAAACAACAACGGAAAAAAAAATTCAGTTAAAAATGCATTACATATAAAAAGCATACAATGAAATAAGCAATATCCCTTAATACAAATATTAATTATCCTAATAAATAAATTAACCAACTTCCTGCTGCCTTCTCTAGACAAACGTCCAGTATCCAAGAGAAACATTAAATTTAAAAACTGCACAGAATTATCGCCTTAATTTTTCCGGGTGGCAATAGTGCTGATATCAGCA
>KK112308.1:586960-597006 GCA_000611955.2 Stegodyphus mimosarum
AACATGAAAGAAACTCAAAAAACAAAACCTTTCGCGCAGAATTTTACGCTGCAGAACAACTTTATCAAAACAGAAATCAATAAAAATGAATGATATATATAAAAAATGACAATGAAATATGCAGTATCCCTTAATACAAATATTACTTATCCTAATAAATAAATTAACCAACTTCCCTTTGCAAAATCTTAAGAACTCAAATGGTATAAACAGATTAAGAACTTAAACAGATTAAAAAATATCATACAAAACTTTTTTATAATTAAAATTATATATAATTAAAACTTAATATTACAATGAAATAAGCAATATCCCTTGATACAAATGTTAATTATCCTAATGAAGTAATTAAACAATTGACAGTTGCAAAAAGGAACAGCTTTTTAATTTCTTAAACGTTTCAGTCTCTTAAAAACAGTAACATAAGAAAAACGATGAAAAATTGTTGCCAAACCGAAATTTTTAAAAGAATGAAACTATTCAAAATGATGCAATTTTATCAAAAATCTATCGACAACAATAAGAAAGGAAAATTGTTGCCACAACTACATTTTAAAATATCTGAGATGTGAGAAGTGTATTCGGAAGCTTCATTTAAAAAATTTAAAAAAAATACAAAAATTCTTTTTTTAAAAGGAGTCGAAAGGATTACTTTTAAAAGGCGTCGAAAAGATTAAAGTTCAACGTGTCCAAAAATGAAAGGAAAATAAACAGCACATTTTTTAAAATAAGTTTTTTTTAAAAAAAATTCCGCCGAAAAGGTGTTAAGCTCACCTTCCTAAACAAATTCGTATTTAATCGATTTATTGAAATACGAAATTTATTTTAAGTTCGTAAAATAGCTAAGTGTCTACGCTTCACGACGATGTAAAAATGAAATGTATAGAGTGAAATCTCGCTTTCCTGTAGCCCATTATGTCTCAAAAAGTATACAGTGAAATCTCGCTTTCCTGTAACCCATTATGTCTCAAAATGACGCGATTTGGTTACAAAACATAAAATAAAAAAAATTCTAATTCGAATTTCGAAAAAATCGCTTCGAGGTGCACTGCCTCTTGTGCAGATACACCTATGTACCAAATTTCGTGGCCCTAGGTCTATTAGCTTACTCGCAACACGAACGAAAGACACACATACACACACACACACACACACACGCACACGCACACTCTTTGTTTTATTATATGTAGAAATTTGCCCTTCCTTTCTTTTTGTTACCCTAATTTATTCCAAATGCTAGCGAAAGTACCCGATGCCAGTTAAGTTAGATTGAGAGTAATGCATGTAGCAACAGGGAGAACGATACCGCTGTAATCCTTCTCTAATAAGGATGCAAAAAATATGATTCATAGTCATACATTTTTTCAGGCTGATGCGATATGGAACCCACATAAGAAATTTCCATAGAAAAATAACCCAATTCTCTCTCCTTATATCAGCAAAAATGGCACGCAATTTTTAGTTATTCCGTCTTTCTAATCAAATGGTAGTAAAAGCTCAAGTTACACCTAATATTTCACCAACATTCAATTTTAGTCGATTAAATATGGCAAAAAATTAATCATAATTGATCAGAAATCAATAATGCGAGCAAACAAACAAACGCACAAACAGACATTCTTCTTCATATGTATAGATTTTGAAAATTTTAAGAATTTTTGATTATCAAACGCTACTATTTGAAAGCGAGCAGTAGCAACACTTTTCGAAATAAAGTATTTTTTTCCTCCAACGTGCGTCACTGTTGCCACTCGGAAAAATGAGTGCGAAAATGAGTGTTTTCAGAGTTTTTAATTAATATTTCGTCTGATTAAAGTCGTACGAAGATGGAAACAGTGGAAATGGCATCCCACGAATTTTTGGAATTGGGAATAATGTATTTAATGCTTGGCAATACTATTTTTATTTCATTATAAAGCTTAGAAATGTTTTATTTACAAACGTTACGATTTGAAAGCGAGCAGTGGCAACACTTATGGAAATAAAGCAGGTTTATATCTCCAGCGTGCGAGACTGTTGCCACACGAAAAAATGAGGGCGAGAATTATCATTTTTCCGAGTTTTTAATTAATATCTCTGATTTTAACTACTTTTTTTTTTTTTTGAAAAAAGTGGACGTCGACCTTTTTCAGGACCCAGAAAAGAATTGTAGAAAGTTTGGGGACAATAGCTATAGAAGTGACAGAGATATTAGAGAGCAAAACAAACAGACTTTCTTCTTTATATATATAGATTATAAAAAATTAAATATAATTTAGCGGTAGTTCATATTTCAATATAACTTTTGTAAACTGCGTGTACCATGAAAATCCCTATTCCGAACTGAAATCGGTATTCTGTACAGTAATACAACTTGATACTAATTGCCATTCACAGAAACCTCTTCTTTGCGAATTATAGGATTGACGTTTCGTGTTATGCTTTTAGCTCCAACGAATCCATAACCGAAGTTACTCTCTGAGTCAATGCCTATCTCGAAACTGCTGAAATTCACAAGATTGAACACTGATAGACTATTATTCTTTTGTGTATACTGATAAAATTTTCGGTCTGCATTGCTCATTGCATTTTCTCTTAAGTGATATCCGTATCAAATTTGATCTCTAGTTTAAACCGTGTCACACCCAAATTAGAGTTAAGACAGCCGAGATTTGCGCGAGTCAAACTACGAGTAACTTAAAAAATAAGGTTGCATTTGTTTTTAGCTCAGCAAAGGGAACAAAACAATATCATGCCGCAATAAGTGGGGGTGAGTTCAAGGTCAAAAGCGTGAAATACGGTTTCCTTTCAGCTGCCAAGCGGGCCGATCTTTGCGGCCCGCGTTGTAGCAGACGATCTGCTGCTTGGGTGCAATGACTTCAGTATCGCTCTCGGAATGAAAAGCTTTCGATCGAAATCTGAACGACGAACAGACACGCCAGGGCCTTCTCCCTTCCCCCGCATCTTGAAGATCGCTGCACCCGGGGTATTCACTTTCGGATACCACCCGAAATTTTGCTCATTTGGATAATTTCGGCTCTTCACGCACGCACTTCTGAGCGGCGCATTGCGAGTTGAATGGATTGAACCCCTCGAATTCCAGCTCTTCTGCATTCATTTCCTTCGACTGTGAAAGATTACGACCGTCGGAGGTTTTCTTGTCTTATGCTATGTATCTCTCTTTTAACCTAGTGAATAATGGCTGGGATTTGTGGATTTACTACTGCCTTTTATGGATAAGAACTTCTGTTACGCTTCTTTTATGATATTTTTAAATCATAATGATTGCATTTTATGCAATTTATATAATAATAAGTTTGATACTAATACCAATACTTACAAATATTGAAATAGTTTATAGCGAATTTCTAAAATAAATGCCTTCATAATATTGAAAAATTATTTACTTTTACTGTCAATAACTGTTGTTAAATGTACTATTTTTATTTAGCTGTTATTAATTTTTTTTTCTTCGGCAAAATATAATTTTTCTGCTGATTTTAAAATATAATTTTGTGGTGACTTTTTTATTTAATTTTTGTGGTGATTTTATTTTTTTTTATTTTTTTTTTGTGATTTTTTGTGGTGATTTAATTTTATAAAAACTTTTATAATTTCAAACAAAAAAATATTATTACTCCTATTTTAAAACTTAGAATTTTTATAAAAAATTAAAAAGAATATAATAATTTCCAAATATGTTATGATGAAAACTGCACAATGTTAAGGGAGTTTTTTTCTAAAAATAGATTAAACAGATTTCAAAATGCAGAAGACAGAAAAATTTGGATTGTAAGTTATAAGGTATTTCTCCCGCCTTCTTTGCATGCCTTCGTGGTGTAGTGGTCTGTATGCTCGACGCGTAACCGAGAGGTCCGTGGTTCGATTCCCGGCGAAGGCGTTGCTCATTTTTCATGTCTCCTGCTTCGAAATAACCTAATGTCTCTACAAAGTAAGAAATTAAACATATTTATGATATTTAAAAACGAGAATTGGGAAATTTTTATCCTCCGATAGTTTCTATCCTCATGGCAAGATAAATTTCGCCAATATAGGGTAGCAAATTTACGAGAAACAATTTCTTAATTTTATAGTCTTTAATCACTACAAAATATGAAGTCTAAAATTTCATAAACTTCTTAAAGCATATCAAGCAGATCCAAGTTGATTATCTATTTCCTGGTCAGCATTTTTCTCTTTAAAATTTTCGCTTTAATTTCTGACGATGCATAAACATATAAGTTGCAACTAACTTTCTAACGATGCATAAACATATACCTATAAGAGTTTTTCCTTTAAATAAATAAGTAAAGATGAAAACTGAATTTTTAAATTCCCTTTTCTTTTTTTTATTCAGCTTTTGGAAGAGGTAATTCAATTACTAATTATACGGAGACACTAGCCTTTCTGACGTATTAAATAAATTATTTATTGCGTCATAATGATTTAGTTAACAATTGAAATAAAATGATGGAAATTAGAAAACGAATACTTTTCTTGTCGTTATTTCAGTTTTATGGTTTTCACGTAAAAATGGCAAAACTTAATGTTACATTGCATGCTATGATTTAAGAAATATCGGTACTCTTCTGCTATCGAAACTGAATTCAGAAATGTTTGTAATGCTTGCACGTATATATGTATGTATACACACATACCTGCACATATACGCACATACATGCATACGTATAGGCGTATATCGAAGAAATGCGCATATGTGCATGTGTACCCATTCGTTCGATTTCCTTGTTTCAAAAAATTCTAAAATGACTCTACAGTGGCGCCCAAACTAAAAAGGTGGTGGATGATGATTCTCTACCACCTGGATTTGGCGTTTGGGTCCCATAAGCCCCAGTCGCCTTTTAAAAGGGGGAGTATATAAGGTATTTCTTCCGCCTTCTTAGCATGCCTTCGTGGTGTAGTGGTCAGCACGCTCGGCGCGTATTCGAGAAGTCCATGGTTCGAGTTCTGGCGAGGGCATTGCTCATTTTTCATCTCTCCTGCTTTCAAAAAATGCCTAATGTCTCTACAACATAAGCAAATGCATCCATCCATACTTGCATAGTATACATATACATGTCGTCCTGCGTGCAAGTTCGCAATATACTGAATGCCGCAGAACCGATGACAGCTTAGTAAAATTTATTTTTATGATCACAAACACTTTACTGTTCTGTGTCTTTCCACAAGAATACTCGTACAGCTCTTCACAGTATCACAGGTTACAATCAGTAGTTATACTTCAAATACTAAAGCCAACCAGTGGCCGAGTGGTAAAACCGCTGAACACTGGTAGTTCGTTCCGAGGTTCGAATCCCACAAACGAGCTGACTCCATGGGCGTTTTCGTGGTTTTCCCCCATGTGTAACATGTATACCAGCCAGTGCCCTAAAAACGTCCTCCACGAACGCATCCCTCCTGTTAGACAGATATCCCTTGAGAGTTTGCCGTAATCACATAAGCGAAACCAAATGCTAAGAGTGTTAAACACAACGCAATGCGAAACGCATCTAAAGACCGAATCTCACACGAAGATATCGCTATTTTCCGAACTCACGCTGAACTAAACAACTACTGAGAAACTGATGCTCTTCCCTATCTATATAAGACAGTTTTCCCCCTGCCTCTGAGAGAAATTATTGGAAGGCATACGAGGGCAGGATACGGTTATAGTTATATATAGGATCAATGACGGTTTTCAATTACAGTATCCGTTACAGTTATACAGGGACCGAATTAAAATGTCGCAAAAAGGTCCTCAAGTTTTCACCAAAAGTCACTTTCTCTCCAAATGTGGTGATAAAAGTAGTCGCCAGAATAACTTGGGGATATCTCACCAATTCATCGAGATAGCGATTTACTGAATGTTAAATAGATTTGCCCCTGTATTCTTATTTTTCCAGAAAACCCTCGCCTCTTCGGATTTTCATGCTGCATTACACAAAATATACTACAATTTTAAACATAACTTCGCTAAAATTGTATACATGTATACAGAAATTCGTAACAATACGTTTCTGAATCTGATCCCTATAACAGAAGAGTTCCGAAATATCAGCAGTACAGAAATAATTGCAAGCCGAAATGAAGTAACTCTTCTCAGAAATAATTTAAAATTTTACAGAATGAAATTATTTGAATATATTTAATAATAAATTAATTCAAAAGTATCCGTATTCTTGTCGCTAGCCTTGAGCATATCAAGTTCCCTACTAAAGTGAAACCCGACACTCGTACGTCCAAGGACGTTCCAAGGATTTTAGTCTGCAATTCTAGAGCGAAATATCGGAATTTTGATAGTTAATCTGTATTAGGAGATCGTAATAGGACAAAATAGATCAAAATAGGCACAACATAGGGATCGAAACAGAAAATAATAACAACGCTTACGGATAAATAAATGATCAATGAAACGCGTAACTAAATGTCAAAATATCGAGAATACAGCACAAAGACAGCTATTGATCAAAAATTTATATCTAAAATGAGCCAATAAAAAGTAAAAAAAAAAAGGCAAAATTTGATACTTTCCTTTCTTCGGCCTTAGGTAGAAGATTTTTGCATTTCTTTTACATCGCTTATTAGGACAAAATCTAGAAGTGCAGAATCTGTAAGCTGAGTATCAGTTCTAATCTTTAAGTTTTAGTTTTCTTTCCCTGAGTAATTTTAGATGTATGTTAAAACTGGAGATTAGATATAAAATAATTAATATTCATCGGGAGTTGCCTCATTAGCATCATTCCGTTTAGTTGCTCAGTGACTGTGAAAAAAATTATAAAAAATATATTTTATGTTCTTTCCTGTTAATTTTATGCCACAGAGTTCGATTACTGAGAACACTGTCCAAGAACTTTTTGGTTACGCCCTTGTCAGTAGCAGCAGTGGAAGGAGATCCAAAGGTGGCTGAACCTTTATCTTAGAATAAATAATTATATAATTTTTTCGAAAGAAGCAACCAAATACAGCGGAACAGATGTATAAGAATATAGGCAATAACGGGATTGTTGGTTTAGTGAATTAAATACCATAACAATTTTAATCTACATAGTTTCTTCATATTCATGAGAACACAAAAGAGAAAATATGGTACTGTATAGATCAGGCACATTTGTCTCCTCTAAATGCGATTCTTGTAATAATAAGCGGTAACTTTATTTTTTAAATGTAATTATAATTCGAAACAAAAATTGCTTTGTTATCAGTCAGTAATTTCAGTTTTTAAACCACAGTGTATGTGTAATAATTTTAATCAGTTTCAGACTGTAACGGAGAACAAATGTTTCTTTACTGCGGCTTACTGTACTATACTGCTGCGGCTATTGGGAAGCAGAAGCGACAAATACGTTGGCAACGCGCTACGTTGGTATTGCACTACAATTCTTATCAAACGGCACTGCAAATATGAGTATTAATTGTAAGATTAAATTAATATTTTTAGGCAAAATATCTGACACGCGTTTTCTTATTAGTCCAAAGGGGCAATTCGCTCAGAAAAGCTATTAATTTTGTATTGGCATTTTGCGTTGATTCACTAAAAGCGTTGTTTCACTTTTCAAATTGTTGCCATCAAATATTATCACCCTGCATCATATTTGAAGAAATTAAATAATAAAGAATCTGTATAAATGTATGTATGCTTCTCGCACTGTGATAAAACGACGGTATCTCGAGCCATCAAATCTGAATACTGAGCGTTTCCACCGAATATGGATATTTGAAAGCCCAAATTGGAAATTTGGAATTTGTTTTATTATCGATTTCATGCTTTGTAAAACTTTAACGAATTTTTGATGAACAAACTCAAGGATTTCAAAGCGAAAATGGCAACGTTGTGCAGAGAAAACGTTTTTATCTCCAGGGTGCGAGACTGTGAATCGGGAAATTCTAAAGATATGCTCATTTTAAAATTATTTTGCGATATTGCTCTTTAACTTAATTTTATGGTTCAAGTGCGAAGAATATGATGTTTAATAAATAAAGGTAACACACAAAATGTTAAAAAACGCCCCTTTGGACGTAATTTAAAATCTGAAACCTTTCAGATTTTTTTATTTCTTTAAATTTTTTTCTGTACCTTGAATCAGAATTTCGCTGTAGCACCAAATTCTTATCCTGGGTGACTTGCTTATTCCTTGTGGGAGAATGCATACGGGTTAAAATAACCCCCCAAAAATCATTCTTTTTTTTTTTCCTAAATTAAATCTTTGGTTCTTTCCTTGAACCAAGAGCCTTTTAAAAACTTGCAGGCTTCCGGGGAGGGAGCGATTTTATCCCTTATTTTATCCCCTTTAAATTTACTCCCATTAAAATCAATTAACAGTTATTATCAGACCAAAAAGAAAAGCATCAGATCCTTTTACAAATAATTGAAATTTACATATCGAAAGAATCTGCTTTCCTGCAACAAGAATTATTCATAAGTGATCCTAAAACTGTCCGAAAATTTTAAAATCCGCGTTAGCCTACTTCAAGCAACTCTTTTTTTTCTCAACTTTTTTTTTACTACTTTTAATACAATAATTTCATTAAGTGCAAAATTTCAGAAGTCGGCTTTATAAAAGTTGTTTATTTCAAACTGTATCTAAACTATTGGAAGTTATAGGTTCGTTGCTGTTTCTCCTATTGTGCAAAAGGAAGCAGACAATTTGTTATAAATAATAATGACAGTCAGCAAAATAAATAGCTATAAATCGCTCAGGAAGAAGACGGATATGAAGCAGTTCCTGCTTAACTCCCGAGCATTATCGTAAGTTCTCCAAATTACTCACACAGTTAACTCCAAAATCAATTTAGATAACTCTTTTTGAACCGAAAAATCTCAAAGTTGATTAACAACTGACTAGTTCTGGCTATTGGAGCCTATTTATATAGTTTTGCACGGGTTTCTGGTAGCTTTAGGTAAAATCGGTCAGAAATGCGTTTTTTCAGATCGTCCAGAAAGTCGCTAGGCCGGGATACAAATCGAAAAATATCATCAACTTGGCGACAAAAATTATCTACAAGACCTGCTATAAATAAATTTTTAACCACATCTCGCTTTCTAGAATTTAAAAGTTGTTGGACTCAGGAACAGTTAATAAAATTCATAAAAACATACCGTTACGAAATTCCCAGCTGCGGTAAGATAGCTTCTCGCAAGGCGGGTTTAAGGTTACCAGAAAATACCAAGGGAGGGCAGGGTTCCCATATTTGGTGCGAAATCACCCATTTGGCGATATGCCACGGACGGAGGGAGAACATTTTGGAACGAATTCTTCGGTCTTATCGGAACGGTTTATCTTCAATCTAGTGTAAAGTTTATCGTCGAGTGTATCGGGAGTTTGTGCATCGAGAGTGGGCGTCGTTGAGACTATCGAGTGCATCGCGAGTTGTAGCGTGGACAGTCTCGACAGTATGTTTAGTTCCGAGAACGACCGAACCAGGTCGGGAGCTGTACCCTGGTGCTTTGCCGTGAAATTGTCTTCAGCGTTACAGCCTGAAGGCTGTGGTGATGATTGTGTCAGCGTGTTTATCGTAGCTTTTAATGACTGTAAACGTGATGTTGGAACTACCCTGGTTAAATAAATTGTGTATTGATTCTTCATCAAGTATTGTCATCAGTTACTCCAGATCCACGAACCCGTACAGAAACTCGACAATAAATTCTATTTAGCTGATACATATCCATTGTTCAAAGGCCAGGGCTATATTAAAACCGTGCAAAAGCCCTAAGTACTTGGAATGAGAATTTTTTGTTTCCTAAATATCCAAGAAACTTTTTGTGTGCACTTTATACTTCAAGCACGTGCTTATTTTGCTTAACAGTTAGTTTAGCTCCGTCAACTCCATCCAAAATAAACTGTAAGGAAGAGACATCAATTTCATTGAAGCCAGTACAATTCTCTTTAGTAATCATTCTAAAACTGTCTTGTTTACATCGGCACCGAATCATAAGTCTTCCAATAACTAAATGCGATTATATTGTAATATGCAAGCCTCTTGCAAAATCTAATAGAAGTTTCTAATATTTTCTTCCTAAACACTGAAAATTTGAATGTACCAGAATGGCTCATAGGACCGCTGAACTA
>KK112308.1:604255-617985 GCA_000611955.2 Stegodyphus mimosarum
TTCTCCCTCGTTCAAACTCTGTAAGTTGTTCAAATCTCGCTCTCTTTCGTCGACGAGGCATAAGTACAGATTGAGTTAACGTTTACCACTAGCAGATAACCACCGATAACCATACACGCCTCGCTACAGCCGTCTATTTATTCGGATCCATCAGCCGTTCAGAGGGCGCTGCTCAGCATACGCATGCGCTACGGATTTGCAATTCTAATCATTTGCATATCATGCGCTACTTTGCATTTCCTGAAAATTTCAGCTCACTCGCGTAAGTCCTTCATGGTGTTGCAATTTTCACAAACGTGAGTGTATAATAGCCAAGAGCAGGCAGAAAGTGTAAGGCAGTGTAAGGCAGAAATACCAGTCATCTCGGAAAAAATAGTTTCACTACAGTTGAGTTTAAAATGGTTAAGATGAAAGTTTCGGAACTTTAAACGAGGCATGATTGTGAGTGCAGGTGACAGGTAATGGATGACGGTAACACTTGGTAGCTAAGAGGTAAGGAGATATGCGTCCACGCCCTCCTCTGGCTAGAAGCAAGAACTCCCTGGAGCTCCACAGAAGCATCCTTAGGGAGTTTACATGAATACAAATACAATGAGTTTGCTTAAGTTAGCGATTCGCCATTCTTTGAAATTTGTACGATCACACTGTATTGCACTAAGTGCTCAGACTGTGCACGAAATACTCTGCAGCTCTGCACTGCAGAATATATGTTGTTTTGTTGACTAAAGGGGGGGTAGCTTAGTCAGCGAAAGTCCTATAAAAGCGTTGAGACAGGATATGGCAGACATCCTGTTTCAACGCTGCAATCGTGATGATAGTCTGACATATCCTGTCCACAGTCATACGATTGTGAATAAGACGTCCGTGAATGTCCATATTACTGAAGCACTGACGTAGGTGACTGGCGTAAGTGAGAGGACATTGATAAACGGGTAGTGGTCTGGGGAGTGCCAGAGCGAAGGAAACAACGGTCCGCGGCTGTTGACAAAGTTGGCTGAAATGGCTAATGTGCTCTGGGCTTTTCTCGCGCAACAGTATTTCAAGTGTTTAGAGAGGGGTAGTTGAGTAAAAAACTTTAGGCCATAAGACTTGGTGATCGTGGACTCTTGGTGATTGCAAAAAGCTGTTGATTAGAAGAATCTCTTTTCTTTTCAGTCATGCAGATGGCAGAGTCAGAATATGTCATAAGAAGAATCAATTAAAGGGCCACTCTTACCTTTTCATAATGACAATTCAAGCTAGAAAATGCAGGGAACGAAAGAGGTGAAGTGCAATGAGTACGAAACATCCACAGCAACAGAACGATAAATTTCAACACAATAAAAATTAAGTACATCACAATTCATATCCAACGGCACAGCACGATGGTTTTGCAACAGGTGGTCAGCAGGTGACTATCAAGGGTCTTGCGCTATCACTGAAAAATAGAAAATCTCGATTATTATGCCAGAGGAGAGTTAAAACTGGACTCTTGGTCATTGTAAAAAGCTGTTGATTAGAAGAATCTCTTTTGTTCTTAGTCATGCAGATGGCAAGGGCAGAATATGACACAAGAAGAATGAATTAAAGGGCCTGTTTTTCCTTTTCATATGCATCTGCAAACTGGTCTCACTAGAATTATGATCTGGAAAAACAATATATAGTTTATATTTTACTTTTTTATATATAGTTACTTACGTATAATTTATATGTAGTCGTATACAGTTATATATAGTTACATACAGTTATATATACTTATATATAGTTTTTTATATATATAACAATTTATATTTTTCTTGTTATTCAGATGAATATTAGCAAATCCTCTTAGTTAGTGTAATAGTTTTAACTTATTCCAAATTTTTTTCTGAGTAGTTCTAATCGCATATTAAAAGCTCAGTTTATTAAATTTAAAAATTCAGTTTTTTAAGCAGCTCTAAATTTATAGTACTGTTGTGTAACAGAAGTTTTCAAAATTTTTTAATTATTACGTTATTCTTTTGGGCATTTTTATTAGCCAGGTCTCTTAGCAATATTGCCATTGCGCGAAACACAGAGTTTTTATTTTCTGCATAGCTTGTCAGAGAGTAATAAGCATTTAACGTTAAGGGCTTTATTCATTTTGCTGGAAGAAGTATCATACTTATGCATTGAAATTAAAAATTAAATTTTATGCCACTAAATTTTACGCCACTTTTGCCCACCTCCTTTTTTTAATTACAGTTGTATTAATGCAATTATATTTTACAGAAGGATTGTTGCTTTGACAAATGGACGGCGGTTATATGTGTGCTTAATGAGTTCCTTTTCTTTTAATATTGTATATTTAATAACACTGACCAAATGCAAGATAACACACATAAGAAACTTAAAACGAATGCTATTTAGGGTATATATTTTTCTGCACCATATTTAGCTTCTTAAAATGTGTTTCAAGTGAACGAGAATATTATGAGTGTATAAAAAGTATAAAAATATGCGGGCATAAGGAAGTTCAAGATGAGTAATACTATTATAACAACAAAATATTTAACCTAACTGTGGGCGGCTGAAAAAGACTTCACGGCCCGTATGAAATACACGGATCATCAGTTGGCCACCCTTTTTTTACTGTTAGAAGGCTGCTTATCTTTTTGGCTTTTCTTCCTCTAAGAAATTTTCCATGCTTGTAATGTAAACTAAGCGGTAAAGATCAAAGTACTGCTAGGGAAAAAATTTCTTTCTTTATGAATGTTTTCCTGGTGGGGGGTAATTTTTTTTAACGATGTTCAATGGGCCATCTAATCTATTCTGTGATCTTGGTATACTTGCATTTTGTTACGCAAGTTCCAGAGTCTAAACACAAAATGCGATGCTGTTACCGAGTTTAATTTGTCATAGTCTGAGTAAATAAATTTCAGATGCGAAACATAATAGATAATGAAATTTCTGCAATTAATGTTAAAAACATATCTGCAATTAATTTTAAAAACATCTCTGCAATTAATTTTAAAAACATCTCTGCTCAAATTAAACTGATATCATTTGTTTTAGTGTGAGATATCTTAACGAAAAGCGACAATATCAACAAAACTGCAGAAAATAATTTTAAGAATTCTTTTCCCGTGCTGCCATCTATGATCCAGAATCTGAAACTTAGAGGTCGAATTCTATTTGCAAATCTTAATTTGAACACGGTTTATGGAAGTTTTTCAAGACAGCTTAATTCTCAGATTTGACTCGTTTAATCTACGTAAATTGCTTTTCTTTTGCTCAGGACATATTTGTTTCAATTTGTTTGTCTTTTCAGTGTTGTTGTTGTTGTTTAAAATATTTAAATTTGCGATTAAAAAAATAAGAATTGCATTTTGTATTAATTCAAGAAAAAATAAGCATAATTTGTACTCTAGGGCAGAACTTCATAAACTTGAAAAGCAAGATATATTTTCAAGAGCACCGCAAAATGAGGCCAGAGAACCCGAAACTCGGTCTCGGTAAAAGTTTACAATTGCTTTTTCGGCGATTCTTTGATTCTTTTTTGACGCCAAGATCGGCGCCAGGAAAGTATAATTTCAAGATGGCCGCTACACAAAACCAAAATAAGAAATTCAAGAATTGCACAAACTCGGTGTTCATGTACACACTGATCTATTTTTACTTAAAAAAACATCAGAACATTGCATAAACTCGTCATCGCTCACTGCCTTGACTTTGTCCATGTACACATTGATCTATTTTCACTTTAAAAAATTCAGGAGAATGCTGATGTCATATAAGTTTAAAACAAAGTTACTCATCTCATTGAACAAAATTTGTCGCCAATCGAAGGTGCACATAATACTACACTAGAGCCCCTTGGTCTCATTTTCAATATTATGAAATTATTTTAAATGCATTAAATTATATGCATATTTAATTTTTATATACCGCATCTTTAGCCAAAAACAGCAAGAGTTTGTTAATCAAAAATTCCTTAAAGTTTTACAAAATATGAAATCGATAATAAAACAAATTCCAAATTTCAAATTTGGGCTTCCAAATGTCCATATTCGGTGGAAAAGCTCAGTATTCAAATTTGATGGCTCGAGATACCATTGTTTTATCACAATGCAAGAAACATGTATGTATTTAGGCAGATTCTTCCTTATTTAATTTCTTTAAATATAATACAGGGCGGTAATATCTGGTGGCAACAATTTGAAAAGTGAAACAACGCTTTTAGTGAATCAACGCAAAATGCCAAAACAAAATTAATAGTCCAGCTGGGAAAATTGCCCCTTTGGACTAAATAAACAGAGCAAAATTTAAAGTGGATCATAATTTACGGTTAAAGCTAAGTGAATATGACTAGACATAAAGAAATTGATTTCTCTTAAACAGGGTCAAATTTCGCAATAAATATTTGAATTCAAGTATTATAACTTATATTTTAATAATTAAAATGGTAACCAATTTTTAATCTAATATTTTTTATTTGTGCATATTTAATACAGATAGCCTACAGGTTGTGCAAATGGCAAAATATTTTTTTTTAGTATTTCCATTGAGAAACTGAAAAATAATCATTGTAAAATGTAGTGGTGGCACTAAAGTGTTTGAATTTTCGTTTAGATGGCTCGTCTTAGTCAAAAGGTTGAGAACCGATGATCTAAATCCATTGAAAATTTAGCATAAGTTTTTCCTTGATTAGTAATGAATTGCGTTCTTTAACTACTTGCGAATACACATTTTAGTTCGTTCAGTTCCCTCTTTATCATACTATGTGAGTTGCTATCTTTTTTGTAAGTTTGTAGACTTTAATGGAATTTCTTGGAAATACAGCTGATTTTGGAGAAAAATTTATTCACTCATGTAATACTAATATTTTAAAGTGCCATTTGACAATTTTTATTTCTATCTTCGTCATTCTGTATACATATTTAAACTCTTTAATATCTGCTCAAAAAATATAGTATTATTCTGTGGACCAAGTATCGGTGACAGATTACCACTTACTGTAAAGGTTAAATGTATTGGTTTAAATTTATCTCCATTATTTGCATATGAGATGCGTTTAGGAATGACCGGTTTGTAAGGATTGCGTTTTACGATGCCATTGAATTCCTGCTTTGTAAGGACTTGCTTCCAATTCTCGGCTGAGTAAAATTACTAAACTTTTCATGCAAAATGGAAGTTCGGTAACGCAATTTAGCAACAGCTTAATAGTATCGCTAGCTTTTTCTTCCTTGAGCTGTCATATATTTGAGTTTCAGTTACTCTTTGCTCTAAGTTTTAATTGCCTAACCCTCCCAACCGCCACCAGAAAGGAAATTAACTGAAATCACAAAAAATTACAAAATACTAAAACATGCATCTCTGAATTTAGTAGAGATTAGCACTATAATGACCGATCAGACCTGGAACTAAATTAAAAATTTTCCTATTTATTCACGAAGAGCGTTTAACATTCGTGACACTTAAAAGCTGCTGTTCAAAAGTTGTTATCACATTTTACACTCTAAACTATACTTACTAGATTAACAACTGCCATGATAAAGAACTAAAGTAAATTTAAAAAAAGGCTGATGTGTACGCAAATGACTTCCTTGTACGGAATATTAAATTATACACATTTTTTTCTTACATTTGGCGCTTGGTTCATTTATCTCATCAATTTTACAACTGAAAAATTATATCATGTGAAGAATTATCTAATCGTAGCCACATGTTCTGTTCAAATACTATAATATATCTTAAACGATGTATAAAAGAAATTAAACAAATAAAAAAAGAAACAGTTTTTCACAGACAATTCAGCGCCGCTTACCTAATGCGCATGCGCTATTCGTAAACATTCTCTTCTGTCCGAGACAGACTGGCGACAATATTTGCTGCTAATACGAAACACTTATTTCCTCGAATTTCATTAGAGATATATTTCTCATTCAATTAATTCAATTCTCACTTCGCGGCAAGGCAAGGCAAAAATACATGAAAACTCAAAACATTTTCATTCAAAATTGAAAGACATAGAAAAACATAAAACACCATGTACAGTTAAAACAATTAAAAAAACAATTTTTACAATTAAAATTATAGTTTCTACGCAAAAACAAGCAATTCGGCCAGCAGGCAAGAAGGCAGATTTTTCGATGGACAAAATTAAGTTTCTTTTTGGTCCCACTCGGGAAAAAGACACTGAAGGTGCAGAAAGAATTAACTTACCATTCTGCTAAGTTTGAAATGTAAACAAATATGGCTGCTATGATAAAAAAAACTTAGGCTTAGCCGTATTTAAACAACGTTTAAGTTTTTGATAATTCTACAAATATTGCATGCAGATTAACTAAAGGCATAAAACCCTCAACCGAAAGATAAGAACAGCATTATTCAATCATTTTTGAAGCAAAAAATGAGCAATTTACCAACATAAGAATAAAAAAAAAACTGAGCTCATTGAGCCGAGTAACAGAATAGGTATATACTTTTGGTGCGGCCGATTGCAACCAAAATGGGAGGTGCACAACTCCTCCCCCTTTTTTTTAGTTATTCGAGACACATACGTACGTATGCACGTACACACACCACAAAATAATCTCTTCTGAATCCACTTTAAATCAGTTTTATAAATCGTTTGGCGAAAAAGAGACCTTTATTCTGTCCTTACGTACAAGATGTCACGCAAAAGCATCGTTAAATTGCATTCGATAGAGGTCAAAATGGATATTTTCGTTGAAATATGGTACCCGAAATTTTTCATGATTACAATACTTCTTTTACTTCGTACAAGGAGGTAAAAACGCAAGTTCAAAAGTTTAAAAGTGTTAAGTAAGACAGTAAGTAAAACAAGTTCAAAAGTCGCCTTAACAAAACCCTCGACAAAGCGATCATACGCAACAATCTCAAGAAAGGTAATTTCTAATATTTCCTTATACCGCGCAGTATATTAATTACGCAAGTACTCTAAAACCAAACATGTTTAGTGAAATTTATTTTTAAACTAAAAGATCGAGTTTTTGGGTGTGCTACAATATGCAACGTGCATTTAGACAGACACTAAAGTACTAACTTGCTGGGTAATTTCCTTATATTTTTCATAAATTAAATAACGAGTTAAATATGGGTTTGGAAAACACACGAGAAAACCTAGTTATTAAGACCCCTAAGCGTCCAATGATTGCAGTTTAAGAATTGCTGACCTGGGGGCATAATGATTAATTTCACTCGCTAAAAATTATACCCAACAAGATCAAGTACAGTCACGTGATACGTCAGAATGGTGAGATATGATAATTGTCAGTGACTCAGAAAAAGGGAAAGACGTCTGTCTTTCTTGATATCAACAGATTATTTTGAGTAAAACGTTTTTAGCTCTTATATATATGAAAGCTTGTTTCTGCATCAATCATGTTTACTGTATTCTCAGCTTTTTGATAAATGAAAAGTTTAGAGCAGGTACGAAGAATAAAAGCAAGCAAAATTTTCTTTTACACTGCCCACTGATTTCAAATCAAAAAGCTCCATATAAGATGTAGAGGTTATTTCGGAGCAGGAGAGATTAAAAACGAGCAGTGTCCTCGCTGGGACTCGAACCACGGACCTCTCGAATGCGCGGCGAGCGCTTTTGACCACTACACCAAGAAGGCGTGCTAAGAATACGGGGGAAATACCTAATAAGGAAAAGACAAAGCTGACTCAATATTTTTACTAAATCTGTGCTGATATGTTGAGAAACACATATGTAGCGGGGAAAAGGAGAAATGATCAAATAGTACGTTCTAGAAAAATTAAATTGTTTCTAGGGAAATAGTTTTACTGCACTTAAGATCGTTATATAAATGAATATCACCGATGAAACAAAATATTGCGAAAAGCGATTTAGAGCGACTTATAATTAAATGCAAAGATTTTTTATTTATTTGATCAATTAGTGGCAAACGATGAATGTATCTTTTTCTAAAGGTAAAAAGAACTGACTAAAGTATATTCTTTTTATACGTTTAGACACAAAGAATATATATATATATATACAGTATACTCCATATATATGCATAATTAGTATATTATTTCCCAGTTCTTCCTCCTATATATTACTCTATTTATGTACACACTCCTCCCACAAAGATTCTGAATTTAATTCGCAAACGACGCGTGAGAAAGGAAGTTCTCTTCATATTTCATGCAACGTAATATATTTCTTGAAAGAATGCCAGAAATAAGAATGATTCATTTTCCTAGCGCTAATATCACGTTTTGGGACATCCATTATAATAAATGAGAATTTTAAGAGTGGGGAAACTTTGATAGCTCATTAATAATGACGATAAAATCAGTACTGGATAAAAGTGCAAAGGCAAATTTAGAAAAACGGTACGGAAAACGGAGATACGTCACTAGTCTCTGATCCTTCATAGCCACACTGCCTTGTCAATATACAGGGTGGTCTAAAATTATTCAGCGAATTTCATGTTTGAAAAAAAAAAAAAAAAAAAAAATGAGGCACATACACTGCGCAAAAAAAAGGGGGGCGACAGCTCAATGTATCCCTTTCTGCTGGGCCGAATGACGAAATTCAAATTGCTTTTCACGTGTCCCGAAAGCGCGACTTAAGATACATATTACATTTATATATAGCTTTGTTTTAATATAGGTATTTTGACAAAAATGGGACTTTTTCTAAAATAACATACCATTTTTTTCCGTATTTCGATACTACGACTCAAATTATGCCTAAATGTTCAATTTTGTAAAATTTGGTGCGAAATTTACGGAGAAATTCAAAAATTCAACTTAACGCATTTTTTTCAGTTTGAGCCAAGAATAATTTACTTGGCGAACTTCTTAATATATGGCAACCTATTTTCCTTTCCCTTCCACTATGCAGGACGAAAGAAAAGTCACATCATTCCTAGCTTTTTACATTGTGGACGCGCGGAAAAAAAGTCACATCGTTCCTACTTTCAAATAATTTTAACAAAGTGCGTAAACCCCATTTTCGTTATTATCGCTTTTAACAAATATGCCAAATTTCAAAACGCGCCAGTATATAAATTCACGTATATCTTCAGAGATTTTGAATAAAAATTTCTAATTTTTTGCAGGTATGCTTAGAAATACATCTACTTTAAGATGATTTTAAAACTTTTATAGGTTATAATCCAAAATTTTTTTTCGAAAAATTTATAAAAATTATTTAAAAATACAAATTAAAAAAAATCAGAAAAAATGGGTGAATTTTATTTATAATGTATCTAAATTTCGAACTATGTAAGAAGGAATTAAATAAGTTTCATAAAAAAGAGATATTAATAAATACATATCAAACTGAATTAAAATCAAGGAGCTAAAATTTTGAGAGCTAAGTTTTTCAAAACTACTTGGGCAATTTTTACAAAACTTGGGAGTTTGGTGTAATTTGAGTCGTAGAATCGAAATATGGAAAAAATTGGCATGTCGTTTCATAAAAAGTCCGATTTTGTGTCAAAATACCTATATTTGAAGAATGCTATATATATATATATATATATAGGGTGTCCCAAAACGACCGCATAAACTCTGCTCAGCTAGATTCCTCGTTGGGAGTACATAAAAACTGCCCAAAGAAGCGCTCCTGTACGATCCACAGTTTACGAGAAAAATACGAAAAACAAAGTATGACGTCACTGCCGGTGCAAGAAAAAACACTTTATTGAACATATCAACAACAGTATATGCACAATTTAAAGCAGATGTTCAAAGTGTCCGCCCTGCATGTCGAGGCAGGCTTGAGCACGCCGTGGAATGGCTGTCATCACATATTGCAGCATCGCGGGGTCCACCGAAGTACAGGCAGCATGCAGATGAGAAACTAAGTCCATTGGTGTTGTCACTACGTCTCGATACACCAGTTCCTTGAGATGGCCCCATAAGAAAAATTCCAACGGTGTAAGATCTGGCGAAACATTATCGTCTGGAAAGATATGCCAATACTGTTGTTGATATGTCCAATAAAGTGTTTTTTTCTTGCACCGGCAGTGACGTCATACTTTGTTTTAGTATTTTTCTCGTAAACTATGGATTGTACAGGAACGCTTCTTTGGGCAGTTTTTATGTACTTCCAACGAGAAATCTAGCTGTGCAGAGTTTATGCGGTCTTTCGGGACATCTTGTATCTATATATATCTAATACATATCCTAAGTCGCTCTTTCGAGACATGAAAAACGCAGTTTGAAGACCCAGTAGAACCGGAGATATAAGAACTGTCCTTCCCCCCCCCAGTATGCATGCTTTTTTTTTCTTGGAAAGGCGATTCAAAACAGTTTTACACAACGAAATTTTAAACGTTAATTTGTGGCGCGTAAAATATCCAGTCGATATTCAAGTTCACGCGAAGTGTTTTGCAGCATGTCAGTATTTATTCCTTTAATGACTTCAGTGATTCGGCGTTGTAGGTCATCGATATTCAGAAATGGAGTTACATACACTCGGTCCTTAACGTATCCCCAAAAGAAAACCTCAAGGGGCGTAATGTCGAGGAATACTGACTGCCATAGCACACGCCCCCACGACCAATTCAACGATCAGGAAATGTTTTGTCCAGCTCCGTTCGGTTTATGAAACTCCAGTATGATATAGCGCCATCTTGTTGAAACATAACTCGAGGCTGACGTCTTTGAAATTGAGGAAAAGCATAGTTCTCTAGCATGTTCGGATATGTGATACTTGTCACTGATTGTTCGATGAACAAAAAATGGTCCGGCGGTTTCATCTGCAGCCAATGCACACCAAACATTCACTTTCGGCTACTGTATGCTTTTTCTCTTACTACATGAGAAACTCAGTTCCCCAGATCCGACGGTTAGTATTGTAAGATTTTAGTTAAACTAACCAAGTTTTATTTTAATTTAAATCTTTCTATCTCTTCTCAGTTTCAACTTCCCGTCAGAAGAAGCGCGCGTTTTCAGCTTATGCTAATTTGAAGTAGAGCCAAATTATATTTAAACCAGAGGTAGAAACCTCTCAGTGTGAGAGAGCTTTTAGTTTCAGATCACGGTCATTCTGTTCGACGTTCGCCTGACCAGCTAGCAGCTAAATTATAAGCCATAGTGCTTGCTACGTGATTGCTTGAAATAAATTGAAGTGCGCTAGTATTAGTAAATCTTGCTACGCACCATTTAGTAGAGGCCAACTCCGCGAAGAGCTCTGTGAGCAAAGATCAATTAAATTTCTATTTAGTTTTAGTTTAAATTTATCTGATTGTTAATTTAGACCCAAGTGTGGTCTTTTACTTTCATGGGAAGTGATGTAAATAACATTGATTTAATAAAAGAGGATTTTAAATCCCTTTCAAGTGCAGTTATTCTTAACCATAGTATCTACAACCAGAACATAGCTGTGTTCAGCTCCCTGTTCCAGATCAGGACTTAAGGACTTTAAGGAGTTACTTTAAGATGTTTGCCAAGAACATGCACAGAACACTCAGTCCTGACAGTATAACCACAAACATGGAAAGTAAAACTCTTTTAAAATGTTTTTCCAAGAAAACAATGAACATGTAGGTATACTGCCGGGAGAAAAAAAATGGGACATTTCTGTATCTCCCGTTCTACTGGGCCGATTGACGAAATTCAAGTTGCGTTTTTCATGTCTCGAAAGCGCGACTTACGATATATATTAGATTTATATATAGCCATTGTTCTAACATACGTATTTTGACTCAAAATCGGACTTTTTTAAAAATAACATACCAATTTCTTCCCATATTTCGTTTCTACGACTCAAATTATGCTAGAGTAACAAGTTTTGTGAAAATCGCTCGAGTAGCTTTTAAAAAGTTATCTCCTAAAATTTTAGCTCCTCCATGTTAATGGAATTTGGTATATATTTATTAACATCTCTTTTTATTAAACTTTTTTTTTATTCTCCCTTTCACATTTCGAAATTTAAGTTCACTCCAAATGGAATTCTCTCATATTTTATGAGTCATTTTTTAAATTTGTATTTTTAAATAATTTTCATAAATTTTACAAAAATATTGTGAATTGCAACTTATAAATTTTTTACCATCATCTTAAAGTAGGTGAATTTCGAAGCGTACCCGCCAAAAAATAAGAGTTTTTTATTCATAACTTCCTAAGATATACGTGAATTTACGCATCGGCGCGTTTTGAATTTTGGCATATTTGTTATAAGCGATATTAACACCAAAAAATATGGTTTACACACTTTGTTAAAATTATTTGAAAGTAATGAAATTACCTTTTTTTTTTCGCTCGTGTACAATGAAAAAAAAAAGGAAAGGAAGATATGTTGCTATAAATTAAGAAGTTTGCCAAGTGAATTATTCTTGGTCCAAATTGCAAAAAATTCGCCAAAAAACATTTTTGGATGTCTCCGTAAATTTCGCACCAACTTTTACAAAATTTGATATCTAGCCGTAATTTGAGTCGTAGAATCGAAATATGGAGAAAAATGGGCACGTCATTTCAGAAAAAGTCGGATTTTGTGTTAAAATGCCAATATTAGAACAATACTATATATAAATCTAATATATAACCAATGTCGAGCTTTCGAGAAATGAAAAACGCAATTTTAATTTCGTCAATCGGTCCATTAGAACGGGAGATATAGAACTGATTTTTTTCTTTCTCCCCCCCCCCACAGTGTGCTTCATTTAGTTTTTGTTTTTTTTCTGACATGAAATGGGCTCAGTAATCTTAGACCACCGTGTATTTATAATCATCAGTTCACATTAGTTCAAAGGATGAGCTCAGAGTTTGAGAAGTGAATTTCCTTATCTTCAGAAGACGTTCTGAAGTGGTTATTTCTATTCCCATATTTAGTTGCTTATGCACGAGAAGGGCATATAGATGAGTGAGAACACAGCATTAATATCTGAGGGGCTGTATTTCATTACATAGTCGAGCAATGTTTGTACTTTTCTCGGTTATACGTCTTTTAGATGCATACGTCGTGTCATCTTGGTCCCAATTCAGTTCTATTTATTTTAATTAATTAATATTTGTATTTAAATTAATTATTATTATTATTATTTTAATTAATATTATTTATATTATTATTTGATTTTCTTATACGCTGCATAATTTTCGTAATACGTAGCTTTTGTTTGACTTATTGCATTGGGTTTACATTTCGCTGCCCCACTTCCAAGTATTTTCCCCAGAAATGGAGATAGAAGGAAACAAAGGCATAAGACATTAGGTTTTGATACGAAAGACTGACAACCACTTCATCAAAATACTTGGAATACTTGGAAATACACAATACTTGGGAAAAAAATAAATATTGTTTTCTTCTTCTGAACAAGACGCTGTGTTAAGTAAACTAGATGGAGTTGAATTAACTGACATAAAATGTCACTAAAGTGGCGAATAGGGCACTTTCATTGAAAGACAAAATTCAAATCTCAAAAGAATTTGATGAGAATACTGGTTTGACGAGAGTTAGCAAAGAAACTAGGTGTTCCTGTAACAAAACTAAAAATGGTTGTTTATGACCGAAAAAAATAGAAAGTTGAAATTTGTCTACAATTCGCTTCAAAGAAACTATGTGTCCAAAACGGAAATTTTCATGAACTCGAAAATTTTTCAATCACTGTCGTTCATCCAGTATTCCAGTGAACGGAAGTGGTGAACGGAAACGGTTCATCCAGTATTCCAGTGATTAATCAAGAAATCAAAAGAAATAACATTTCAACTGAATGTGACGGAGGCTTGCTATTGGACTCGAGGGCTGCATAAATATAAACTGTAGAGACTGGGATCTCCTGTGTTATAGTAAATGAAGAATCAGC
>KK112308.1:617998-629252 GCA_000611955.2 Stegodyphus mimosarum
AGTGATTCAAGAACTTATCAACCAAAACAGATGGACATAAATTAATAGATATTTTTAATGGTTACGAAACTGCTCTTTCCTTTAAACTTAAGCCTGGCAGAACCTTAGCATGGAAGTAGTAACCATAGCTTCATGACTCTGGCTAGGTGACCAGTGTCATGCATCTGTAACGATCTCCAGAACAACTTAACGCTCGCAAATTTGAAAGAGTTGGAATTCTTGAACTTAGCGCAAGGGAGTTCTTTTGGGCTAGTGGTAAAACATTCGACTCGTAGTAAACTGACCCAGGTTCGGGTCCCGCTCATGCGATGCTGCACTTCTCAGTGGTGTTAATAGATGGCGACACGAGCAAGCAACCACCAAGGCTTCACGAACCACGTGATCGCTACAGATCTAAACAAACTAAAGAATGTCTCATTGTTTTACTTTGTGAAAATGCTGATGGTGCGGGAAAAATGCCTCCTTTAGTTATATGAAAATCCCGGAAACCAAGGTGTTTCAATGAAAATCACAAAAACCAAGAAGCTTCAAACATGCTAAAATTCTGTTATTAGATTATAAAGCAAATAAGAAAACGTAAATGACTACAGCCATTTTTACAGAATGGCTCAAGAAAACAGACAAAACTATGAGGATTTTAAAACCGCAAAATTTTACTCTTAATGGATAGCTCATTCTCAGAACACAGATTTCTTGCAAAATGTGAAAGTTGCTTTCTTGCCGACAAATTGCACCACTATAGTACAACCTTTAGATCTGGGTGTTATTATAGAATTTGAAAATGTTCTACGAGCAAAGGTTGATTCAAATAATCCTTCAAAATAAAACTACAGGAAATGCAAACAGAAAAATTTAAATATTCTTTAGACTGAATATGATTTCACTTACTTGAACTCAAGTAAAATCACAAACAATTAAAAATTGCTTTATTAACGAGAGAGTTTTGAACACAAACTCAAGTGAGAGTGTTGAAAATGAAAGTGATAATAAACTGTGATTATGGATGGAGAAGATTGGAAACTATTAGGCTTACACGTTGCAATCAAGAAATGTGTTAACTGTTATGCCAATGTAATTACGCTAAACTTAACGCACAGTTGAAGAACAGGTTGAAAACATTTTACCAGATGAACATTTAAATAGCAGAAACGAACAAAAAGTGAGGAAATATTCACATCTTTCTTTTCAAAATGCTGTCTACTGCATTGACACCCTCAGAATTTTCTTCGTGTGTAATAATAGAAGCGAGAAAATATTTCAAGAATTCGATACATAGTACTTAAGATTCGGAATCAAAAGACACGTCAGATGACGAAAACCTTTTCTTTAAAAAAAATTTTTGCTTTAAAATGTTCTTGAGGAAAAAAAAAAAAAATTGCTTATTCAGGATGGTAATTCAAATAAAAGTACGACTTTTTTTTCAGTTTTATGTCTCAAAGTATGGGTTGGTTTAGGATTTAGGTTTAGGCAAAGAAAGCAGGGGCTATCTGCCTAATGGGAGGAATGCCTCCGTGGAGAACTTTCTTAGCGAAACTTGCTCGTATACACGTTACACAAGAGAAAAACAACAAAAACGCGCATGCAGCCAGCCCATCCGCCGGGATTCGAATCCGGACTGAAGTACTAATGTTTAGCGACTTTAACGTTTGGCTGCTGGTGAGTGGGGAAAAACGATAGAGATCCCACGTTTTTTCCCAGAGCGAATGTGGGATGTGCTCTTTGCTTATGTTTAGCATGGCACGTGTGAGCAAAATTTTTTTAGTTAATTGAAGCATTCTGTTACTTGAAACTTGTTTACTTACTACCACTTCTTTGCAGAGACATTAGGTAATTTCGAAGCAGGAGACGTGAAAAATGAGCAATGCCCTCGCTGGGACTCGAAGCACGGACCTCTCGAATACGCAGCGAGTGTGCTGACCGCTATACCACGAAGACATGCTAAGAAGGCAGCATAAATACCTTATATCTTAACATAATTTTCAGAGAAAAGCAGTTATGGCAATTGTGTTATTCTCCCTTCAAATATTAGAGAATAAACGAATGACGCGGAACGAGTCATACTGTTACTGATTCAGAACATAAAAACCAATTTTTATTGGCAGTTTGAGTGATCTTTCTTAGAGACTCATAACTAGAAAGATAGTGGGATCATTTTACTTTCTTTTAAAACACAGAGTGGCAACAATAACCTGTGGAAAAACCAGTACAATAAATCATTCATTTCTTCCTACATTTTAATGTAATTTTTCGGCCGCTTAAAGGCTACTCACCAGATGGTGCTACAATTGCTATTCGGTTCGTTTAACAGTGCATTGAATCCGTAAGATATGAGTAATAGGTTTTTCGCACCAACGCGAAGAATATACTGGAATCCATTTTTTTCGGGTAACTGACATCAAGTGGTATAAGTCTGTTTTCTTTCTTTTCATGAAAAAGTTTAAACTGTTTACCACCTTCTGTAGTACTTAACTGGAAAACGTTTTTTGACCCCGAATGAAGAGAAATTTCTCGTTTTTCTATTCCTCTCTTAATACTAGAGGGATAAAGTTCTTCCTCTATGAAATCCTATAACATGTAAAGAAAAAAAATCTGATGTGTACACCACATGACTTCCTAGCACGGAATATTAAATTATACGCATTTTTTCTTGCATTTCATTTAAACTTATTAGATTGAATTAAATCTACTTCGTCGATAGCGCATAAACCACAATAGAATAACGGCACTCTTTAAAATTCTGTATTTGTTTACCATAGCGACACTCTGGCGCTACGTTCACTTAACAGCGTTACATCTCATTCATTTTATAACTCAGACTACACAAAAATTATGTATATCATCTGAAGAATTATCTAATAGTTGCCGCATGTTCTATTCAAATACTATAATAAATCTAAACGATGTATAAAAGAAAAAAAGAAAGAAACTGTTTTTAATAGACGATTCAGTATTTCTCCTTCAATTAATTCAGTTCATTCAAATTCTCATAAAAACATCCATATTAAAAATTACGAAGTAAATCTTAAACACTTATTCCCTCGAATAAATTCCAGAATGAATTAAGCATGATTTAATTCGCAATATTAAAAGAAAGGGTTATCTTTGTTGTTGCGAAGCTTAGTTTCTGTAGATTGCCAACAAATCCACTATTCTGCTAAGTTTCAAATGTAAACAAATATGCCTGCTATAGCAATAATAATTAGTATATATACATATATTTATATACTTTTGGTGCGGCCGGTTGCAACTAAAATAGGAGGTGCACATCTACATGTTATAGCAGTCATATATACAAAATTTCAACGTTCTGGGGCTACTCGTTTTTGAGTTGTGCGAGATACATGCGTACGTATGGACGGACGGACGGACGCACAGACGCCACGAAAAATTCTCTTCAGAATCCATTATAAATCACTTTTATAACTTTTTTTTTTTTTGGAAAAGAGTCCTTTATTCTGTCCTTACGTACAGATGTCACCCAAAAACAGCCTTAAATTGCATTCGATAGCGGTCAAAATGGATATTTTCGTTGAAATATGATACCCGAAATTTTTCGCGATTATAATGCTTCCTTTTTACTTCTTACAGGGAAGTAAAAATGCCAGATATTTATTATTAAATTCCAGCTTACATCTTGGAAGTATGATAAAAGTAGAATAAAATTCAGAGTTCATTCAATAATCCTAATCGAATTCTTTTCCGTAAAGATAAATATTTACAAGCATGTACAGAATTAAGCAGAATTCGGAACTTCAGACATATTGCCTTTTTTTTTTTTTTTTTTTTTTTTTAAATGAAGAGCAAACGATTGTCAGAATGAAGACAAATTTTTACCCTAAAGGGGCGGTAGCGCAGAAGTGTTGTTATTCCCAATACGACATTTTGTGGCGTTTCACTATTAACAGCGAAACACTTTTTAAATTGTTGCCACCAAATGTTATCGCCCTGTATTATGTTTAAACAAATTGAATCATGAAGAATCTGCATGAATATGTGTATGTTTCTCGCACTGTGAAAAAACGACGGTACGTAGAGCCATCACATTTTGAATAAGTAATCCTCCTCCCGAACATGGTCACCTGGAAGCCCGAGTTTGGAATTGTTTTATTATCTAGTTCACATTTTGTAAAACTTTAACCAATTTGTGATTAACAAGCTCAACGATTTCAAAATGAGCAATGTGCAGAAATAGTATTCTGTACAGCACTGTACAGAAAATTCATTTTTTTTTCCTCCAGCGCGCGAGACTGTCTATCGGAATTTTTAAAGATACGCCGTTTTTAAATATTTTGTGACATTGCTTTTGATTTGAATTTTATGTGGTTTAAATCCGAAGAACATGATATTTAATAAATAAATGTAACACGCAAAACGTTCAAAAACGCCTCTTTGGGCGTAATATAAAATCTGAAAGTCCTCAGACTTTTTTATTAATTTATTTTTTAAATAATGAATACAAAATTTTCCTAAACAGAAGTATATGAACCGAAAGAACGTGTAAAAATTCAGATTTTCTAATTTTGATATTATTGATATCTTTAATTCTAGAAATGCCAAAAGATGAATATTCCTCGCATTTAAATATTATAGAATTAATAGATATATTACAGAATAGAATAGATTTATTATAGAATTATATTTAATAATAGATATATTATAGAATAAACGCGTAGTTGTGTACCTTCTTTTTCCTTTGGAATCGGCTGTACAAAAAAAGTATATATATATATATAGCAATAATTCATAATAATTCATAATAAGAAAGCTTTCCGTGTACCATCTCCAAGGAATAGAAATTCAGTTTAAAACCAGAATTATTATAAGAAAAAAAATATATATAATATATATAATTAATTCCACAATATTTTGGAGTACTCTTATTTTAAAAACTATATTAAATAAAAAAAGTCTTAAAAAGTTTGGGTTTTTGCGATATACAGTGATCTCCAGTATCATTAACGAGTTCTTCGCTGATGTCTACTCAATCCTTTTTTATATTTCTTGAGAGCTAAGTCATGCCACGAGAGCCCACAAAGTATGTTTCCAACCATTTGAGAATAGATAACAGAGCAGCCTATTATATAAAATTCTATATTAAATAAAAAAAGTCTTAAAAAGTTTGGGTTTTTGCGATATACAGTGATCTCCAGTATCATTAACGAGTTCTTCGCTGATGTCTACTCAATCCTTTTTTATATTTCTTGAGAGCTAAGTCATGCCACGAGAGCCCACAAAGTATGTTTCCAACCATTTGAGAATAGATAACAGAGCAGCCTATTATATAAAATTCATATACAGGGTGTTTATAAAGTCCCGAACCCATTTTGATGTTTAACAACTCATAAAATAATGAAGATATGAACAAACTTATGGCATTTATTGATGGAATAACTTATATATTTTCCTTTTCAGCTTTGAATACTTTTACTCTTGTAAATATCGTCTGCGCATGTGGTTAATTTCAGATAGTTTCATTTTCTAGTCTAAATATCTGTACTTTTCTAAATATCGTCTGCTTATTAATTGCATTTTTCTCTCTTTTGTTTTTGGCAATTATTGCCTATTATTATAGGCCTAGGAGGATGGCCTTTGCAACAGATATGCTAAGGAGAATAGAAAATGATGCTGAATTTCTGAATATTAATTGCATTTTTCTCTTCTTTGTTTTTGGCAATTATTGCCTATTATTATAGGCCTAGGAGGATGGCCTTTGCAACAGATATGCTAAGGAGAATAGAAAATGATGCTGAATTTCTGAAGCGCATAATGTTCTCCGACGAAGCATCCTTTCATCTTTCTGGCATTGTTAATCGCAATAATGTGCGCATATGGGGATCTGAAAAACCCCATGAATACCGTGAGGCACAAAGGAATTCCCCAAAGGTTAATGTGTGGTTTGGGCTAATGCACGACCGAGTCATTGGGTCTTTCTTTTTTACAGAAAGACGGTCTCATCAGTCGTATACTTAGACATGTTGGAAAACTTCGTATTTCCACAACTAGAAGAGCTTCATCCACATGTCTTTTTGCAACAAGATGGTGCACCACCTCATTGGGGTACCATCGTTCGTAGTTCTTTGAATGACCATTTTACAGGAAGATAGATTGGGCGAAGATGTCCAATTCCTTGGCCACCCAGATCACCTGACATAACGCCGCTGGACTTTTTCCTTTAGGAATTTGTAAAGGACAACGTTTACAGGAGGAGAGTGTCGAACATTGATGACCTAAAAGCCAGAATTACAACCGCAATAGCCTCTGTAGATGCCGACATGCTTGCCGGTACCTGGCGTGAAATTGATTATCGACTTGATATTCTCCGTGCGACGAAGGGGCCACACGTGGAAGTTCATTGACAAGTGTCATGAAACTTTTTGAGTCTATCTAACCATTTATGTTATTAATTTTAATCTATCTTTATTATTTAATGAGTTATTAAACATCAAAATGGGTTCGGGACTTTATAAACACACTGTATTAATGTATAAGATAAAATTCTAACTCGGAATTTATTTTAGCCCTCTAAACTTCCTTTTTAATCTGGTTATTTTCTCTTTCCATCCTAAAAAAATATCAGTGTGTACTTACAGTAAATTCTTCTGAATTGGGTCATTCCCTAAATCAATCCTTGTCGACGCTAAAGAAGTAAATCTTATACAACGAAGTAAAAGCGAAGGTAAAATCTTGTATTCAATTAGAATTAAATCAAAAGATTAACTAAATTAATAGCAAAAAGAGATAATGTTTTCCTCTGTTAGAGATTAACTAAATTCACTTTTTTTTATTTAATGTCAATATTATAATCTTAACTTATTTCATGATTGCCTTTGGACAGCTGTCTTCATCAGTTGCTATAATGTTGTCAATATGTAAAATTGTAAATGCAATTATGGAATGCTGAACGCGCGTCAAGCTAAGAATAAATAATGTTCAACCATTTATGATTGCATCTTCCCTATAATTATTCAGCCATCATCATCCTTTACAACAGGCTCAAAACAACATATATTTTCACATGTATTTTTAGTACATAGATTATGTATATAAGCGATTGAAATTTAAATGTTGTTACTGTCTACTATCACCTACCATTCTTGTACCAAATGACGTATAGGATAGAAAAGAGAATGTTTGTAACAGAGATAAATAATATTTGGTACGCAGAAAATCTTTTGTTAATTAGATTAATTTTGTAGATGTTAATTAATCTTATTGCTATTAACAATATAAAAGTATTATAACAACATCCATACTGTTTTTAATTTACACACTTTATCATACTGATAAGCTATGTGTTGTTATAATTTAATTACGTATTATGAGTTGGAATATGGAACATATGTTCAATTTCGAAATACTGAGTATAAAATAAATATTCGAAAATGTATGCTTAGCTCTGTTATCAATTAAACCGAACCCTTTAAAAATTATCTTCTTTGGAAGAAAAGCTTCCATGAAAGATTTTTTTGGGGAGCCTATCTGATATTTTTTTTACAAATTGGGAAAACTGTAGGAAGCCAAGTAATCAGGTTTTTCTCTTCCACACTATAGGGTTAGTTGAGTTGAGTGTCCTTGACAACTAGACATTCGGAGAAGAGTGTAGCTACTCTTCGCTGGTCTTTCTGAAAATTACAAGAATAAAGTCCAGAGAAGGATTAAATTACTCTTTTTTTTTAAACCTGAGAATATCCACAGTTGGCCCCTCTCGGGCTTACAGGAAAGCGTCCACTTGGGCTTTAACTTAAGACAGAAAATAGGAAACTAAAATAACTCTAACTAAATGAGCCCAAGCTGTACAGAAATAACTAACCGAGTTGGCCCTTATTCAAACCTTACCAGCGAATACTAACAGGCACGTACAATATGGCCGAATGTAGTAAGATTGCTTTTAAAACAACGACATGGCAGTTATCTTCTCTTATTGGGACCAGAAAGCAGAACACGCTCTACTGAGAACTTCTGAATTCTTCTATGGAAGTGACTGAAACTTCCCATTAAATACTAGTTCCTCTTCAAATACATAAAGAGCGATACTGAAAACTCATTCTGACAGGGAAGGGAAAGGGGATCAAAATTAAAAATAACTATTAGGAGATTAAAATAAACTCCTACAGCACAATCAAGCCTAAGACGAAATTAAGAATGTTGGAGCGCTTAACATTCAAAATACCTATATTAGAACAATGTTCTATAGAAATCTAATACATATCCTAAGTCGCGCATTCGAGACATGAAAAATGCAATTTGAATTTCGTCAATCGGCCCATTAGAACGGGAGATATAGAACGGTCCCCCCTTTTTTTGCGCAATGTCTTTATATATATATATACGTACGTGTAATTACGTATATATGTACTTATGTATATATACATTTGTATATATAGATATATATGCATACACGCACATACATGCACTATATACATTTCTGAAACCGGTCCCGATAACAGATGAGTGCCGTATCTTCGAGTTCTCATTATACTTTGAAGTTCATGTTCCTCGTCACGTTTATCAAGATATCGAATTAATCTTCTGCATGTTTTAGGAGTTACTTACTACTCTAGTAGAAGCACACAGAACTGTTGCTCAGAGGATTATTTTGCATATATAATATGTATTTACTTATCTGACTGCAATTCGTGCAAGGATTGCAAATATAAAATTAATTTGTTCGATGCTACGTCTCGAATGAAAGGGATATTTTGCGTTTGAGAAAAAGGATTAAAAACCGCATGTAGTACAACTAAACTTCATAAATTCGCCTTCATGATCATTTTCTCATGACGTTCAATTAAAAACGCAGCCATTTAAATAAAAGATGCGGTTCTACAAATATGTCAACATAATTACGTCCAAGCAACTCTTAAAATCGGCTGAATATTGATTCATTTAATATTGTGCAAAATTAAAATAAATTTACATTATTTTTTGAAGGAATCTGCGATCCTTATGATGTTTTTCCTACCATAGTAAAAGCAAAACAAATTGTTTACATGCACAGTCGTGTCTGTTAACCGAAATCGCTTGAGAGGAAAGTTTGAGAGGACTGATATTCGCGATATTTCCGGTGAAAATTTGGAAGAAAGATTGGAAGCAAATCTGCAAAATACCCTTTAACGAAATTTTGCGAAATTTCCCAATCCCGTTTATTTCATCGCTTAATATTACTTCTTGAATCCTTAAAACTTCTCGTAATCACCATTTTTGCAATCCTCTATTTTATCTTGTCTCCATCTCTCCTCGTTTCTTTAATTTAGTGTACGAACGGAGAGTAAGCCAAAAGCAAAATAGTTATGATTTTGTTTAAGACAGGTTAACAGTTAGGTGTTATCTAAAAGAAAGTGAAAACAAATAGCGATAATTGCTGTTTATAATGTGGAAAATAGGCAGTCAGACTTAAAGTTTCAGAATCACATATTTCCATATTCGTTTAACAGAAAGACATAATTTAATGTCAAAATAAATTACTTAAGTCTTGATAAATTTCTGTTTAGTTAAAATAGGTGATATAAAATTCAAGAACAAATACGTCACTTGAAACAGCCATGTGTTTTTTATGTGAAAATAGAGTATTGAAGCTGATCAGTTATCCGAACTCCGCTTCGTTTTAGACAGTTCGAAAAACTGATTCCTTACTGCAGTTCATGGAAGAATTTTACAAAGGGTTTTACTTGTTCACTTTATATGAAATGAGATTTTATTAGCTAAACCGTAATAAAATAGAAAGGAGTTATGCCCCTAAAAATGTCTTAAAGGCTTCAAAAGTCTCTGTACGTTGCAATGCGATAATTTGTAGAAATTTTTGTTGTTTTGAGAATGTTGATTTTATTTATAACATAAAATAACAAAAATCTTTAAATGGAGATTCGGGGAAAGCTAGTATGGTTTTATTTTATGCTTTAAATGTAGAAAACAAATTACTATTAGACATCAAATGCTCATGTATAAAAATATGCTTATGGGAAAATAATTCAAATGCATGTGGTTGACAAAACAGTTAACAGATGGCGCCATATAATAATCCGATCACTCAGAAATACGTAAACAAGGTGTATCTACAATGCATACTGATTTAAATAATAAAAATGACCGAACTATGAAATCTGTCTGATCTATCTATAATTTTAATTTAAAGTCTCAGTGCATATCGTGAGAAAAAATCGCCATCATAGGTCATTAAAGTCAAATAAAAGACATTAGTTATTGTTGATCATTTGTCTTGCTATGTTTTTATACAGAATTATTTTTAAGGCATCGTAGGTGTTTATTTTATTTGAACTGTTCATTTATATTTAAAAATATTACATATAACTCTTAAGAAGAGATTTTTTCCTTTGAAGTAGTATGCACTTTAAAGTCAAAGTATAATTCCAGTTTTAAAATTAAGTGAAAATATTAGTTTTCTTTTTTTTTAATTTTCTTCAGAGGTATCAAACTGCATTTTATTTGGAACTAATGCATGTATCAAATTAACATTCATCATTATTTATAATACTTTAATACACATAGTTATTTCGCATATGTGTTTTGATTCTATACAGGGTAATCCTAAAATATCTGTCACAAATGTAAAGATAAATAGAGGGACCGAAATTTTGTAAAGTATTGTGCATACGGCAATATGGGTACTCTTCTGTTATCAGGACACGGAAATGTATGTATGTAAGCATGTATGCATGGATGTATGCATATATACTACTGGGTCTATTGAGGAAATTCAACTTGCGTTTTTATGTCTCGAAAGCGCGACTTAGGATGTATATTAGATTTATATATAGCATTGTTCTAATATAGGTATTCTGACACAAAATCGGGCTTTTTCTGAAATGGCATGCTAATGTTTTTCCATATTTCGATTCTACTACTCAAAGTAGACAAAACTGCCTAGTTTTGCAAAAATCGCCCTAGTAGTTATTTAAAAATTAGATATCAAAATTTTAGCTCCTCAATGTTAATTGAATTAAGTATATATTTATTAATCTATTCTTTTTTTTTATTACTGACACAAAATCGGGCTTTTTCTGAAATGGCATGCTAATGTTTTTCCATATTTCGATTCTACTACTCAAAGTAGACAAAACTGCCTAGTTTTGCAAAAATCGCCCTAGTAGTTATTTAAAAATTAGATATCAAAATTTTAGCTCCTCAATGTTAATTGAATTAAGTATATATTTATTAATCTATTCTTTTTTTTTATTAAACTTATTTGATTCTTCCTTTCACATTTCAAAATTTAGGTTCATTCTAAATAAAATTC
>KK112308.1:629322-653939 GCA_000611955.2 Stegodyphus mimosarum
AAATTTTCGAAAAAAAAATTTGAATTATACTCTATAAAACTTTTACCATCATCTTAAAGTAGATGCATTTCTAGGCACACTTGCAAAAAATTAGAGTTTTTATTCAAAAATTTCTGAAGATATACGTGAATTTATGCATTGGAGCGTTTTGAAATTTGGCATATTTGTTGAAAGCGATAAAACTTCAAAATGTGGTTTAGGCACTTTGTTAAAAGTATTTGAAAGTATGAACGATGACTTTTTTTCCCGCTTGTCTGCAATGAAAAAAGAAAAGGAAAAAGGGAGAGGAAAATAATTTACCATATATTAAGAAGTTTGCCAAGTGAATTATTCTTGGCGCAGACTGAAACAAAATTGCGCCAAGATAAATTTTTGAATTTTTCCGTAAATTTCTCACCAAATTTTACAAAAGGCAGAATATGAGTCGTAGAATCGAAACATGGAAAAAAATGGTATGTCATTTCAGAAAAAGTCCGATTTTGTGTCAGAATACCTATATTAGAACAATGCTATGTATAAATCTAATATATATCCTAAGTCGCGCTTTTAAGATATGAAAAACGAATTTGAATTTCGTCAGTTGGCCCAGTAGAACGGGAGATATAGAACTGTCCCCCCCCTTTTCTTTGCGCAATGTAGGTATAAGTGTATATATGTATATAGACATGCACTATATATCCACAAACATATATACACACGTGCATGCGTGCATACATTTCTAAAGCTAGTCCCGATAACAGAACATATAACAGTCTCGATAACGAAATATTCAAGTACTGGTGCATGAAGAAGGTATGGAAAGTACAGGTGAATAAAAAAACAGGTAAACTTAAAAGAAATAAGCAGTTTAACTATTTAGTTTTTTATCATACGGGCTTAAAAATGTGACCACGCATAATAAGGCAAGATTCACTCACATGCAGCTACTGGTTAATGAGCTCGAACGTTTCGGCAACTCTCTATTCGGGCATCGTTCTGTGTTCATACTAGCTGCTCCGTTTCTCTCTGCAGCTCCATAGATAAAGTAGTGCACATCAGCGAGCTCCACTTTTGAGTAGCATACACATTAGCTCAAAACTTCTCCAGCTAATCGCTTTCACCTGATAATCTCAACAGAGCTGTCTAGCATTTCAGCCTGCCATTTTGGAATAAACACTTATAACCGTCTCAAACGTAACCCTGCCTGGCATTCTGCCAAAGCGTATGGACTCTTCCAAAAGGGGCGTTATTGCCTGCTGCGACGTGAAAGGTCACGTGAACGTCTTCTCTTTTCCGGAAAGACAGAATGTCTTTCCACCTTATTTTGAGAACAGTTGGGTCCGAATAGCGCATGCGTGTTTGCGCTCATGGTCGCGGATGAGGCGGTCGAATTATACTAGTGATGGCCAAACTGCCGCTCGCGAGCTACTTGCGATTCTTTGCCATCTGAAATGCGACTTGTTTTGAATAAATATAGTTTAATTTTTTAATACAAATGGAATTTGAAATAGAAATCATGCAGCGCCCCGTTTCTTTATTAATCGCCAATTTAATTTCTGATATTATCTTATGTAAAAATTAGATAGATTAAAAACTACCCACTGCTGGCTTGTCATCAGAGCAAAAAATGTATAAAATTGCAAATAATTCCACTTCTGGTCATTACTGTTCCGGTTATGTAACTTTTGAACAGGTAAGGGTCATCGGAATGCACTGTTACGAAGTTAATCTAAAACTCAATGCTAATATATTTATTTAATTATTCTCCCTAATATTTTTTCTCTCAAGTTACTTTTATAGCAGACAGTATTTGCTTACATTCCTGTGTGATCCCATTGCTCACAACGGTTGCGATACACCTGGAAGATTTGTCTTCGTTGTAGGGTACTACTTTTATTCAGTCCTTGAATGCCGTGAGTAGCTGCTGAAGAAACCTCTTTCGCCTTGCAATCCATATAGAGCTCTTTTAATCTGTGGAAGAATTTTATGAGGATTTTATTTTTGGTGAAGTGAGCCTCTTACTTGGTTAGGAGACTTGTCTCAATTTTCTGCGGAACTCATTCAAAATTAATTTCCTATCCCGCAATCATTCCCTATAATATGCTTAATGAACACTTTTCCCCACATGAAATTCTATCTTTCGTAATAATTTCTTCATAATTCTAGGCAGAGATCATAATTTATTTCACCAATGGTTGAGCAAGCTGAAATATTTGGAGTTGTGGGACGATTTTTGACAACGATTTCAATTTTAGTTAAAAATGTTTAGTTCCCATTTTATCAAATATTGTTATTCCAGATAGAGATCTTTCACCTAAACCATGAAATCATCATATCAATAACGTCGCTTCAAGCCAATGAGGGATCAACAGAATTTCCAGAGATAGTTTCGAGAATTTTCAGTGATGCGCAGTATACTTATTACTAAAAAAATCTGGCAGATTCCATTGGATAACACGCTGAAATACTGTATCAATCAGGGCCGTCATTAGATATACTGATTACTCAAACAGCGCTGAAATTGCGATCATATTCTTTTCTGGTGAATTCTATACTGGGCATCCGTAAAAGTAGTTATTCCAAAGTTTTCGGAGAAAATGCTTAACGATTTCTTAAGCTAGGATCCAAAGATTCGAATAATCTCAGTATGCTGGTATTTATGTTAATTATGTGGAGAAGTAAAAGTATCTTTTAAAGCAAAAGGCTAAGCAAGTTAATAGCTTATTTTCAAATAAATATTGTTGCGTGCGCACGGGTTCGTAATGGATTGAATACACAAGTCATTAAAAAGTTAATAAAATTTATTCTTTTCACAAGAAATAAAACAAAATGCTGAAATATTTCCTCAGAGGTATTCGTACAATAATACAATATCTTAAACGTTAAACAGAACTCAATTCAAAACAGAGAAGCTAATTCGATCTTACAGCGAATTAGCTACAATCAATAACAGCACTAAGTAAACAACTACAGTTCGCATAGCAACAGCAACTGAGCTGAGATGTTTTAATCTGTCTTTTATAAGCTTTTTAATCATTCACGAGAATATTCTGGTAAAATCTATTTTCTAGATTTTTCTGGATAGCAAAAGGAATTACGAGATATCTATTTATTAAATGTAAAATGCGCGCGCTCTTGTATTTTTACTTTTCCAGCTCAGCTGTCTTTTACAATTCGTCACGCGCTGCGTTGCACGGAAAAATAAAACAATTTTAATTACAAGTCAATGAAAATAGCTAAATAAATACAAAATCCGTAACAATATTAATTAAAAACACTGAACACACTATTTTCTCACTCATTTTTCCGAGTGGCAATAGTCTCGGAAGTCTTTGGAGGTAAAAATGCTTTATTTCGAAAAGTGTTGCCACTGCTCTCTTTTAAATTGTATAGTTTGTTAATCAAAAACTGTACATTTTACTCAATATTATATAGAAATAGTGTTGCCAAACATTAAATATGTTATTATTAAAAAATGTCATATTCTGACGTTGGAGAAGACACGCGATTGCATGTGACGTCATTGCATGTCGAAAATTTTTCGTCAATGTCAGCATTTTAAATAAATAGCTGCTGTTGGCACCTTTTTTGTTTCAGGCTAGAATAATTGACACGGTATATTATTGAGACGTTAATTCTTTTATTGATATTGAGAAAAGTTGTTGTATTACATTAAATTTAAATCATGACGTCATACGTATACGTATGAACCTGAAGTGACAGAAGTTTTTGTTTCCTAGTTCGGCAACAAAAAAATGATTTACAATTGGTTGTTGTTTGGAAAGAATAAAATGATTTCATTCATACTGGAATGTTTTCTGCATTTTCTTTTCAGGTGTACGTAGAACTTATAAATTTTGCTTTGGCCGTGGCCTGCTAGTACTACTGAAAATCTGCTTATTTTGAACCCGAACATTTAGCAGATATATTATAATGTCCCTGTACACTTTTTCAATAAATTTTCTTTTTTAACGCAGCTTCTTCAGCCAAGAAGTATTCTCAAAGGAATATGCACATCAGGTGAGCAACTTTAGTCTAATATTGTGCAGCTTATTCTTTTGTCTGTTATGTGAAAGAAAATCATAGCAAAGAATAAAATTTTTTTGCATGGAATGTTAAATTGGTTCGGGGGGGAATATTGCTGATTGTCTATTTTAGTAAAAAATTATATCACTTAAATTTCTACAGAGAATTAAAAAAAATTGTAAATTTTTGATTAAATCTACAGCATTCTAAATGTAGCTTTACCATCCTTTAGTTTATTGCTCTGTTGAAAATATTTCATCATTTTCTAAGACTTTGCAACCTATACTTAATTAAAATACTGACTTGAAATTAAAGTACTGACTTGATTTATATTTTACGTATGCTTCTTACGAACTCATGCATGCTTATTTAGATATAAATTCTTATCTCATTTACGTTTGCCAGACAATTTGAATTTATTTCTAATTGTGAAATTCGTAAATATAATTATTATATTATTGTTACAATTATTTTTTTCTCTGTATCTCAGCTGCTGTTTACATTTAGATAGCCCTAATTAGTGTCCTAATTATCTCATCAAATGCAAATTATTTGCATAGAGTATCTTCTAAAACAACAGTCTTTCTAAAAATTTAAAAATAAGAGAAGTGATTAAAATGCTCGTGAAATGGAGCATAAGAAAAAATGCTAGACGATCCAAATATTTTTTAATTTTTAAATATGTTTCCCTCCCATGCTAATTCCTACCTTCTAGCACTTCTGTAGTGAACTTAATCCTTGAGGGTGGGAGTAAAATTCTTTCTTCTATTCTAAATTCTAAAAATTAATCATCGAAGCCTTTCATGATATTATGACCACATTTTATAATGTTTCTAAACAGGAAAAGCCAATCAGCATTTAGTATCCTGTAGCAATAATAATACCCTAAAATTATTGTTCCACACTGAAATTAATCATTTATCAAAAGTTCTTTGGTATCCCAGAAAACACTGTGCATAATTTTGGATAATGATACTGACAGAACAAATTTTGCATTTATAAGAGCAAGCTATTTTCTACGTTATGCTCTTCTGTTGACCATCGAGATTGATATGGTGTACCTAGTTCCATCGATGTGCACATAATCCATATAAAAATTTTCTGGATACCGCTGCTGAAACGTTATCAGAGGTGATTCTGAAATCCCCAAATTACCATACCTGTGCTCTGTTAACAATACTGTTACGTAATTGAGTTAAGGTTATATATTTCTTATTCTAAACTACAAATTAAATTCCCGTAGTTTTCGATACATGCCTAATGTCACTTGCCTATTTCATATTACAATTTTCCCCACTTTTGGCTATCATTTTCTATTAATATAGATGGACAAGAAAATCAGGTCTCCCTTTTGCCAGAAATATTTTCTGTGATACAATTCTGCTTTCTACATAACAACTATGGAATAAGCTGGGACGCTATCGCCTAATGTTTGTCACAACCCCACATGAATGTCTTTCATTATAAATATTTTATTACAGCTCGAATTTTAGTTTCATGCATAATTAGAATCTGACAGACATGATTCAGGCTCTGGCTATTTTAAAAAACAAAAAATTAAGTTATCAATATTAAAATGCTCATTAAGTCTCATACAGAGTAACATGACATTCTATAAGAGTTCTGTTTAAATACTTTTACTCAATTACCTTCCTTTTACTCAATTTTCTAGGAACTTTTGGGTCATTTCTAGTCACAGTTTTCACGAAACAAATTTTCTTCATTTCTCTTTATCCTTATTTCTTTCATTTCTAGAACGGTTTGTAAATATTAAGGAGAATACAGGTTTCAGCTGCAATAGTACGTCAAATTAGCCCTAAGCATCATCGTCGGAATTTAAAATTCATAAAAGTGAGAAGTACTGACCTTGAAAGAAAAGGCTGTTTATCCAAAAATGGATTTACGTGTAACGTGAAACGAGCCTGTTGCCCTTAAAAAGTCCTCACGAAGGCATTCCTACCCTTAGGTAGATACCGTGCTTTGCCATAATCGTATTAACTCACTGATCAAAACTGGATTCCAAGAGCAGCAGAACAGATGACCGTAACTTTTATGTCACAAGCGGGAGGCAAAAAAATGCCTGAAGATGTGCATCATTTATTAAGCAAAAAGCTATCGAAGGTCTCTTGAGCCATGAAGGTTCATTCTTCTTCTAGCGACTATCATTACTGCTAAACCATTGGTGACTGCCGGCGACGTGCATTTAGATGTCTCCTAAGAACATGTGTTTCGTTACATGTGTTTCGATTGAATTTAAAACTAGAAATTGTGATGGCCAATCTATGTGGAGAATGTCTTCATTCTGCAGTAGCTTAGCGATAGCCCTGCATAGTGAGGTGTAACTTTATCGTTCACGAAGAGGAATTCGGAGTTCACAGCATCTTCGAAAAGAATTATCTGAAGAAGGAGAATCTGGAAACACTAATGATCATCACAGACTGGATCTCCGTACAAGATTTGGAGTTATGTACACTGCGCAAAAAAAAAAAAAAAAAACCACTCAAATCATGCCTAGATAATAAATTTTGTAATTTTTGATGAGAAATCTGTGGAGAAATTTAAAAATTTATCTTAGCGCATTTTTTAGTCTCTGCCAAGAATAATTCACTTGGCAAACTTCTTAATTTTTAGCAACGTATTTTCCTTCCTTTTTTTCCTTTGTATACGGACGGAAACAAAAAGCATCGTTCACACTTTCAAATACTTTTAACAGAGTTGGTAACCTACATTTGACGTTATTATCGCTTACAATAAATAAGCCAAAATATAAATTCAAGTATATCTTAGCACATTTAGAATTAAAATTCTAATTTTTGGAAGGTATGCTTAGAAATACACCTATCTACTTTAAGATAATGGTAAAAATTTTACAGGTTACATAATACAAAATGTTTTTTGAAAATTTATAAAAATGATTTAAAAATACAAATTTTAAACAGAAATCCTAAAAAATGGATAAATTTACTTGGAATGAAACTAAATTTCGAAATGTGAAAGTAAGAATCAAATAACTTTAATAAAAAAGAGATATAAATAAATATATATCAAATTCAATTAACATAGAGGATCTAAAATTTTGAGAGCTAATGTTTTAAAAAGTACCAGTGCGATTTTTACAAAACTTGGCAGTTTAGCATAATTTGAGTCGTAGAATCTAAATGTAGAAAAAAATTGGCATGTCATTTCAGAAAAAGTCCGATTTTGTGTCAGAATACCTATATTAGAACAATGCTATATATAAATCTAATACACTGACTTCCAAAGGTTAAGCGCAAAGATGTAAAAAAATCAACAAATACTGCTTTAATTGACATAAAATTCGGCAGGAAAGTAGCATATATATTTAAATATGCAAAAACGAAATCAATAATCATATACAGAAATGAAAACAATATTAAATTTTTGTAAGTTATTAGATAATGACATACTGGAGACTTAAACAGGATTATGTATAAAGTGAAAATAAACAGCATAAAATGAAAAAAAAAGGACATTAATAGGGTATGTGATCCCCCCTCATCTGTATACAAAGTTTATACCTTGTGACCATGCTTTCAATTAAGTGGTCAACCACCGCAAATTTAAGACATCACCATTCTTCTTGTAGAGTAGTTTCCAGCTCAATAAGAGAGGCTGGAGGTGGGAAACATGAAGATACAGCATGGCCGAGAGCATTCCAAAGATTTTCAATGGGATTAAGGTCGGGCGAATATGCTGGCCACGCCATACGTGCAATCACTTCCCTCTCCACGTAGTCATCGACGATGTCAGCTCTATGGGGACGTGCGTTATCGTCCATTAAAACAAAAGTAGGGCCAACTGCTGCAGCGTACAATCTCACAATGGGTTCTAGGACTTCATCTTGATACCGGACAGCCGTCAAAGAACCCCGTTTAAAGATGTGCAGGTCGGTGCAGTATCCTAATAAAATCCCTGCCCACACCATAATGCTTCCGCCTCGGAATGCGTGATGTTCGGTGATGTTTTGGGACTGATTGCGTGTTCGTTGTTCACGCCATATCCTTATATGCTTGTCATCTGGCTTCAGAGCAAATCTTGACTCATCAGTAAACGTGACATTTCCCCAGTTAAACCCATTTCAATTGACATGTTCCCGGCACAACCGTAATCGTGCCCCTATTGATTGGACGGATGGAGGAACACAAACTCGAGGTACCCAGACGTACAGTCCGCTCATGTGTAATCTTCGGCATAAAGTAGCTGCAGATATCGCTTTACCAATGGACATGTAACCATAGATGTCTCACGTGTGGAGGTCGCTCTGCGATTCCGCTTGGCTACAATAGCAATATATCGATCTTCCGCAGGGGTTGTAACCCTTGGACGACCGGCTACGGGCCTTCGGACAACTATCTGCGTGGTTTGGAATTGTTTCCATAAACGTGAAATTACAGAATCATGAACGCCGAAGAAAAGAGCAACATCTGTGATCGACTGTCCTGCTTCAATGCGCCCAGAATCCCGCCAGCGCTCAGAATCTTCGATTCGTCTTCTGGAAGTCATAGAAACACGTATGTCTTGAAAACAAATTGTACGAAAGTTTTAAACACCTTCTATCAACACTTACCATCAATTTCTGTAACCCTTCATAAAGCTGGCTTCTTATAAGACTGCCTTTTTTGCATATTTCTTGACATGAAAGAGCAATTGGCTGTTACCTAACATATTTCCATACTTCCATCTACCTCTACAGCGAATTGCATCTTCTTCAATTCTGACTGGCTTCCGGAAACTAGCATTTTCCTCTCCGTGCTTAACTTTTGGAAGTGAGTGTACATAGCCTGTGTCGTGCTTTCGAGACATGAAAAACTCAAGTTGAATTTTATCAATAGGCCCAGTAGAACGGAAGATATAGAACTGTTCCTTGCGTATTGTCGGCCAAGCATTATTCCTTCCTAAACAAGAGCTCTGTTAACTCCAAAACTTAACTTTTGACGATTTTGGAAAGGTGACTTTTTCAAATGGTTGAGTTACATAATGATGATTAGAATGATCTTTAATTTTTTGCGGATTTTTGAAGAGTTCAGATTAAAATGGCATCCTCGGAAATAAAATGTATGTTTGAAAGATATTTAAATTTTAGATAAACTTTATTTTTTAAAAATATTAAGGCACAGTAATTTTAAATGCAAATATCATATCCAATCGTATGCTATTTACACACACACACACATACGCGAAAAGAAAAAAAAAACAAAAAATTAATCAGGGAGTTTATTTTACATTCTTGTTATAGCATATATGAATCTGACATATTTAGTTGTCTTTAATCCCATAAAGTAGAAACTTCTTGGATTCTGAAATATAGGAACAATGACGATAGAACATGATGTAACATGATGAAATGATAAATATCGATAGTGTGGTGTGGCGTGAAATTTTTGGAAAGATTCTATTAAAGATATCTAATATCTATATTCTTTAACTCAAGTGAAATTTTGAATTATATTAAATTTAACGATATTTTGAACAAGTTAATTATAATTAAAAAGATTAAATAAATTTTTTGTTTCCAAAACCAATATTTATTGAATGCTTATAAAAGTCAACTGCATAACGAATTTGCCCCTCTCCCCGACCTTGTAGCTGAGCAGTGAAGTACCCAGCAGCTTGTAGTTCGACTCAAGTTTAAATCTGGCGAATGGGCCAGACATTTAGGTTCTTTATTGATTTTCCCCATGTTATGTGTAACGTGAATACGACTCAGTTTCGCTTAAAAGTTCTACCACCAACGCATCTCTTCCATCAAGTAGATAATCCTTGCGTGCTTTCTTGTAATCTATGCAATCCAGTCTATAATGAAAATAATACATATTTGAATTCATAGGAATGAGAAAATATTCGGAACGTTTTTCGTATGCTTAGTTCCAAGAAAAATAAATTGTTTTTAAATCATTCAAAACGCAAGAGAAATTCGTCAAAACAGTTTATTAAAGATACTAGAAGTTAACTGCTTTTCTTGTCTTATTGCATCATTTCGTAATAATTGTGTCCATTATGCATCACAATTTAAATTTATATTTTCAATATTTTAAGTGTAACTTTGTTTCAAAGTTTTATCGGCAATAAGGAAAGAAAATTTTTATGGTTGCCAGTTTGTTAAAAATGTTCTTTTCCACTTAGTTAAAAGTCTAAACGATAGTAAGTAATAAACTAAACGATATATTAAAAATAATGTAGTGTTTCAACTCTTTAATATTTCTTCGTCTGCTGGCAATGCAACTACAGTTCGACCGTCTCAAACGCAATCCTGGCTGGCATTCGGCCAAAACACATAGACTCGTCCAAAAGAGGCGTTATTACTCCCTGCGAGGTGAAAGTCTTCTCTTCTCCGCAAAGAGAGAATGGAGGGGAAAAAAGTTTATATTCATCCACCGTATTTTGAGAATAATTCGGTCCGAATGGCGCATGCGTGTTTGCGCTCATGGTCGCGGATGAGGCGGTTGAGCTAGATTAGTGGCAATAATATGCGTAGCAGATTTTTTAGAAAGGCAGGTATTCCCGAGAAATCTTTAATATAGTTATAATCAAAAAGCTTATTATCTGTTTGTTCCACTTATTGGAATATGATACGTCAGCTTGTATCGCACTGGCAATAAATGGAAGCATGAAAACTTGCAAATAACGGAAGTGTTGCAAATTCTTTAAAGGTTCTTATTTTAAACTAACCAATAATTATGTTTTGGATTTTTAATTTAATTACTTTCGTATTCCTCAACGAAATGTAAATTAGTCTATAGTGTATTTAAGCTGAACGTTTTGGTTATTCAAAGAGGTATTTCCTGGGATTTGTATAGTGTGCCTAGATTTCTTCCAGTTCTAGCTAGTTGTAAGGGCTTTGCGCTCTTTCGCCGCCGATGTTTTAGCATTTAATTGTGCAGACTTACACTACTGATCAAGAAATTTAAAATTATTTGACTGATTTAAATTTATTTGACTGTTCTTATCGCCCCAAACAGTGGTATAATTGTAGCAAGAGCCATGCCCTGTTTTGTTAAGTTCAGGTTAGATAAAAAGTTTTTTTAAAATCTCCTTATGTCTTTTTCGTATTATCTCTGACATAGCGATAACTTCTTATATGTCTATTAGTTTTATAGGACCAAAGTTCCAGTGATAGACAATAACGTTATAGCTTTGTTTCCTTTCTATCTTCCATACACAGAAAAATAAAAACGATTTAAAATGTATAAATTTTTATTCAATATAAATACTGAATAGTACAAAAACAACACTTACTTTACAAAAACGATACAAAAGTACATTTTTAATTTTGCAGCAAGCTACATGTTCAATAAATAAGGCACTTCACTAAGGAATTGCATTGCTGTTGGCAATTCGTCAGAACTTTGAATATTTTTCTTCCTCGGCTATGTTACAAGTACACTATAAATGTGCGCGGAAATATCATATTTTGATCACAGCCTACTTCGAATTTCTTCATATGTATTCTTAGTTTACGCCAAGGTACATTTTAAATAAATAAGGCACTTCATTTAGTCATTGTTACACCTTTCAATATTCATAGAAAATTTGAAATTTTCTCTTTTTCTTCTATGTTATGCGTAACTACAAATGTGCGTGAAAATGTTAAATTTTGATCGTAGCCTGTTTCGAAATCCTTCATATATTAAATTATCTTGAATTGTTCATGAAAGTTTCACAGGTGCTCCAAGCTTAAGTTTGCCAGAGGTAATAGCTAGTTTATATTCTATAACGAAATCACAGTACGGAAATCGCAGGTCAAACAGCAGTAACAGATCAAACAGCAAGATTATTAACAGATATGCTGTTAATAATCTTGCTACCATGGAAAATTATTAATTATTAAGAAACATATTGTTTTTAAATAGCTTTTTGGTGCATAGATATCCACGGTATTAGAGTAATTAGTTACTACACTTTGAAAATGACTTAGTAAATGATACACCCATGTGCATTACCAGCAGCTTACTGGTAAGATTTTCTTCGCAAAACAAAAGTAATAATATTTGATTATCAAAAATCAGCTTATTTTATATTTTGAATGAATGCAAAGAGCTTCCCTTTCCAGCAGGGATCCCTCGATGCTTTTAGATGAATTACCTTTTTATGTATCACTAATTTCAGAAAGATCCAGCAAGGAAAATGTTCATAAATCAAACTTATAAAACTTCCCACACTGCTCTAGATATGTGACATGAAAAGAAAATTTCAAAGGCATTTTGTTTAATTACATTATATACACCACGTTTTTTTATTCAGCAACCAGATTTTTTAAAGTTTCAATTTTAGATAATGAACAGAGAATCAAGAATTTTTTCTCAAGAATTTTTTTTTCATCTTGATAGATAGAATTTTTGCCACTTTAGTTCATTAAGCTCTTTCGACAAACTGTGGAAACTAAATGTTATGTATTTATTGAATTGCAGTTTCGCCTTTCATTATAAGAAGTTATTTTTCTATAAGCCTCTGCTTGCTAGGCATTGTTAAGCAAAAGCGGAAAGACACTCACCTATCATAACGTTCATTACCTCAGTGTTGAATTGTGTAGGTTTGTCATTATTCACATACAAGGGGAAAGTTATAACATTTAGAATGGGAAAGTTAGTAAGTTGGAAACTTTATGTTTTTCCCCTAGACCATTAATTTTGCTAGTGTAAATAAATAATTTTTTAGGAATTTTAGTAGTTTTTGTAAACGCAATATCTAATATTACATATTCTATGTAAACAATGACCTAAATTTATTACTGAAAGATAAAGTAAGTTAAAGAAGTCATCTTAAGTAAAATCTTTATCAATCAATGCATTAATTTCTTTTATCCATATTGTTTCTCTGAACTATTCTTCTTTTTTGATTTACTGGGAAAACGGGCTGATTTAATAAATATGGCGTCAGCGATATGCATCACTGATTACATACGTGAAATAAAACCAGTCTTAATCATTAGTTTTCCTGGACCTGAATTTTTTTTTTTTTTACTTTTCTGTTAGATCAATATAAATGCTTGCAGCATTTTCTTATCATTTGATCTTTAGTTTGTGATACCCTTGTCGAGGTTTACAATTAGCCATGAAAAGGTTGCTTCATCGTCAAGGAATTTTTCAATAAAGGATTACAACTAAGAGAATGTAAGTGAATATGCTTTCCTAATAATTTAGCGAATAATTCACTCTGATTTGGGATCTCCATTAATATTATTTAAAAAAGAAATATTGCTAAATAACTATTAGAGCGATAATTTATTCAATGCCTAAATGAATATATCTGCTTGCGTTTTTTTAATTAAGAGTTCCAGGGTTTCCTTTACTTAAAATTACCATAGTATTAAGATTTTTGTTACCTTTCTTGAAATCCTCAATTTCCCCTCGCATTTCCTTGCCAGGATGCTAATTTAAAGTTAAGTGAAGTGAGTATTTAAACGGGTGAATCTCTGAGTTTATTCAGAGCGTGGTTTCGCTAGCCAGCGCACGTTGCGTTTCTGACCTTGCTGTTACGTTAATACGCCCCTTGGCCATTTCGGCTAATAGTTCTACCGCAAGTAGTCGGTGTTATTGTAAAGCACGAAGTACATTCCCTTCTATTCTTACTTGATAAAGGATTATTTTCACCCTTCTTCTGTGCTGGTATTACTTCACGCCTGTGCGAGAATTCTCCAGGTTCATTAGTAAGATCTAGCTTAGTTTATGTGGCTCGAAAAGGCTAGATCTTATAGTGTAATCTTATAAGCGATGTTAAAACGCTACAATAGTTTTTGACATCGGATATTAACATTTATTTTCCCAGCAGTTAGAGCACGAGTAATTGACTGAATTAAATATTTGCTGAAAACAAGCCCTTTACCCATAAGAGCTTCAAAGGGACGTGATCAGAGAATTCCCCTCAATGAAAGAATATCTGAGTGCAGTAATTGAATCACATATTAATAGACTGCACTTTGCGAGTTCATAAATCAGTTTCTGAGAGGACAATTGGGATGAATCATAAGAAGTAAAAACATGAAAACAACAAAATGTGTTATGTTACGTAATTTATGTTATATGTAATTTATGTTATGTTACGTAAAATTTATTTTTTACTAAAATTATTAATTAAGCTTAACGCAATATGCATTAAAGGTATTTTTTGATATACAGGGTATTAAAAAAAAGAAGCAGACTTTACATAGTTGTAAAATTATTATTTCTTGCATTACAAAAATACGTCATACATTACCTAATAAGAAAAATGAGGACGCTTATGTTTTCTTGTTCAGTTATTTTCAGTAAGCTATCTGAACACAGAACATAACTGCTTTCACTGGTGGATAAATCAATGTACACTGCGCCAAAAAAAAAAAAAAAAAAAAAAAAAAAAGTTACGAAACAAAAAGAAAGTAGAAAACAACACTATAAATCTGTAGACTTTGGTGCTTTCTTTATTTCAGTCGAAGCAAGCCCTAGTTTACATAGTTTACAGGTTTATCTTAATTTGTTTCTTTTTTAATCTCAGGGAATTTTTTATAAAATGTTTTATGTACACCGTGCACACACAAAAGAGACAGTTCCATATCTCCCGTTCTACTGAGCCGATTGACGAAATTTAAATTGCGTTTTCCATGTCTCGAAAGCGCGACTTAAGATACGCATTAGATTTATATATAGCTTTGTTCTAATATAGGTATTTTGACACAAAATCGGACTTTTTCTGAAATAACATACCAATTTTTTTCCATATTTCGATTCTAAGACTCAAATTATGCCTAAATATTAAATTTTGTAAAGTTTGGTGCGAATTTACGGAGAAATTCAAAAATTTAACTTAGCGAATTTTTTTCAGTTTGAGCCAAGAATAATTCACTGGCGAACTTCTTAATATGTGGCAACCTATTTTCCTTTCCTTCCATTGTGCAGAGGAGAAAAAAAAAAGTCACATCGTTCCTGCCTTTTTATATTGCGGATGAGAGGAAAAAAAGTCCCCTCGTTCTACTTTCAAATAATTTTAAGAAAGTGCGTAAACCACATTTTCGTTATTATCGCTTTCAACAAATATGCTAAATTTCGATATATATAAATTCAAGTATATCTTCGGAAATTTTGACTAAAAAGCTCTAATTTTTTGCAGGTATGCTTAGAAATACATCTGCTTTAAGATGATAGTAAAACTTTTATAGGTTATAATTCAAAATTGTTTTCAAAAAAATTATAAAAATTATTTAAAAATACAAATTTTAGAAATAAATAATAAAAAATGAACGAATTTTGGAATGAACCCAACTTTCGAACTGTGTAAGAAGGAATCCAATAAATTTCATAAAAAAAGAGATATTAATAAATGTATGTCAAATTCAATTGGCATTGAGGAAATAAAAATTTTGAGAGCTAATTTTTGAAGCGATTTTCGTGCGATTTTTACAAAACTTGTCAGTTTGGCATAATTTGAGTTTCAGAATCGAAATATGGAAAAAAATTGTTATTTCAGAAAAAGTCCGATTTTGTGTCAAAATACCTATGTTAGAATGATGCTATATATAAATATAATATGTATCCTAAGTCGCGCTTTCCAGACATGAAACACGCAATTTGAATTTCGTCAATCGGCCCAGTAGAACGGGAGATACAGAACTGTCCCCCCCTTTTTTTTCGCAGTGTACATACGATAATCTTGAGTCGTGTTCTTAGATTTCTGGGTCTCCTGACCTAAGTCCTTGATTCTTTTTGCTTTGAGAATTCTTCAAAGAAATTCTGTATATCCCCTAACGACATTACATAAACTTTAACAAATAATTATTATAATAGTGCATTTTGTAACGCTAGTGGTACGCAACTGACTGTTAAAGTTTGTCGGTTTATGAAACGTGCAGTTACGGAATACCAGAAATGATAAGATTCATTGTTTTCCTATCTGGTGAAGTATAACATATTTTTGTGTTATAAGAAGTAATTTTACAAGCTAATAAAATCTGCTACTTTTTTTTTTTTTCGAAACACTTTGCAGTGCATTTCATTGAAGTTTTCTTAGACAGATAAATTTTCCTCCCTGCAATTCCAAAGGAATGTAACCAAAATGTATTCCAAAGGAAGAGACTACCAAAACACAGAAAATATCGTTAAAATATAAATAATTCCTTTCTCGAACACTGCGATCTCTCCAATGCAATAAACTCGAAAGTGGATAAAATTTCTGAATTTCCACCTCCTTCCGCGCACATTTATGAGTAGTTCAGTGTCTCTAGAATTGAATAGCTGTACAGTGTATAAATCAGTTTTAAGGAAGACGTTAGCATCGGCTTTAGTCGACGTTTATCATTTCCGATTTCAGAACTGCAGGAGAGGGAGAAAGCAGTCATGGCAAATAATTTAAGAACCGAGATATGTACACTTCATCTTGAGCAAGAAACTGCTGCCACCACCCGCGCTATACAATCAGAGAAAAAAATGCCCGAACAGTTCGGTGGCAAGGAACTCCGCCTTTCCCTGAGAACACCTGTTGCAAAACCAGCAGATCAAAACGTCATCCGATTTCTGGAATTCAAGAACCGGCCAGCACTTCGTCGGGCATCAGACGTGTTTTCTGTAAGTAGGAAGAGAATTCGCGCAAGAGGGTCACTGTGCTGCCCACTGTCTGACAGTCTCTGACAGACCTCCTTGAGCAAAGAGGTTGGTCGATGAGTTGTTCATTCAGTATCTGGGAAGTAGATTCTTCGAAATGGAAATCGTCGTCTTCGTCTGGTTCATCTTGCAGCGCCAATGTACAGAGTCGGAGGACGCACATCAGTTCACGCATGTGGGACGCCAGGGACTTAGCACTCGTTGCCAGGTCCGCGCTATTACACGTCTCGTCGGAGGAATGCTGTTGCATCTGGTCTGACATGAAGTACACGTGAGCAGTTAGATGTGTAAAAAGCGAGCAGCACCTCCTTGGTCTCACTGCTCTAGAAAAGAATAAAAGCCAGAAATATCAATAATAACATCAAGTAGTTATCATTAATATTAAATTGATATTAAATGTAACATGAAGTGGACAATATCCACAAGAGCACATTTTAAAGCACTACTCTTATGAACCTATAAACAGTACTTTCGGACAATAGTTACAATAAAATAAATTCAAGTTTAAAGAAAGAAAAAATAAAGAAAGTTCCGTTTCATAGAGAGAAAAATTTAAGAAATTTGTCAACTCCTTTCTCTATTCTCTGTTGAGTAAAATGAGTACAGAAAACTTGTGAAAATGGGAGGTCATCCAAAACCGATAATTTGGTCTCGTTTTGAAACTGATATTCTTTGGTATATCCAATATAATCATCTAGAAAATAAATTAATTAAAAGCTATAATTCCTCATCGTAATTCGTCTGTTCTAAATGCTCATAAGTTAGATTTTGTGGAATTTGACATCTCAAGATAATTTTCAAAATTTTCTATTCCATTATATTTATTTATTTATATTATTCATTCTATTTATATTAGTTTTATTCCTTCTATGTATTAAAGATATTAACACTTTATAAGTATACAAAATCTTATACCTAAAATATTCTTACATGCATTTGTTATATTACAGACTTATTTCTTTTCTTTAACTACTTTTATTATCAAATCTATTTTTAACAGTTAATTGAGAATATTTTAATGTAATATTAATTTAATATTAGTGAATACTTTATTATTATTATATTATTTCTATAATATTAGCATAAGCAATTAAAATAATGATATTACTGTGAAGCCATTTAAATTTTAACGCTCACATAACAACATATCATGCTACAGAGTTCGTAAAAGTTATATATTGACATCGAAAATTCTGCATGAATTCCTATATATCCTAAATGCTAATCCGGCATCAGTCTTAATGGCTACAACACGGATCGTCTTGTTAGATATTGCCAAAGGCTCACTGATGTAAAAAAAAAATAAAAATATTAGGTACTACAAAGGCGAAAGATACAAATTAAAAGCCATTATTGCGTAGAAAGAAGCAAGGGAAATAAATTCTGGTTAAGTATTGCACAAAAAAGAAGAGCCGTATAAGCTAAGATCGAATTCCTTGTCTTCAGGCTCCGCAAAAGAAGTGTTTCTTCTAGTTTTTGCTTAACCAATCACTTATCCTCTGTTGCTAAGAGCATGATGACTTCTGTGGCACGAAATCCTGTGATCATTTTTTCTGTTCGAGCTTTTCCTTGTCTGATTTCCTTAACAATTTGCGACAATTTTTTAAAAAAAGTAAAAATTTTTTAAATTCCTTTTAAATCATTGGATTCAAGAGTGAATTTTTTCTTTAATTTTGAGCTCTAAGAAACTTATTCTGGATTCTAATTGAGAATTTTTCGGCGTTGTTTGGAATTAAGGTTGTGAAAGTGGTTTAACGTCCGGCAGAGTGGTTTTTTTTTCATAGTTTTTCTTGTAAACTGCACATCAATAAAAAATACTTGTTTTTTTCTTCTCAGAATAACTAGATATGTTTATCTGAGTAAACAGAAGGCCTATTTTTAAGGTGCACTGATTACTTTGATGATTTTTATTACATTTGCACCACTGTTTTTTATTGAAATAGCTATGCTGAGTATCGACATATTGTTAATATATAAAGCAATGAGTGAGTTGTTATATTCAATTAAAACGTTAAAGCTGAAGATATTGTTTATCTGAATTGCATGACCTTCTGGATTATTTTCGAGAAAGCAGACGGAGAACATATGAGTTTCGTTTTCCAAATTGTCGTGCTTTAATTACTGGAAATGTATTTCGCTATGAGTCTACAAAAGCTTTATCTTCGGATATTGACATGAGCAGTTTTTTAAGATGGCTGTAATGGAGATTTCGGAAATTTGTTGATAAGTGTGAAACTTTATCTTTTCGTTTTGAAAATGATTCGTTGCATTTCTAAAATCAGAAACAGACTTCATGTAACGGAAAACTGATCCAGATATCTGTGCCTCGTATTCTTTTGCACAATTTGCATGCAACACTTTGTCACATTTAAGCCAATCAGTTTCATCATTTGAAATCACTATGGGAGAAACTTTTTCTTTTTAAAATTTTTCAAAGTTAGGTTGGGAACTTCAGGGTTTGGTAGATTTTCATCATCGATTAGTGTTTTAAACTTGTTATTTTGAGCTATTTCCATTTTTAATTAACTTTCTTTTATTTTTACAAGTTTTGCTTAAAGTAGTTTAACGGCCATTTGGGAGGGGGGGAATTCATTACTTGCCAATTCAGCATCATTTGCTTTAAAGGGTTAACGTAGTCTTCTAAAAATTCTATTGATTCTTCAGGAGTAGCGGCATTCTATCTTGCAATAGTTTCTGGTGATTTAAATTCTTCAAGGGTTTTAGCTTTAAACGGTTCGGCTTTTCAGCTTTGGCCGAATTTTAGAATCTAGATATTGGTTAAAAGTGGTTTACTCAACAATGTTTTGGATATCATATTTAATACAGCAGTGTGCGGATTAGTAGAGAAATCAGAGTTGGAGCAATTTCGCATTAGTTAATCATCACTGGCATGCATATCATCCCCAAACTGGAAAGTATGTGGTGATTTTTTGGATGCGTAAGAAAATATACCATCTGTGAGGTCAAGGGAAAGCAGCAAAGTGAAGTACTTCTTTGACAACATCTTACACTGCAAGCCAAACACACAAAATAATGTCTACATTAGTTATTTATGTTCATTATATTACTTTGGGTGAGTCATATTTTTAAACTGGGTCTTAATTACTTTCTCCAGAAAATTTTCCTTTGAAGAGAAAATTGATTCTTTATAATTGTTAAAACTGACCCTTAGGCAGATTTAAAAAAGTTTTGCTTTAGTTTCATTTAATTCTGTTTTTGAATTTTTGTATGATACACAACAGTGTATATTTTATTTAATTTTCACTTTTCAGTTTTCTGCAGCAAATTTACACTTCTGCAGTTCAGCAAACATACTTCTTTTTAGTTTTGCAATTATGTGATAGATGGCAGCACTAGGCACAATTATAAGATGACCAAATTTTGAACATTGCAAATAAACATATAACTTCTAAATTCACCTGTTAACGCTGTTCAACTCTTCTAAAATGATTTTACAGAAAAATTCAGAACAAAAAAAATATTAGTATACACGTTAACATTTTTTGCAAAATTAAAATGCGGAAAAAGGTAATTTAATAATTTCTGTAATTTCAAAGCACAGTTTTAATTAGAACACGCTTTTAAATAACTAATTATACTTGGACTCATTCTTTTTTCTTTCAACAGATCTTATAGCTTATTTCGTTTTTGGAGCACTTATAATAGACATTTCTTTATTTTGATTTCTGTTATATTCTTACATGCTAATTCAATTCCCGTTCCCCAAACGAGGTTGTTTAAATGAAACTAACACCAAATAATAATACTAGTCATAATAAAAACTCTTCTCATTATTTATCTTTCCGTAATTTGTCTGGAATTATTTCCTCATTTCGCGAAGATTATGTTTGGCTCATATCAAAATCGCTAGGATTTGCTTCTTCTGTGAGAGCTAATTATTCATTGGAAATTCAAAGTTCAAGTCAACGATTGCACTTCATTGACACTAATATTTTTTATAAGTAAAATTCAAGGAAGCTTGGAAAATTTAATTAAGTTGTTTTGCAACTATTTAAAGTTTAGCATTAAATCTCATATAGACGTAACCAATTTTTTAACTAAGCATATTAAAAATTGTTCGATTTAAATATTATTTAAATTTTTGTTTACTTTGTTTACGTCAATTGATATTTAATACCTGAATTCTAGGTAAGTTTAAAAGCAACATCACACGACAGAAAATATAGTGCAAACTAATTTAAAATCAGTGATTACCAGACGTACACCAGCAATGCAACAGTAATGCAATGTACGGGAAGGATCTCAGATGAAATATCGTTTTAGAAAATAAGCATTACCACCTTAAAGAAGTTTCTACTTCGAAAATCTATATTATATTCTGGGTAATAATGAAATAACTGCAACGGAAGCCGCTGCAGAAGCTATGGTGGAAAGGCATCGTGATACTTAATACATGTTCAACAGGCCTTGTTTATTTATTTTAATGCAAAATAAAGTTATCTAATACTTGCATTATTTTAATTTTATTTCTTCGTGTTCATAATACTTGTACGTAAAAATGATGGTCTTTCTGATGATAAATTAAATAACGGTCAGAATTTTTCTAGCAGGCAAAAATTTCTTTGTGAAACATACATTGCTGACCATTAAATTTGATCCGTCATGAAGGAAACCCACAAGAAAAACCTGAAATTTGAAATTTGCATGAAAAGTAAAACGTACTGGAGTATGCAAGCGATTAGCATTTTAGGGAATGCGCACATTGCAGGCAAGAGTAACGACACCTCGAAGTAGTGTAAAATAGCAGACTGAAATACCTGTTTTTTATTCGTAAAATCATATTTACTAACTGATTTTTGGAATGGAAATCGTGTTATGCCTCCTGTAAGAATTACGAAGTCTTTAAATTCGATCTTGGAAATACTGTAATCTACAGAGACCTTAGATTACCCGATCGCACAGTTTCTGCTTAAATTGAACAAGATTCTATGACTGTTATAAGAATTTGAAATCGATGGATCCAAGAAAGCCACATACAGCGACGTGATGTTAATGGTCCCTACTTATCAGCGCCCAGAGTGGTCCAGAGTTGTCCACATCGCTATTAAAGATAACACAGCCGTACCACGTCTCCTGGTTTAGTAGACTCGGGGTCTACGGATTGACGGCAAGGTGCCCATTGCTTCGGCTTACCTTGATGCTGCAAACTCAGAAATCAGTGCCTACCCCTGTGCATTGCATTTAGCGACGCACATTGCCAGATCAGTGTAATGACGTCGTATTTTGTGGCGAATACGGAAGAAGGAACTCATACTAAAGGTAAAAAATCAGAACTGCTTAATTAACATAAAGTAAGTTATGGTCTCCCGCTTTAGCCAGCGTGTTCTTCAGATCTCTCACCAATTAAAAACACCAATACAAACAATTATACAGTTAGGTCAATTGAAAATGTTTGGTGAATTGTTGCAAACAGATTAGCCCGATAACAAGTAACACAGATGAACTAGATTTGCCATTAAATTAAAATTTCATGAATTACATTACCAATAACTGTCATCCAAAGTATGTTTGACTTCATACTAAGCCGTATAACAGCTGCTTCTGCATATTCTATAGGGGAAAATGAACACTTTATTTTTAGATAAATATGGGATGAAATTTTAATCATTTCATCTATTATGTGATGTTTCAATTAAATATAATTTTGTTAAATGCTTTCCTTTATGGTGTAGCAATTTTAATGTTCACTAGTGTAGATGGAATTTATAGGAATGTATAAAAATTTAGGAACTGAAGGAAAACTTCATATAACAAACGGAAAGTAAAACAACTTTCCCATGTTGCACTAGTCTAACAAACATCTTCTATAAAGCCTCAGACAGCAAGCATCTGGAACACCAATGGCCCCGATATACCGGAAATTATCAGATCAATTGCTTTATAGGCTGAGAATTACTTTATAGACTGAGAATATCGGTGAAAAAAATTGTAATGAGCTTGCAAAAAGATATATTTAAAATAGTTTTAGAGATATGTCGCGTTCCATGATTTCTAATAACTTCAATAGATCGTTCCTTTTATTTAATAATTCTTTACTCTATTCTTCTATAACAAATTTTTTTGAATGAAAACTATGCAGATTTTTAAAGTTGGAAGATTTTTTCATCCATGAAAACATTCTTAATTAATCTTTCACAAAAGTAATTTCCTTGGGTACAAAATCATTTATATCAAGAAAGTCTTTGAGATGAGTTTCGCTTACCAGCCCTTTGTACGTCAGCCCGAACTTAATGTGTGTTGAAAGAAGGTATCATTTTTAAAGATTTATAATGTGAGTTTAAGCTTTCGGTGTTTAGTAGCATCCCGCAGAGAGTCGACTGGGTGCAATCCCGGCGTTCTGGCTAGTCAGCATTTAAACAGACTCAACTTCTCGGGAAAAATTAACAATCTTCACAGTGACTAGAACCATCGTTTATTCAGTGGTAGGTTCAGGCTCGGTGGGGGGCTGTATGGTACTGTTTTGTCTGCCCTTTGATTGTGGGGCCGCTACATGATTAAATTCCGAAAGTGGTCCTTGGGGGTTTGACTTTCCTTGGAGGTAAGACCATGGAGGTAAGACCTTTCTTACCTCCATGATGTTGGCCAAGGGAACATTACCATGGAGGTAAGAAAACACTGGGGGACGGTCGATGTCTAACATGCGTTCTATGTTTTTCGATGGATTCGTTGCAGTCCACTATTGTTCTAAGCGCTACAAAACCCAGACTTTTTGAAACCTAAATTGTCCTCCACCAGGTTAACCGGAAGGTTACGCCTTCCTCTGGGAGTTGGGGCGATTAACCGCGTAAGGCAACCTCAAGCAAGCCAGGGGTGCCCCTTCCTCTTAGTGTGCTTTATTTAGTGGCACTATATTAGTTTAATAACTATGAGTGCATAATTTTGCCCGGTTCAACTCTTCCATTCGCAGAAAAACAACAAAAATTTCTATACAATAATTTAAATCTTAGAAGAATACAAATTTTTGTAATATGATCTCCAAATCTCCGTATGTTTCTTTTACATTAATAACATAAACTAACACTATTCACAGTGAATCTGCTTGACTTCTAAGAATTACAGCTTGGTTTATGATTAAACTGAGAATTGGAATACGCAAATGGAAACCGGAACTAATGTATAAAAAGAGCTAAAAAATATCAATCCCACTTTGTAAAAATTTCAGTGTACTCAGATTTATTTTTAAATATTCGTAACCCCATATTATTAGGATGAATTTTTATATCATTAAATGATATAAAAAATAAAATAAAAGAGGATAGAAAATTGTGAGTAAAGTCATGAAATCATCATTTATGAATGAACAGAAAATCAACATTGCTTGTTCTCTTCCAAATTTTTTGGGAACAGTTTAAATATCGCATGTTTTACAACTAAAATCTTATGCCCGAGGATTAGCAACACACATTACTCGCAATTATTTTGATAAATAGCGTTGGGCGTTATCACATCATAATTATCGAGATAACATAATTAAAGAGCAACTTACCGATATTTCATCCGCTGTTGGTATTATGGCAACTGAGGGAAGTTCAAGTGATGAACAGTCTTGAAGAACATTCTAAAAAATAAAAGGTGTGTAAGAATTCATATTTGTCAATAACGGATATATATTCGAAATTAATACCAGATGAAGATCAAATGTAAACGAATTGTAAATTCGGAACTCTAATCAAGTCAAATATCTATGGGTTTCCAAGAATTCATTTTCCGAAACAGCTTCGTAATTTAGTAATTACTTTTCCCAGTAAAATTGATATTCTGAAAGATTTTTAGTTAAAGGAATACTATTTTAAAAAAATCCGATGTGTACAAAAAATCTCCCGAGCATTAATACAAACCTCTCAAACATTTTACACTTCCATTGTTTAAGTAGACAGTGTAATTATTCATTAAAGACAGTTTAATTATTCATTCATACTTTCATTTAAAATTTGAGTTTCAGAATTACACATGCATATCATTTCGATTAATTAAAAATAAATATATATCATATGCTCTTTC